>JAWZYT010000343.1:635000-697500 GCA_034508575.1 Petrolisthes manimaculis
TCCAAGGGTAGTGGTGCTCGTCGTTTCCAAGCCGCCACTCGCACCCCCTCCGAGACCTCCCCACTCATTGTTGTCAGTGTTACCTACGGAAAAGGAACATACACCCCTGGCATGTTACCTGATATGGGAGCTGACACAACAATCATTGGTCCAGACCACTTGGAACACATCGGATTGTCTCTTAGTGATCTTCAACCACCTCCACAGACTCCAACTTATGCAGCTGACGGGTCCCTTATGAAGTCTGCAGTCGGATCGGTACAACTACAGGTGGAGGAACGTAGTACACAGGAGTGGATGGATGTTCACCATGGATTCTCCATACCACTCCTTTCCCACAGGGCTTGCAGAGAATTAACGCTAATCCTCTAGCGTTTTCCCCACCCGATTGCCCAGGTCACTCACGCATGTGTTCAGAAAGGGAAAGGTAGTAGTGCAGCAGGACTACCATCACCAGCCAAGCCATCTCCAACCTGGTCGAATACTGCAACGCCTTCACAGGCTAGGGAGTACTACCTGAAGGAGTATGCAGACGTGTTAGTGACAAAACAGGATCTGAGCAAGACAACACTACGGCCTATGAAGGGGCCACCCATGAAGATACACTTACGAGAGGATGCACAACCCTTTGCCATATACACCTTGCGACAGATCCCGTTGGCATACCAGGAAGAAGTAAGGAAGGAGATACTCAACATGGAGGCCAGGGTATTATCACGCCTGCAGGAGACGACCCGTCACCCTGGTGCCACCCACTTGTCGTGGTACCCAAGCCACACAGTGGAGTGCATATAACAACGGATCTTTCAAAGTTAAACAGTCAAGTCTCCCGTCCAGCCCACCCATTTCCCACACCATTTGCAGCTGTTAGGAGTATCCCACCTGGATCCAAGTTCTTCACAGTCGTTGACGCTTTGTGTGGCTACTGGCAGTTAGAGCTGGCTGAGGAAGACCAACCATTAACTACATTATTCACACCTTATGGGAGATTCAGGTATCTTCGTGGCCCCATGGGATTTATAGGTACAGGTGATGCTTTTTGCCAAAAAGGTGACACGGCTCTACAAGGTATCACCAATTGTGTGAAGGTGGTGGACGATGTTCTACTGTATGACGAGGAACTCGTGTCACACTTACAATGGCTAGACAGACTACTGGTCAAATGTAGAGAGACTGGAATTATTCTCAATGCAGACAAGTTTATGCTCGCTACATCGGGAGTAAGGTTCTGTGGATTTGTGCTGTCAGCTGATGGAATTGCACCAGACCCAGAGAAAGTGAAAGCCATTGGAGACTTCACAACACCAGCCAACGTAACTGACCTGAGATCTTTCATGGGACTGGTCAACCAACTGACAGAGTTTTCTCATGACATCTCAGCAGCTGCTGAGGGATCAAGTAGACTGCTGATTATGACACCGCTTTCAGGAATGTCAAAAGAGTGCTGGCCAGTCCACCAGTGTTGGCAGTGTTCGACCCTAATCTACCTGCTGTTCTACAGACTACATGGTATAGAGTACACATTATTGCAGGACCACGGAGGAGGACACCTGCGTCTGGTACAATGCGGTTCTCGTTTTCTCACTGATACGGAAACACGGTATGCCACAATAGAGTTGGAGATGTTGGCCACAATCTGGGTGATGCACAAATGTGGGTATTACTTGAAGGGGCTACAATGTTTTGACCACAGTCCACTCATCCCCATTCTTAACCACTACACCTTGGACGCAGTTGAAAATCTAAGACTACAGCATCTCAAGGAGAAGCTGTCGCCCTTCCCATTTACAGCCAGGTGGTGTGCAGGCAAGCAATTGTGCATACCTGATGCACATTCCCGCCACCCTGTCAGCAACCCTACGGATGAAAATGACATGCTCAAGGACATCCCTTTACAGGCTGCTGCTGCAGTACGAGCTGTACGGTGTCTCGACTCAGAAGTTAAGCACCTAAATGATGACGTCCAGTTGGAGGAGCTACAGCAAGCAACACGCACAGATGAGACATATGTACTGTAATGGTGACCTAGTAATCTACGTAGTGTAGAAACACACACATAATCTCTTATATTGTTTCACACTTCCACTTCCACATTTCAGGTTAAACTGCATTACGGTTGATATCATCTACCCAAGCGATGATATAGTAAAGTAACACCATCCTAGTTGGCTACACTGCCATAGGTTATATTATACAGTGTGTGTGTACCTACTGTCGGCCTCATAATAAACACTGTTAAAGAACCTTTGGTTCCTTCGTTATCCCTATGACTTCTATAGTGCTCCAGGCAACCACAGAATACGGGATATTTGATAACATACACTAACTAACCACACTGGTAAGGCTTCATTATTATCCAACAGTTAGATAATGATTATCAGTGTATAGTTTATTTACTCACCAAATTCATTAAATATTTCACCAATAAGTCATTTACACTCTTTCTTTCTTTCGTTGTGGAATTGAGCAACTGTTTGTAGTTTACAATAATGTGATTGGTGTTGGTGTAGTAATATTATTTGCTGTGTAGTAAATACAGACATGAGTGTGTGTGGTAAATGTATTATGGTACAGAGGTCTCACATGGGTACCATATTAACCTACAGTACGTTATGTGTTGTGTGTGTGTGAGTGTGTTAATAGCTAGGGCTAAGAAGACTTGGATCAGTGAATAGGTCATGTATTGTTTGTCTGTGTGTGTGTGTATGTGTGTGTGTTGAGAGTGATAATGGCTAGGGATAAGAACACATGGACCAGTAAATAGATGATGTGTTGTCTGTGTGTGTTACTTACCTTTCCTTTGTGACCACCAGACCACAGATGGACTTGTCCAGCGGGACTTCACCTGTTGTTTCAGATATCCAGCCAGACCCTGAGGACTACATATAAAGGTGTATATTAATATTGGAAACATGTACTGTGTTACAGATGTCCCTCAGTACTGTACATATAAAGGTGTATATTAATATTGGAAATATGTACTGTGTTACAGATGCACCCACAGGCACGCACGGACTCAAACACACGGATGTACGCACACAGGCCAGCACACTCAGCACTTTATCTCTTCCTGTTCAGTAATCTATACAACTTAGTAAAAGTGTTCACACCATGATAAGTAAAGGTTGAGTTATTACTACTGTCACCATTCACTGTGTGTGTGTGTGTGTGTGTGTGTGTGTGTGTGTGTGTGTGTTAATACATGTATGTGTGTATACTATTATGGTATGTGTGTGTGTGTGTGTTAATACATATTTGTGTATAGTATTAAAGTATGTGTGTGTGTTAATATATATATGTGTGTATACTATTAAAGCATGTGTGTGTGTTAATACATATGTGTTGTATACTATTAAAGTACGTGTGTGAGTTAATACATATATGTGTATACTATTAGGGTATATGTGTATGTGTGTTAATACATACGTGTGTATATTATTAGAGTATCTGTGTGTTTATACTATAATAAGTAAGGATTGAGTCATTATAGTCGTCAGATTTTACACAATGTTATATTTTACAATAAATTATATTGGATGAAATATAACATTATAATGGTAATACAAGATGGTAGTGCTTCCTTGTTACTTATATTAATAAATAAATAAAGTGGCATTAGAATTATACCAACAGATAGCCAGGAAGTTAAAGGGAAGTAGTACAGTGTTGGTAAATCTGGAGCAACTGATTCCTCCATACTATTCCAAGCAACAGAACACCATTATTTATGTTAATGTTGTCCTGTTTCATGGGACACTTGGGAGGAATCAAAGTGCTCCAATGAACCCTAAGTATATTACACCATTAATTAGTCTTGGTCCAGAACAACAATAACAACAACAACAACAGCAATAATAATAATAACAACAACAACAACATCAACAACAAACCCAATATTGATACCTTTTCTTGTAATGGTTCAAGATTAGTTACAAGGATTATTTTATTATTATTATTATTATTATTATTATTATTATTATTATTATTATTATTATTATTATTATTATTATTATTACTATTTTATTCATTATATCTACTAGTAGTTAGCACCATAGAATCAAAACAGCCTCTAAAGGACCAACAGATCTGTTACTGTTTGTATTATATTGTATACATTAATATTGTATTCCTTCTCTCCCTTCCCCTGCTTTATCATCCCTTATCCCTCCTTCTCTTCATTCCTTTACATTCTCCTATTTGTCACTCTCCCTCCCCTTCCTTTACCATACCTACCCAACCCTTCCCCACCCCTCATCTCCTTTCCCTTCCTCTCCCCATCCTTTACTTTACCCTACCTACCTTTCTCTTCCCTACCCCTCTTCTCTATACCCCTCCTTCTCCCTCCCCTTCCGTTACACTATCAACCCTTCCCTTCCCATTTCTATTCCTCTTCCCTCCCTTCCCCTCCTGTTCCCTCCCTCTCCCTCCCTTCCTTTACCATACATACCCTTCCCTACCCTTCTCCTCCCTTCCCCTTCCTCGCCCCTTCCTGTACCATATCTACTCTTCCCTTTCCTTCCCTATATCCCTACTGTTCCTTCCTTCTCCTTACTTTACCCCCTTCTCCCATTCTCTTCCTCTCCCTTTCCTTTTCTTTACTCTATCTACCATTCCTTTACCCTAACTACCCTTCTCTACCCCTCTTCTCCCCTCCATTCCCTATCCCTCCTGTACCCTCCCTACCTCTACACTTTCGTTACCCTATCCACCCTTTCCTACCCTTCCCTTGCCTTCCTTCACAGCTTCATATCGCTCTCCTTTCCTTTCCTTTACCATCCCCAATCCTCCCTTCCTTCCCCTTTAACCAATTTTACCTTTCCCTTTCTTTAATGTCCTCCCTTTCCTTCATTCCTCCTCTTCCATCTCCTTCTAACACTTACCTCATCATTCCTTCCCAACCTTCCATCCTTGCTCCATCCTTCCCTTCACACACCCTACCCTCCATCCTTGCTCCATCCTTCCCTTCACACACCCTACCCTCCATCCTTCCCCTCACACACCCTACCCTCCATCCTTCCTCCATCCTTCCCCTCACACACCCTACCCTCCATCCTTGCTCCATCCTTCCCCTCACACACCCTACCCTCCATCCTTGCTCCATCCTTCCCCTCACACACCCTACCCTGCATCCTTCCCTTCACACACCCTACCCTCCATCCTTCCCTTCACACACCCTACCCTCCATCCTTCCCTTCTCACACCCTACCCTCCATCCTTCCCCTCACACACCCTATCCTCCATCCTTCCCCTCACACACCCTACCCTCCATCCTTCCCCTCACACACCCTACCCTCCATTCTTCCCTTCACACACCCTACCCTCCATCCTTCCCCATTCCTTCCCTTCACATATCCTACCCTCCATCCTTCCCCTCACACACCCTACCCTCCATCCTTCCCTTCACACACCCTACCCTACATCCTTCCCCTCTCCTTTCCCTCACACACCCTACCCTCCATCCTTCCCCTCACACACCCTACCCTCCATCCTTCCTCCATCCTTCCCCTCACACACCCTACCCTCCATCCTTCCTCCATCCTTCCCTTCACACACCCTACCCTCCATCCTTCCTCCATCCTTCCCTTCACACACCCTACCCTCCATCCTTCCTCCATCCTTCCCTTCACACACCCTACCCTCCATCCTTCCTCCATCCTTCCCTCCATCCTTCCCTTCACATATCCTACCTTCCATTACACAGTATATACGACTGCCTGCAGGACTTACCACAGGATGTACCCCAAAAAATAATACATTTATCATTTGCACATTATCAGGAAATTTCCACTCTCACAAGAGAGAGAGAGAGAGAGAGAGAGAGAGAGAGAGAGAGAGAGAGAGAGAGAGAGTTAAACCCTCCATCACCTTGCTATAACAGTAAAGAATATATACTATTTTTATCTACAATAAACAATATTACTGATAGAAAATATGAAATTAAGATAAATTATATTTTCCTCTCATGACAAACTCAGGTGACATAATAATCAGGTTATAATATGTGTTCTTTGTGGAACTTTTGTCAATTAGTTTACCATTTCACCATAGTATGTTAAAACAATAAATAAAAAGGGTTTGAGTTGTGGTATGTATCTGTGATGGTATACTCTGGTGAACGTGAGCCAGGCCAGCCCAACTCCCCACCATGGTACCCAGCCATGGTAGTAAACCCTCAGTAAACAGTTTTAAACTCACGGACCTGTGCGAGGCTACATCTGCCAACGCCAACACGTTACCACTGTACCAGCCAGGGACTTACTATACATTCCTAATATTGTCATTATTATATTTATTAAAACTAAATTGGTCTCCAACAACTTATTATGATCAATATTAAATATTAAACTATTACCTGATAATGTGATGGTTAATGTTGGTAATGTTGGTTCACAATGTCCAAGTGTACCTATTATTACTCAAAGAAGAATTGAGGGAGCATTGCAAGGTGCAACTGTTCACTACAGAAAACAATGTTGCCACAGAAGAAACCTGACCAATGAATATAGGAGAGGAAAGATAGGAAGTGATAAAGGGAGGGAGAGATTATGAAGAAATACAGAGCATTTCAAAGGAAGACAATCCAAAATAGTTGAGTGCAGGATTTAATTAATAGTAATAACAAAATACTTTACCCAATATGTGGAAGCTTTTTGTTGATAATAAACTCCAGAGGTTGAAGCACTGTTAAGGCTAAATTTGAAAAGGATTTACACAAACTGTGACAAACACAACACTACAAGATGGATACAGATCCTGTAGTGATCACACACACATAAACACACACGCACACAGGAAGTGTCATGGCGGCACCCGTTGGGACAGTGGAGGAAGAGATAAAACATATTAGATAATAAACTCCAGTGTACTGCGAACAACTTAATGCTTTGTAAATTATTGTGTTCTTACCTTCTGCAAATCATTGAGGTATATTTTATTTTACGCCTGACAAGTGTTCCAGATTTGTGTAACAATTACCAAACAACTTTTCTATATCTAGGGAGAAATATAAGCATTTCAAATTGGTTCACACACACACACACACACACACACACACACACACACACACACACGTTAACCACAGAAAAATTTATACCTGCTAGCAATAGTTCAAGTTATTATTTAATAATATTATTTAATAGAATTTAATGATCAATGATTTTACTGGTTAATTCTCTGATATTCAGAGTTTATTATGCTTATTATCAAATTACAGGAATCACCAATTACTAAATCTGTATATCCAAGTTTATTTCAGACGAGACAGGACATAATATTATACAGTAAGTGTTGGTATTGGGTGTACCGGGTGTGCTAAGGGCATTTGTACTACAACTTTCACCACAAACATATGTTGAAGTCGGAATTAAAAAAGCATTGGCAATGATAACACGTCAGTCAACGATAGGGATAGTACGAACCCAACACACACACACACACACACACACGTTTCCTGTCACATACACATATATATAATTTCTCTCTCTTTCTCTCTCTCTATCTCTTTCTCTCTATCTCTCTCTCAGAGTGTTATTGTCAACACCTTAGTATAAAACTTTCTTGCATAAAGCATCTATGAATGGGCGGTACAACGAAGGTAAAGTTGTGTCTGGGAGACAAATAACTTGTAAACAACATGACTGGCAAAGAAAAGATCAGAGTATAACTGGTCCAGCAAAGAAAGGTAAATAGTAAGTAACATATGAGTCATAAATAACATGTCTATCAGGTTATATTTAGAGTAGGAGCAGGTAACATCCGGCCCACAGAGGCCTATTGTGTGTACCGTGAACATACCCGGAATTAATAATGGAATCCTGCCTGCAAGAGATGGTCAACCTCTAGAACCTACAGACCTGACACAGCCCATGATGGCCTATCGTTCAGCTCGAGACAATCCTCGGCATTAACATTATATAAGAAATATAAGAAAGAAATAAGCCAAGAAAATATATCATATGATAATACGTATGGATCAGTTTTGTAATTTAAGTTAAGAATCAACACCCATACAGTGTTATTCTTAAAAACAGTTATTTCCCTACATCTTTCATTCCCTTCCATGGATTTTTCATTCCCCTCATTATGCTAAAATATTTCCTTTGAAGGGAAAGAAAAATGTATATGTTGGTAGCCCTGTACCCTTGAAATGAGAAACGTTTGTGCGGTTGGTATGTCGGGGTAGCCTCAGGGCATCAATAGTAAACAAAACCACGCTGGCAATAACACGCGTGTTCACTTTTCTTCCTTCTCGCCACTTCACTTGCACTATTCTCCCCACCATGGACTCCCAATGCAAGAGTAGGCTTCCTCCGTTATCAGCTGAAGGAATGTCCTTGCTTATAGATATCGTGGGACACCATTCAGTTGTAAATGATCGTCGTTCAGATGCTAGAATAGTGGGTAAAAAACTTGAAGCATGGGAGGAGATCGCCACGAGATTCAATGCAACAGGCATTGGAAAGCTGCCACGCACTGGAAAGCAGCTAAAGAAGATTTGGGATCGCATAAAATCCAAGTAAGTATATCTATAAATTCATATTACTAGGGTATTGCTAAAGATAACCTGCTCAGGGGCTGACAAAATGGCCAGTGCTACAGACAACAAACTGTTTGGCCCTGCTGTTTTTGGTAGGCTATCGAGTTAGGTAAAGCAGTTTTTGGTAGGCTATCGAGTTAGGTAAAAAAGATATTAATTTAGTATACATTGCAGTGGAATACAGTAATATGGGTAATAACATCAATTTATAGAAATCCAATATTTTATCATCTATAGGATTAACTGCATAACCATTTCTTCATCCTATTTCCCCCCTTCATTTTGGAATGCACGGATCTAATGTTTTTTATTTGCTTGTTGGAAATTGTGTATTTTGTTACTAGACAAGCCAACCTCACCAGACTAGGACCTTTGGCCCTAATTTTGATTTCCTTCAGTCCTATCCTTTGACCTTACCCCAGGCATTCTTTGGTTCTATTTTTTGTTTCCATTGGTTCTAACCTGGCATCCTTTGTTCCTAACAAAGCATCCCTTTTCAGCGGCAGTAGTGTGCATTTCCAACAAATAAATAACATAAAAGCATCAAATCTTTACATTCCTTGATAATCCCATCCTAAATTTAACATATGAATGGATTGAGGAAGGATTCCATAGCTTATACTTTTTTGTTGGTCTGCTCTAGAGCTTGCTTGCATTACTGTAACTCTTTCATTATTTAAAAAAAAAAGTAAAAGTGAGATTTCCATAAACTTAGACCTTCAAAATATTATACTGCGTCTTGATATTTCAGTTAGTTATTTTTTTACTTGTATGGAGTACTGTTTATGCATAGAGATATTATGCACCAGAAAAAAAAAAAAATCATGTGAGTCACAGAAAAACAATAGTTCATGCATACCTTCAATCATGGAGTCCAATAAGTACAAAATGATATCCTATACCTAGGTTAATTTAATTGATAAAATATTATGACAAACTTTTTCTTGCAGAGCCAAAGAAGAACATGAATCCTTCAAGCCAAAAGTAAAGGAGACTGGTGGTGGCCCTGCACCGACTCCGTACACCGAAGAAACGGCAAGAGTGCTGGATTGGATTCGTGGAGAAGTCAGCGATACGGGGAATATTTATGACTCTGATGCAGTTGATCTAGATGACCCTATGGCCATTATTGAACTTCCAGTACCAGATCTAGAGGTAATTCCACAAGATATATTAGGCCTACCTGCTGGTTCACCTTGTGTGCAACCTTCACCTTTAAATATTCCCTGTACCAGTACTCCAGCAAATTCAGCTTCTGCTGGAAAGTGCCACCAAAAACGTGGAAGTGTTCAGGCACCAGCAAGAAAAAAGTTTTGCCGAGAATTAAAGTTCTCGAACAAAGATGAAATTGAAATTACGAAGATAAAGAACAAGTTTTATGAAGAAGCCCTTGACATGGAAAAAGACATCTTAAGAGAAAAACTAAGAATTACCCAAGTGCAGAGAGAGGTAGCAGAGGTAGAAGGCAAAATCAAACTCAAAATGGCCCAAGAGCAGAGAGAGGTAGCAGAGGAAGAAGGCAAAATAAAAATAAAAAGTGCCCAAATGCGGAGTCATATTGATGAAGAAGAAGGCAACCTCAAAATGGAAATTTTAAATATAATAAAAAAGTATGAATTACTAAAATGCCAACAAGGTGAAACTAATTATAGAAATTTTCCTCTGAGGTGAACTTTACATGAAAAAAGGAATGAGGGAGTAAGGAAGCAATAATTATGAAGTGCAATAATATAGTACAAAATTGCAGTACAATACTGTACTGGAAAGTGCAAAAGTTTATTTTATATGTCCTTCACTTATAGATAACTTTGTTTTAAATAAATTATGTTGGTGTAACCTGAGTGTTTGGTGTTATTCCTTATACTAATTTTACTGAAACTGATCTGGGCACTGGTTTGGGTTGGAGAACTGTTATTGGGTATACTGTATTGTACCCATGGTTGGTAAGTTATTAGGTTGGATGGTGTGTAATGCCAAAAACAAACGTAGGTTTGGTTATCTGCAGTTATGTGGAGATGGGTACCCAATAAACTACATCAATAATAAACTATTCACCAGATACTGCATGTGAAGTACAATACAATAAAATTTACTTGTGAATTATGTACAGTACAAGTGGTAAGCAGTTAAGGCCTTATTTATAAGGTTGTATGGTATATGATACTGTATTAACACTATTATGTAACAAGAACAGGTTACCTATATAATTGTTATCCCATTTAGTAATTTTGCATTACTTATTTTCCCGATACCAAGTTCATTGCATTGCTAAAATACTCTTCACATCAGATGTTGGTTAAATGATGGATGAAAAGTAAAATTTTAGTTTATTGAGAATAAATATTTTCATATATTGTACAAATATGTAAATTATATATATATTTATTATATATACCACACTCGCCAACAACATAATATACACTCTCTGAGGGCACTGTGGGAATGCCCGGTTCAGGCCATGGCCTTCCTCAGGAGCTCGGGGCTGCTCGGCCAGACACCTTGACCAACTTCAACAACAACCAGAAGTGGCTGTAAAAATTCTGAAACAATCCTAAAAATAATTATCAATAATATTCCTTCTCTTAGCCTGGCCCTGGACATTATTTCCATTATGAATTCCAGCATCAATATGCTGTTGCACATCATTCCCATCAAGCATTTGTTGTGGATCAATCACTCTTGTGGTCACAGCCATGTTATGCAGTACAAAAGCTGCAACAATTATTGCTTTTGTTGTATCTTGGTCAGTTCTCATGACTTTACCCAAATATCCAAATCTTTTCTTCAACACACCAAAAGCTCTTTCTACTGTATTTCTCGTTTTAATGTGACTTGCATTATACCTCTCTTCCTGTTGGCCCTGTGGGTTTTGGACGGGAGTTAACAAGTATTTGCGGCATGGATAGCCACTATCACCAAGAAGATGACCTTGGTATTCCCCTGCCTCTAATGAATCATATATCTGGGTGGTTCGGAAAACTCTGCTGTCATGCACACTACCTGGCCAACGTGCAACAACGTTATAAAACTCTAAATTAGGTCCACAAATTGCTTGAATAATATAGGAAAAATATCTTTTTCTACATCTATAATATTCAGCATTGTTGCATGTCGGCTTGAGAATGGCAATGTGTGTACAGTCAATGCAACCTATGACACCAGGCATCCTTGCTATATTATAAAATGCTAATACCACACTCTGGAGTTCCTGGCCATCAGGAAACTTTACATATCGAGGCCTCAGTCTTGCTATGCCTTTGGCTACTCGTGACAGGCATCTGCTTACAGTTGGTTGGGAAACACTGTAGCAATCCCCCATGATATTTTGGTTGCTACCAGTTGCCATACAGCCAAGGGCAATTAGCACTTGGAGTTGAGGTGGAACAGGTGACCCTGAAAAAAGGAGACACTCGTTATTAGAAGGCTTTATAGAGAAATTGTGCAAGTTGTGGATTGAGGTTTAAGTTGGTATTCTAATATTTGCACATTTGGTCTTTCATCGACATTAATTTTACATCTTGACAAGCAGTAACTCGCATTAAATGTGAAAGGAAGTGTTTATACTGAAATGGAAAAATAATTAAACTTACAGCACTGCAGAGCATATGCAGGTATAATGTCCCACAATGCAGTAAGCTACGTACTACAAGTCATTATTAAATGCAGGACTTTACAGTACATTTATATTCATAATAGATTAATTCATCTGCAGTACTATAGCACAGTACAATCTGTGACCAAAAAACCTTTACATGCTTACAGTATGTAGTACTTCATACAGTACATGCATTTAAAAAATACATTTAATTTGCTAAATTTGTATGCTTGGCACAGATTTGTTTCTGTTTCACAACCATATAGTAAAGACCAGTCTAATTTGATTTACCTCTCTGATCAACTGTTGTTAATAGCTGATTTTCAAGATCATTGATCAGATTTTGAACAGAGTTCTTACGAAGTCGGAAGCGTTCTATAAACTCCTCTTCAGTCATTGCCTGGAATGGATCCATCCTGTCGACAATAATCCTACGAGGGCGACGTACTCGTTGCTCATTCAGGTGATTGACCATTTCTTCCCATCGGTTGATATCAATATTCCATCTCTGTGGCACATCAGGCACCTCCAAGAAAGGATTGTGAAGACGATCCATGCTGTGTTTATCTAAAAATAATATGAATTTATTACAGACCTATAAGTATTACTAATAATGACTTCCAAACTATGGGCATAGTATACTGACAGTGAAATGGTGAAGTGTAGTGAAAAGTATATGTAAAAATATTGAATTCCCATTTGACATATCATTTAATAGTTTAAGCGAACTACTGGTTAGGTTAGGTTGGGTTTGGTTATTTTAGCAATACCCAGTGCAATCATCTTATGAAAATATACTTTAGATAAAGTAAATTATTTTAATTTTAAGCTAAAACAAAAACAACCAAGGGACTCCAACAAACATCTTGTTTGATGTAAGTTTTAGGCTACATCCTTTTCATTATTCAACCAAGATGTTAGTGTTTGTTCATTGTTTTGTTTTTGTCTTGCTATAAGTAGAATTTTATGTCAATTCCTTACTGTAAAACTTAATCCAGCTACACCTGTATAGGCAATAGCAAATGCATCTATTTGGTATTAAACTATTATTATATATCTTGACCATGTAAAGTATTCCTGAACAACAGGTCCTTCGGGATTTCTCAGTCATTTTTATGATGTTCAGATATTAAAAGAAATGCTTTGATAAGCAATACTTACTAGAGACAATATATGTAGTAGTGTAATCAGTGGAAGTCTGCAGCGTGATCAGCGTCCAGCGTGGTTTGTTTTGTTTACATTCGCACCCATTACTCAGTCGTTACTAGCAAGGTCTTTAAAAATATTGAAAAAACCCTCATATATTCACTAAATTCTTTTTCCTTCGGGTGTATAATGCTAGTGTATGTCTTTCCGATATATTATGATAATATAAAGAGCATATAAACAATACAGGATAAAATACAACAAAGGAATTATGGAAGGAATGGGGTAAATTTTTCCTTCATGTTCCAATAATATACTCGATTCAAGGGAATTAATTTAACCCCTCCGCGACGGGATAACTATGGATAGCCATTTTGTCAGTCCGGGCCTAGTCTTACTTTCCCTACTGTGTGGCCGGGCGCTTTTGGCCGATTTTTCCAAAATTGCTCTATTCCACTTACTCTGTACGTCTAAACTACGATACTGAACAACTTAAATTTGGTCTTGTTAGCACCATCAACTCTTCCTCTTTCCAATAAAACCAACCTCAGCTCTCTACAACTATCCGTTGCCGAGAAATTAAGTGAGGAATGAAGGGTACTTTTTCGTGTGAGTGCGGCTGCGTTCGCTTAGGTGGCGTGGCTGTGACGACAACTGAACGTGGCCCGCGCGGGTGGCAGTCAGTGTTGTAAGTAAGCATGGCGCACCACAGAATCGGACACGCACGAGAAATCTAATCCACATCCATCCATGTTTACAGTCAGTAACACACTGACTGACGATGGTGATTTGTAGGGATGGTGGTGAAGTATAGCCAAGTGAAAAAAAACCCGCCAAATTGGGCTCGCAAATGCCGACATTGGCAATAGCGGTGCTTCATCTCGCCCGGTCACCACATGGCAGGGGTGTAAGACACGACCCGGAGGCTTCCTGGGTCCGTCTATGACCGCGGTCCGGACGTTAAGGGTTAAGGCCTGGAGAGGAATGAAATCTTCGAGAATAGAAAATGAGTGATATATTTCTTTCCCATGCTTGTGAAGGGAAAGATTTTTTTATGAATACCACCGTAAATTTAATTAAGTGATAGAAAGTGACTTATAGGAGAATCAGAGAAATGTGAAGGATGTGTGTGTGTGTGTGTGTGTGTGTGCAGAAAAGGAACACTTAGAATATTGTTTACTCTATTTAGCAAATTTACAGAATACATCAGAATACATCAAAATTATGTGAACAATTATTATTTGAAAATATAGAAAAAGTAAAAGATATATTAGTAGTAGAAGTGTGGAAAAAAAAAACAGACAAAAACTCAGCACGTATCGTAGAAAAAAACACAAAATAAATAACAAAAATAACAAATAAATAAATAACAAATAAATAAATAATAATAAATAAATAACAATAAATAATCAAAGGGGAGCCGTTGAAAAGTTACAGAACTGAACTTACTAAACCTGAGCTGGTAACACTGATGAGAGATCAACAAACATCTGAGCTGGTAACACTGACGAGAGATCAACACAGGCATCAGACAGAGGTGATCATGGCTTCCAGACTAGAAGGTAAAACTTTTTGGTAAGACGTGGCAGCGATAGGACGTCAGTGCTTGAGCTCCGCTTATTTTCAAAATTTTGAGCAATCTGACATATCAACCAACATACCTACACACACATACTAACACATACAGATATCATCCAGACAGTGCAGAAGAAGAAGAAAGTGACTTTAAGTGAGTAATGTTCAAGGTAAACATTGGGCCTGGAAGAACCCGGAAGTGACGAACATGGGGGACGAACAACCGGCCAACCAGCAGCAAACAACAACAACAGCAGAAAACATGGAATGTACCACCACCAACAACAAGAGGACTCTATCTCCAGACACACCGGGTGACGTATTCATCACCACAAAAAGTAAAAAATCATATGCTGATGTAGCAGCTTCACCACCAAGATTTATTAATGTTATAAATAACCCACCCCATGCTAATGCTAATGCTGTACACAAACACCATGACAATAATAACACCAATATAACCATTTTAATGAAATCTGTCGACGGTTCACAATGTTTTGTGCACCCCAAGAGGGTGTCAGAGGCAATATTTAAGTCCATATTTGCCAAAAAGTATATTGAGAATACCCTGGTCACCACTGGCAAAGGGCGAGGGCTGAAGTTTAGTGTGGCCAATATCGACGGCCTGGTAAGTGTGCCTGAGTCGGTGGTCATGCTGGGCGAGTGGCCAGTTAAGTGCTGGATCGCTGGTGATGACGATCCGAAGTATCAATACGGGAGGATTTTCCCATTTTCCCATGAACTTGATGACAAAGACGTACAGGAAGGACTGACCATATTAGACGATCAGCCGACAACACTGATGACAGCTTTTAGACTGCCAGGTACGATAAAGGATGGGGAGAGGGTGCCGAACATGGCTATTCGGCTGAAGTTCAGGGGACCACTCCCTGAGAGGGTTGCCCTGGATTCAGTGGTGTACCGTGTGAAGCCGCACACTCTCCCCGTCCTGAGGTGCACCCGATGTCTTCTGTTTGGCCACGGAAACATCTCCTGCGGAGGTAAGATCCGATGTGGGAGGTGCAGTGGTTTCCACAGCACTGATAAGTGTGAGAGAACACAACACTGCTACTTCTGTTTGGGAGCACACAGACCAACATCTAAGCAGTGCCCAGCATACATCAGGGCTGCGAAGGTCCAAGAGACACAGCATGACCCTGATACTTCCATGCAGGAAGTCAAACGCCAACTGAGGGAAATCCGTCCGGATACTATTACAACCAAACTCCATTCACAACCTCAAACAAAACCAACAAACCTAAACATTTACCCCCTCAGTCCTCAGATAGTTGTTCTCCCCGTAGCGGCTCGTGGCAATTCCACACCGCCACGACAGCCTTCTCCAGCACCAAAAGACACTACACACGCACCCAACAGCACACCAAAACCACAACGTAGAAATAGGACACCTCGCAAATCTCGAATCATTTCCTCACCACCCAAACAACCTAAACACACAAACAGTCCTAAAACCCGCAAAGCCAAAACTCCTCAAAAAGCATCCCCAAAATCCAATGCACCACCTATAACACTGCCTATACCTTATCCTCGTCCTTCCCTACCCAATCCACCATCCCTCCCTCAGCCTCAACCACAGCCTTCACAACACATGCCCTCGCTTGGTAGTGTAGGCCTTACTCACACAGCTTCCTCACTTCCAGCCCAGCATGCTTCGGGCTTTGCATGGCCGGCTTTCATTAGTGGTATAGTACCTATTGCACTAGAATTTATCACGCACATTTCATCTGGTCTTGGCCTAAGGGTGGCCTTCTGTAAGTGCTTGCCAGGGCTCCTGACCTTCCTTATGTCACTTTCTCAGTGAATACTTTACTCCCACACCATTTCATCCTCTGGAATGCCCGGTCTATGTACCGGAAACTTCCAGTCTTTAAAACCACGCTCTCATCATATTCTCCTCTAATAGTTGGCATATGTGAGACGTGGCTCACAGATGCATTCTCTCCCTCCTTTCCAAACTATGTTTCTTACAGGGTAGATAGAACACCTGGACAGGCAGGAGGCGGCCTCCTTCTCCTGGTGCATCAGTCTCTCCCTTCTAGTCCTCTAACTATTACTTCCTTTCCAGGAGGTGGGCTAGAGCACTTGGGAGTTACAGTAACCTTTGATACAGGGCCAATTCATATACTATTGCTTTATAATCCATGTTTGGATATTTCATTACAAGAATTTAAGCATTTGTTTTCACAACTTTCCTCCCAGTCATTAATTATGGGTGATTTTAATGCCCATCATGAATTCTGGGAACCGGCCCTGCCCAGAAGCAGGAGAAACCGGTCGGGGTTGGCCCTCTCGGGTCTTTTGATGGACAGTGACACTATCTCTCTACTTACCCCACCTGGCCTCCCTACCAGGATTGATCCAGTTTCAGGGAAATCCTCTACCTTGGACTTATGCCTGGGAAATGGCTCACTCCTCCTAACCACAATAACAACTGGCCCTAACATGGGTAGTGACCATCTTCCTGTAGTAATATCCTTTCAATTTACAACACTTCCTCCCACATCATGTAGACCCTGTTGGTCCCTCAAAACGGGTGACTGGGAAGCTTTTCACAAGAATTTAAATTCAGTTATCCCTCCAAATACCCTCCCATCAAAAGTCAAAATTCAATACCTCACTGACACATTGGTGGAAGTGGGGTCCAGTCATTTTCACCTTAATACATCCCGCCCCTACCGCACTTTCAGGGTTCCCTGGTGGAACAGAAAGTGTTCGGCAGCCCTTCAGGCAAAGCGTCACGCCTTCAATGCGTGGCGCAAACGTCCCATCAATACCCTCCGTCAACGATATAGATATTTAGAGGCCAAATGCAGACGTGTTATTCTTGATGAGAAACGTTCTGCATGGGCCTCATTTTGTGCTTCCCTATCCTTTGCAACCTCAGTCACCCGAGCTTGGTCATTCTTCAGGAAGATGGTCAGACCCCAACCCCCATTAACTTTCCCGTTAATTAGTAACGGTGCCCACCTAATCACTGATGCCCAAAGAGTCGAGTGTCTTGCAACCCACATTCACACCACACTCGGCTCACCAGATCCAGTACCCACACTTGCATTACCCACTTCCTCACACACCAGCCATATAATTAGCACTGCTATCACTTCCCAGGAGGTTTCCTTAGCTTTACACTCACTGTCCAACAGAAAGGCCGCGGGACCGGACAACATCCCGAACGAGTTTCTCCGTCACCTCCCAGATGCTCTGGCTCATGTTCTATTAAGCATCTTCAATGACAGCTGGTTGTTGGGGGTGTTTCCTTCTATGTGGTGTCATGCTATCACAATACCTATTCCTAAACCTGGCAAGGACCCAACAGAAGCAGCTTCCTACAGGCCCATTAGTCTCCTATCTAACATTAGTAAAATCTTTGAGAAAGTAGTTCAAAATAGACTAACCTGGTGGTTGGAACGCGAACACCTTCTTCCACCCAACATGTTCGGCTTTCGCCCTCATCGGGGCACTCTGGATGTATTGCTCCAGCTGGAGCACATAATACAGGAGGGATTCAACCACAAAAAATTCACAATAGTAGCTTTTCTTGACCTTAAAGGTGCTTTTGACACCGCCTCACATAATGCCATTATTGAAAAACTTGCCCGCCTAGGACTATTTGGTCAACCTCTAAATTGGGTTAAATCCTTCCTGTCATCCAGATCCTTCTCTCTGGTAATTGGAGGCACCCACTCCAGGGTGTATCCAATTACCAGGGGTGTTCCACAAGGTTCTCCTCTAAGTCCTCTACTTTTCAATATCTTACTTTCAGACTTTCCTTCATCACCAAGCACCCAAGCACTCCTCTATGCAGATGATATTTCAATACTTTGCTCTGCTCCCACTATCCAGGAGGCTCAAATTTCCCTTCAACGTGAGCTTGATAAGGTATTTGATTGGACATCCCGTTGGGGTCTGATGGTGAGTGCACATAAGAGTAGCCTTATGTGCTTCACTCGAAGACGTATACCCAACATTCCCTCGGTCACCATAGGTAATTCCACAATACCCTTCAAAACCCACCACAAATTTCTTGGTTTAATGTTGGACGGCCCCCGACTAAATTGGGGCTGCCACATACAATACATGGTGACCTCCTGTCATAAACGTTTAAATTTAATGAAATCCCTTGCAGGTGTTAAATGGGGTGCAGACAAAAATACCCTTCTGAAATTTTATTGCATTTACATCCGGAGTCGCCTGGACTACGGATGTGAGGTATATGGAGCGGCCTCACCTTCAATACTCCAAAAATTGGAGGTAATTCAAAATTCAGCTTTAAGGATTGCCCTGGGAGCATTTAAGTCCTCCCCAGTAACAGCCCTTCAGGTAGAATCCTCCCTATCCTCACTGTCACACAGACGCTCCACCTTAATTGTCCGCACCTACACTAAACTTGCAACATCCCCTAAAGGTCATAGACTTCACACACTCCTCCAAAAATATGACAGGAAATCGCTCCTTTGCCCCCTGCCATATCAAGCTCACATGCCTTTTGTAGAAAGAGCCCTCTCCTTCTTTGCTACTATCCGGGTTACTCCACCTATTTTTCTCTCACTTGAAAAGACTTCTTCTCTGGGCCCTTGGTTCCCTATATCTGCTCTAATATATCGAACTCTCCATACAGATATACCTTGGTTTAAGGCCGACTGCCCTGCGAGGGGCAAGACACTTTTCCTATCCCTACTCCTCACCAGATACAAACACCACATACAAATATACACCGACGGCTCCCGTATTCCGGACCCTCCTTCAGTTGGTGCCGGTATTTACATACCAAACCAATGCAAAGCTGTTGCATGGAGGTTGCCGGACACTGCTACAATACTTACAGCTGAACTATATGCCCTCGAACAAGCTCTTCAAGCCACATACACATTCACTTCACCTTGTTCCATTGCCATCTTCACAGACTCACTCACAGCACTCCATTTAATTCACCATCACCGTCCACACTCACACCATTATCTCATCATCTCCATTCATCAACATTTAAAACACCATACACAAATAGGTAATACCATACACCTACAATGGGTACCTTCACACATCGGTGTTGTGGGGAACACCCTGGCCGATCGGGCGGCAGCGGAGGCACACTCACAACCCAGACCTATTTACATTCCTACTGACCAGACAGACTACTGTACTTACATCAGGACTGCTTGTAGACGACACTGGGATAACACACTGACAGACGCTTTACAACTAACTTCATTAAGACACATAAGACAAGACATAAGTCCTCACTGGTGGACCTACTCCCCCAGCAGGGCCCTCGATGTGGCCATAACCAGGCTTAGAATTGGCCACTCAAGACTGAACGCCCATCTTCATCGCCTGGGGATGACACCAGACCCCCACTGCCCTTGGTGCCCTACACAACCTGACACACCAGAACACCTTCTACTACATTGTCCTCGTCACCACTCTCACCGTGTTACTCTCCTTCACTCACTCCGGATCATTGGCCTCCACAGACCTTCACTAAAGGACCTCCTGGGTGGATCACCGGACACTGAACAAGCCTACAAAGCCATTAAACACACAAGAAAATTTCTACTCAACACACAACAACTACACAGAATATAACACACTAATTAACCGCACATAGCGCCTTCGGGGCACTAGAGGCTGTGACATCACAGCCTAAAAGGCCCCAACAAACAACAAGAAGAAGAAGAAGACAAGAAGGTAAATATTGTCTTTATTTAATTAATTATTTATTCCCTGACCATTCCAAGGTATTGATAAGTAAATAAATGACCCCTATGATGTAGATAAGTGACGATAAATGCATAAATAAGACGATAAATGACAGAATAATACGATAAATTGTGAACCTGTGAATGGAAGAATTCATCACTTGTAAATATTAACTTTATCTAATTAATTATTTATTCCTTGACAATTCTGAAGTGTTGATAAGTAAATAAATGACCTCTATGATGTAGATAAAGGGTAATAAATGGATAAATAAGTCGATAAATGACGAAATAAGACGAACCGGTGAATGGAAAAAATAGATAATGATTTTGTTACGGGTAAATGTTGTCTTTATTTAATTAATTATTTATTACTTGGTTATTCCAAGGTGTTGATAAGTTAATAAAGGATCCCTGTGATGTAGATTAATGACGATAAATGGATAAATAAGACGATAAGATAATTATTTAATTATTACTACCTTTATTTTAATTATTATTTATTTCAAGATGTTGATAAGTAAATAAAGGCAGCGTTTATTTTCACCGGTTGGTGAAAATACTAATAATACTATTTTCACCGGTTGACATAATTAACTGGTCGGCCAAGGCTATATGAGAACGAGGTGTGTAATTTACTGTCTGACAGCTCACATTGGACTGAGTGCAATCACCCCTGACACTCTGAAATTTCAATTCCCCCTACCGAGCGGGCTAATTTTCCCCTACTTCCCCCTACACTCATCCCGAATATACTACACCTAGACGGAGTGTTCCCGGAGTATTCAAAACGTCAATTCACTAAAATAAGTTTGAAAATTCGTAATATTGGATCAAAATTTCCTAAACACATTTTGAATACTTGTTACCGGTGGCCTACATATTGCCTACCGTAAGGTGAATATAAAGTTGTTGTTTTTTTATCATAATTTCATTACAAAACTTGTAGAAAATACTTTTTGGTGTAAAATAATAATAATGTGGTATTCCATGAAAAAAACAAACTCTGGTAATATTTAAAGAACTATGTGTACTGTATGCAAGTGTAGCCTAACTACTGAGTGGGAAATGAGGCAGAATAAACACTGCCATGGACTTGCCATTTTTTCCTCATTGGATGATCCTGGGATGCAAAGAAAATTCTCATTTGTTATTTCATATATGCAAATCATGCCCATCTGTTTCATTGACGATATAAACACACAAGAATGTAAAATTCAAATTCAAGTGGACCATCTTCAAACGTCACTAGTCACAAGCTGTTTTTAGCTCCCCTCGTATTTCTGGCTATACCTGCTGTATTATAACAATATTCCTGCTAATTTCATTCAATAAATATTAGAATACCTTTTAAGAGTGCCTATGAAGACATATCTATTTATCTAAGTATAATAGGGAGAAATAAAATTGTGTTCGTTTACATTTGAAGATAATTGACTTGGATTTGAATTTTACCTTCTTGTGTGTGAAAAATCCCCTACATTATGACTATATATCGTCATTTTCCACCTACACATTGCTATTTTCCCCGTAGGGATCCCCTACCCCCTACATTAGGTTGAAATCCCCTACCTTAGGGGAAATCTGGGTCCCCTACGAGTGGCAGCCTGGGGTGCAATCATTGTTAAAGTGTCATTCTGTAAAAGCCATGTTTTGTGTTTCATTTGATACTACAAACCCAACTGCTTCAAATAAATAAACCAAACCACAACAAACCAATTAATGAACAACAATGAAATATCTTTAATGAGTTTTTAAATTAAATCTTTTAATGAGATTGGAAGAAAATCCAAAGCGTAAGTGTTGGGTTTGTACAGTCACTCCTAAAAATAACGGACCCCCCTTGTCTCAAGCTACAGTAACTCGTGGGTGTCCACATCTGGACAGCCACTAATTACTGTACCTCGAGCAGAAAGCTGTCCGTTTCTTCGGAAGTAGAGAATTTGCTCCCCGGTGAAAGTATTAACTACTTTATTTTCACCAACCGGTGAAAATAGTAGAAATGTTATTTTCACCAACCGGTGAAAATAATCACTCCGTTTAATTATTACTACCTTTATTTTAAGTATTATTTATTTCAAGATGTTGATAAGTAAATAAATGATGATAAATGGATAAATAAGACGATAAATGATGAAATAAGGCAATAACAGATAATTATTTGATTATTACTACCATTATTTTAGTACCATTATTTATTTCAAGGTGTTAAGTAAATAAATTATCCCTGTGATATAAATAAATGGTGATAAAAGGATAAATAAGATGGGAAAAGTCCTCATATGTCCCACAGAATGTTAAAACTATTTAATTAATTTATTTATTCATTTAGTAGAGTTAAAATTGTTATGGTAAATTTACAGAATTACTTCATTAACTATATTGTATATTTTAATATAATTACCTACTTATATAGATATTATACAGTATTTATTAATAATTACTATTTATGTAGACCATTCTAAAACATTTTTCATTATGGTGTTTTGGTAAATATTGAATGAATTACCATTTATCATGTACTGTTTTTTCTACTTTCATTACCCACTTATTTAGAACATTATAAAACTATTTTATTCTATGGCATATCATCCACAAATTTCAAAGACATTCAAAGGAAGCATTTTGAAATTAACCTAACCTGACCTAACCTGACCTAACCTTACCTGACCTGACCTAACCTTACCTAACCTTACCTCGCCTCACCCCACCTTACCTTACCTTACCTAACCTTACCTCGCCCCGCCTTACCTAACCTTACCTAACCTTACCTCACCTCGCCCCGCCTTACCTTACCTAACCTTGCCTCACCTCGCCCCGCCTTACCTTACCTTACCTTACCTCGCCCCGCCTTACCTTACCTTACCTTACCTAACCTAACCTTATCTACCTTACCTAACCTTACCTTATCTACCTTACCTGACCTTACCTAACCTAGACCACATCAGACTACTGGACCTAACCTAACCTGGGCAAACTACCGTGAAATAACCGTGGTAAAGTACAGGAAATGGCCGGGGCAAAATACTGTATTTATTGAAAGAATTACCATGTTATAGCAGTGTTGCCAGATCTGGCTAGGTCCCAGTATTTTGCCCAGGTCATTTCCCGTACTTTACCACGGTTATTTCCCGGTCGTTTGTCCAGGTTAGGTCCTGGTAGTCTGTCTTGGTATAGGTTAGGTTAGGTTAGGTTAGGTAAGGTCAGGCTAATTTTAAAATGCCTCATTTATATTTTACAAAAAACAACAACCATACACAATAACTGTAATTCCTTCAATATTTACTGAAAAAAATGTACGCAATAATGGTAATTCTTAACATATTTACCCCAAAAATATACACCATAACAATAATAACAGTAATTGTTTCCATATTTAACATAGAGTACTGGTAGTTAAATATAGATATTGTTGTGTTACATATTTTATTATTATGATGATTATTACATTATTTACATTTCCAGGTAGGATTGATTAATGAGGTGTTGCAACAGGTGTGAACCAAGAGGTGTTGCAGCATCAATTGTACATCAATGCACACTCCTTCATCCACAGGTAATTTTATTTATTTATTTTGGGTCTGTCATTGCTTGCCTTCATCACTATGAAATAATTAGTTGTTTATGTGTATATATGTAACAGTATGTATGTATGTATGTATGTATAATCTCTCTCACTCACTCATACTATCATTGCTTGCCTTCATCACTATGAAATAATTAGTTGTTTATGTGTATATATGTAACAGTATGTATGTATGTATGTATGTATGTATAATCTCTCTCACTCACTCATACTATCATTGCTTGCCTTCATCACTATGAAATAATTAGTTGTTTTAGGCTACTGCTTGGTTTTATAAATAACTTTGGATTTGAAGATGGAACAACTATACTTTGTATATCTTACAGTATACTTGGCAACACATATGTGTAGTGTTGTGTTGCTGTCTCAGTGTCCTTGACTGTACATGACACACTCAGGTCACACCTACCTACTGTTGGTCAGGTCAAGTAATTCATTCCTTGCTATACCATCACCATGAAATGTTCATCACACTCCCTCTGTCCTGCTTTGTACAGCCAAGCAAAGGATATTATATAGAGAGTAAAGGGATATTTTATAGGAAACAAAGTCATAGCATGAGAATAAACTAAAGTATATTGAGAGACAGACAGATAGAGAGACAGACAGGAGGGTAAGGTAAAGAGGTGGATTATAAGTTTATAGGCCTGGTGACTGATGCCCGGGGTAGTAGTACAGACACCTCTGGCCATCACCCAGAGTATCAAATAGTGCTGGTTTGACTATTACCTAGACTAGACTAGACCACAGCAGACTACCAGGACTTAACCTGGACAAACTACTGGGTCTTAACCCGGGCAGACTACCAGGACTTAACATAGGCAAACTACCAGGTCTTAACCCAGGCAGACTACCGGGACTTAACCTGGACAAACTACCGGGTCTTAACCCGGGCAGACTACCAGGACTTAACATAGGCAAACTACCAGGTCTTAACCTGGGCAGGCTACCAGGACTTAACCTGGGCAGACTACCAGGACTTAACCAAGGCAGACTACCAGGACTTAACCTGGACAAACTACCGGGTCTTAACCTGGGCAGACTACCAGGACTTAACCTAGGCAGACTACCAGGACTTAACCTGGACAAACTACCGGGAAATAATCGTGATAATGTACAATGAATGACTGGGGCAAAATACTCGGATCTGTCAATACTGCTTTAAAATGGTAATTCTCTCAATAAATACCATAAACTGTAATGCAGCACCTCTCATTAGTATTATTAGCATAATTATCATCATCATCATTATTACTATTATTATTATTGTTATTGTTATTGTTGTTTTTATTATTATTATTATTATTATTATTATTATTATTATTATTATTATTATTATTATTATTATTATTATTATTATTACTGAGTCTACTTCTTTGATTGATGAACTAACATTGTTTAATTAATATTTCAGGTTCACAGACAGTTGATAGATAGATAGTTTGTGATAGATACATACATACATACATACATACATACATAAAGAGAGAGAGTGAGTGAGTGTGTGTGTGAGAGAGTATATGAGTAGCTCTCTGTTACAACCAGACAACCGACACGCCCACTTAAGCGAGATAATCGCCTTTAAAGTATAGGTAATAATCACGCATAAGGTAAACACGAATAATTTGTTGACCGTTACTTCACTTCACCAACTGGATATCACCACAATATAACATTTACTGTGGTTTTTAAAACTTCATTAGAGGCCAAATTTTCTTAGCTTTTAATTGATATATGCCAAAATGTGTTCAGTTCCCTATTAAAAAAGATATTACAGGTATAATAAATACGACTGTCATGGAGAAGAGGTGAAAAGTTTATGTTCGTACTGATATATTAGATTAATATGGAGAATTGGTAAATAATAATAATTTATGCTATTTAGATTAAGAAACTACATTGTTTAAGCATTATATAGGTATAATTGTGAGGCAGTTACAGAACAAAATAACTTTAAAATCTTTAAAAGAATAAGTACTATCAAGTCATTATTTTTATTCACGCTGTGTGCGTGGTATGCGGTAGGTTGGTGCGCGCAAGTTGCCAAACGTACGATTCAACCTACCCTCCTCTCATCCGTTACTATACTCTGTTCACGCTTGGATGGCGAAGCCCTGCCTCTCAGGGACATTCCTGAATGCTGCTGATTGGCAGATGATGGGATGGGGATGTTTCGAGTCCATTTGGTGACACACACACACAAACATACACACACACGCATAGCGGTCCGTTAATCTCCATGACCTGTAGCTGATACCTCTCTCTCTTTTCCATGTTCTATAATCTAATGTTATTATATCCCACATGTTACTAATACACACATACACACACACAACAGATTCAGTTACTCACATACACACATACCAGCTTCAGTTTAACACATACACACAAGCTTCAGTTACTCACAGACACACACACACACACACAACAGCGTTCATCTCATCAGTGACCTGACCTTCCTTCTTCCATCCACTTCTCTCTCTCTCTCTCTCTCTCTCTTTCTCTCTCTCTCTCTCTCTCTCTCTCTCTCTTTCTCTCTCTCTCTCTCTCTCTCTCTCTCTCTCTCTCTCTCTCTCTCTCTCTCTCGTATTCACGATTGATCCACAACCTTTCTTTTTCTATATTCTATGATCTAATGATATTTTATCCCACATAAAAGTATAATCTAATGATATTTTATTTTTTATAATATGTCTCACTCACTATCCATATCATTCGCCATACATAAACACACTGCCATACATACATACACACACTCACACATACACACTCTTGTCACACATACACACTCACTCTTCTGTCTGTCTATCACACACACACACACACAGACAGTTCCCGTTCCTCCAACTTCCTCGTCTTGTTCGTGGTGGTAGGTGGTGGCGTGTAGTCGATGCCGCTTTCCTCCCTTTGTTTTTCCCTCCCTCCACCTTAGTTTTTCCCTCCCTTCATTCACATGTACACTTCTTTGATATTATAGTTTAGATGTAGGTACGTTACATAATAACTTTAAAACCTTAAAAAAATGAAATAGACCTACTATCACAAAATCTGGCGGTCTAGCATCGGCCTTGTCGGGTGGGTGGCGCCGGTCGCTGCCACAAGTCAAATTCAACAGTTTTAATGCTTTTAACAGCCGCAATTATATGTATCTGAGTTTTCTATGTTAAACTGTTATGAATGAGTGGTAAGCAGAGGAACTGCTGAGTCATCATGCATCAATTACTCCACATGGGCAGGCAGACAGATGGACACAGTAAATCTTTTAACGCCTCGCCTCTCCTCCCTCATACTTCTGTACATGTCATTGTAGCCTACACTGGTCCATCCTATTCACCCCCCCTCTCTCCCACTCCTTCCTACCCTCCTCTCTGCCACCCACCCACTAAGGCTGGCCAAGAACCGTTAAATCTAGAACCAGTATTAACTAGTTGACAATGTTATAATATTATAATGTATTATATTGCTGTATTATAATAATACAGAGAGAGAGAGTGTGTGTGTGTGTGCGCACGCAAAGATGTTCACATAATACATACTCGGATGATACTCCTCACACTTGGCTACTCGAAAAAAAGGTGATGCAGTCTTACTTAATTGGATGTGATTTGCTCATCATTGCATTCTTTGTTGTTTGTCTGCTCCTGTGAAAACGTCCCATGGTGAGTAAATTCATCACAAAACTCTCCACTCCCTGTAACACATAAGATATCCCTCTGATAGCCTCCAGGTCCCCCCCAAATAATTATTTTATTTAATGCAAAATCAATGACCAATATAACATGAAAACTTCATTAATATAAAGATAAATATGCCGTACTGTAAATTAAATTATTTAAATCAATAAAACATGTATTTGTACAAAATATCTTGAAATAAGTAGTTACAAAAAACTGACAATCAAAGACTTAATTAATTTGGTACTATCCGATCAAAGTCGGCTGCTAAACCACTCATTGTTGCCTGGTCTCAGAGTTTATTTTAGTTAAAAGATATATTATTGTACACACATTTATGACTTTATTGTACAGCCATGGCTGATAGTGGTGGACCAGGGCCCAGGGAGTGTTGGAGGGCAACTTGACAGAGTTAGAAAAAAATGAGTCTTCTAAACCTCTCAACGTTGAGAATGGTTTGGAAAACTCACTTGTTCGAACTCTGTCTAGTTGCCCTCCAACACTCCTTGCAACCTGGTCCACCACCATTAGCCATGGCTGTACTAGAGATGCTTACACGTCATTAATACCCCAGAACTTTTTGCAGATATCAATTATTTTATTGAAAAGTTTATGGTTGCCCTCAAAAGAAAGGTGTACCCCATCATATCCCAAGTCCTCTTCCTGCAAACCTGAAAATCGGAAGCAGGACTTAGAGTCCAGCTTCCTCTGCAAGAATCTATTAACTGCATGTGTTATGGTATTGTACTGACCTGACGATATATTCCGAGGCTGTAGGCGAGGTTCAATACTCAGAATCAAACAATCAGCACCAGTAAGCTCTTCAATCAACAATGCAAGATCTTTAATTTTAGTACTAAACTCATTAGGCTGTGTATCAACATTTATATCATTCCCACCCAGCACAAGGAGTATAATGTCAGGCCTGTATTCCATGCATCTCATCCATTCAGACCGCTGAGTAATATTACTTACCTTAGCTCCACGTGAATCGAACTTCCTCACCTCGAACCATGGCAGCTGCAGTGGAGATGTAAAGGGAAGCCTACGTACATAACTATGACCTAAGATACCTACCTTTTTAACTGGAGCAGATGATGATGCCTGACTAGTACTAACCTGCATTATGACTAATAAACAAAGAGACCAGACAAAAACAGAAATACACTTACTAAAACAGTTCTACTAGACACACACACAAAAAGAAAGAGATCAGATCAGAGTGAGAGATATAGATTCAAATCAGGGATAACCGCTGGAATTTGACCTAAGAAACACTAGGAATATAGGAATAACTACAGTACAGAGAGATATAGATACAAATCAGGAATAACCGCTGGAATTTGACCTAAGAAACACTAGGAATATAGGAATAACTACAGTACAGAGAGATATAGATACAAATCAGGGATAACCGCTGGAATTTGACCTAAGAAACACTAGGAATAACTACAGTACAGAGAGATATAGCTTCAAATTGAAGATAATCTGATTAAAGAAATACTAGAAATAACTACAGAGAGATATAAATTCCAATTAGAAATACTAGAAATAACTACAGAGAGAAAAAAAACGGTCCTGATATCCCGGCGCACGATAAATTTATCCTGTTGGCTTTATGAACGAATTAATTTACGCTTCCTGACTGCACTCAGTGACGGCTCGATCGATACTGGACACTCACACGAGTACACAGCCTCAGGCCGTTGAGTGTCCAAGTTAGTTTTCTAATGAACATATTTTCTTTAATTTTCGAGGTAAGTCTGTGTCATTCCCTCCACTCTTCCATAGCATTACAGTAAGGTCCCAGTTTACGTCAAACTCGTGGTTACGTGAATCCACTACAAATTAAATAAACAAAAAATAAATTTAAAATTCAATTTAGCGTACTGTCGGCCAACAGAAAGCGAGAGAAAGATGTGTTTGCCAGCTGTTGTGTATGTATGGCCCTGCCTGTGTGTATGTACGCGAGTGTGCCTGTTATGTGTTATATACTCTGTGTGTCCTGTAATACAGTATAGGATAGAAGAGAAAATAGATAAAGAAACACACACACACTAAACCCCCACTGCCATTATCAGTTTAAGAGAGAGAGAGAGAGAGAGAGAGAGAGAGAGAGAGAGAGAGAGAGAGAGAGAGAGAGAGAGAGACGTAGGCTACAGTCTGTCAAAGATGCATTTACGGTAGCCATTTCACACCCCAGACTGCGCGCCGACCGTGTTAGTACCCACCCTCGTTTAGTTATTACACGCAGTTTTAGTTGGTAAAAAGGGGTACAGCAGATATTAGATTACAAATCACAAACACTGTAAGATAACCCTGCTTACTATTCAAGGTTTTACGAGATAAAACAGTGAGTAACTTAGCGAGGGTAGGGTACATGCATAGACAGACTGAACACACTCACTCACTCTCTCTCTCTCTCTCTCTGTCCGTCCCATCTCACTACTGGTTCTTTCTCTCTCATCCTTCTCTCTACCACTCTTCTCACACTGCACTTCATTCCCTTATTCCACCCTCGTTCTCTCTGCCCGTTCATCATCCCCCTCTCTTTCCATCCCACTACTATCATCTTTCCTTTCTCAGTTCTTTCTGATACCTATTTCTCCCCACCATAATGGATTAATTTAATCCCCTGCTATCCCCACTCCCTTTCTTACTTTCCACATCACTCTTCCTCACTCATTCCTTCCTACCAAGCCACCCACTAACCTATTCCACCCTTACCCCTATCATTCCTTCTTACCAACCCATCCTCCCCCAGTAGTCATTCAACACACATAACTTCAAGGTCAGTCAGGAAGGGTGAGGCAGGGAGGGAAGAATAAGACGGGAAGGAAGCATCTGTCATGACAGCCTTGACCGATAAGCGGGAACATCCCCTCCCCACACACACAATTCTGAAGTAAACTACAGGACCTTACTGTACTCGATTATAGTATACCTACTGGCTGATAATAATGCTTGAGAAGGTAGAGGTGGAGGGCTGAAGAAAATTAATCGTAGTATAGTAACTCGTTGTCCGGATCCAATTCATCGCTTTGAGATGGTGTTAAATTTGCTGATGGCAGTCTCTCTTGATGTGAAAGTATGTCCTTGATGTACGGGTATTTTGTGGTATCAATGTAAGCTAGCAACTGCTTAAGGCTTACAATCTTTGCTTCATTCAGGGCAATAGGTGCATCATATTTTTGTGATAGTTGTACATCAGCAAGGTTGAATGCCTTTTGCGAGTAGGCTTTTTTCCCTGGCATTAACCTAACAGGAGTTAATGGTGCATCACTACAATCCATCTGAATGAAATACCCTTCCTTGTATGCATCACCAAAAACAAATACCCTGGCTTCTATGAAGGATACAGATTCACTCTTTGGTTTTCGATTCACTATGTATTGTTTTAGCATGTCTATGTTCAAAAAGTCTTGCTGGCGCATTCTTATAATTGGATACTGATAACGAATAGCATACCGAATAATGTTACAATACGAGTCAAAGTCATTAATATTATTCTCGCGGATAAATTTCCTTTCGATATTCCCGAATGCACTGTCACACGGTAAAAAAGAGTGTCCAGGCATGAGATAGCCTACACATGTTCTATGGTTTTTAATCGGCCACTGTGCACTTCGTGGAGATAGTTAAGTATAATATTTATGTTTTTGTTTTGCCCTCCACAATTGTCACTAAACACGATTAGATGTTTGAAAGCCTTCTTATCAAAATCAAACTCAAGATCAATCCACTTTTTAAGACAGCTAGCTATTTCGACAGAGCCACGTCCACCTGTAACCTCGTCCCAAACAAACATTGTTGATGTATTTGTCTTGACGTTATGAATACAAAAATTATACATCCACAACTTGGGATGGTAGTATGTAACACTTGTGGAGTTTTGGTATAGGGATAGTCTGCTGTAATTCTATGCAAATAACAGCTACATTATTATTATTATTTTCCTTCTTCTTTATTAATCGTTGACCTTCTGATGCTTTCGCCTTGTGTTGCCTTAGCTGTTCTTTTCCTCCCTATTATCTCTCATTCGCTACCGAAAGACAGAAAGACAGAGGAAAACAGCTAAATACACACACACACGCACGCACACACACACACACACAGAGAGAGAGAGAGAGAGAGAGAGAGAGAGAGAGAGAGAATAAATAGATAGATAGAGTCAGCATATACTAAGAAAGTCATTTTAATTGGCTGTTTTTAAATTTCTCTCATTTCCCTCTCTCCACGTACATTCTCTCATCTCCCTACCTCCCCCTCCTCCCCCTCTCTCGTTTATTAAGTAAATTTCCTGTAAGGAAGGGTAGGTCGAAAGTTACTACAATAATACCTCAATTTGACCCTTACAGTGTGTGTGTGTGTGTGTGTGTATGGGGGGGGGATGGTGGGGTGGGTACGCATGTGTGGTCAGCTATGCCTGTGACTTTACTAGTGAAAGAAATACGTTTGTGTTTGTGTCGATCGACCTACAGGAAATTTTGTGAGCTCACAAATTATTATAATTGGATTTAATTAATTATGCATCTTATTCGATGCATTGTCATAATTTTATTAAGAAATATTGAAGTACTTTAAAGAGTTCCCTAAAATGCAGTACGAGAAGTTGTCGGTACGGCGCCGCGCGCCGGGCACCACCCACCCACCGGCATCGTTCAAGAATTTTTCCTTTACTATTTATGTCAATATTGTGATAACTACATGGATTTACAGTTTGTTTTTGCAATAAATATGTATATTAATGTTTATACTCTATAGCAAACGTTCCCAACTGCTAATAAAATAATCACATAAAGCATGAAGTAAATAATAAGAAATCACGCATGGGCAACATGACCGACTGTCAGTGCTCACAGCTACACACACTCGCTTGTCATTGTCTCCACAGTACTTCATTCTATTTCAAACGTTCTAGGCTTGTCTATATGCAAGTTAAGATGATAGTCATTTGTTCATTAGATAGAAGAGGAATTGTAGAAGTGATTCATGTTAATAACTCAATTTCAGGGTAATGGCGGAAGTCTGGTTGTAACACTCAGGGCCTCATATGATGTAATATATATTAGGGGGGGGGTGCAGGAGTAGGGGACAGGCTTGGAGGATTTAGGGGTTGCAGGAGTAGGGGACAGGCTTGGAGGATTTAGGGGGTGCAGGAGTAGGGGACAGGCTTGGAGGATTTAGGGGGGTGCAGGAGTAGGGGACAGGCTTGGAGGATTTAGGGGTTGCAGGAGTAGGGGACAGGCTTGGAGGATTTAGGGGGGTGCTGGAGTAGGGGACAGGCTTGGAGGATTTAGGGGGTGCAGGAGTAGGGGACTGGCTTGGGGGGGTTAAGGGGGTGCAAAAATAGGGGACAGGCTTTCAACCCACCCCAAGCCTGTCCTCCTATTCCCGCACCCCCCAGTCCCCCCCCAAGCCTGTTCCCTTCTCCTGCACCCCCTTAAGGAGGTTATGTATGTATGTATGTATGTATATTTTATTATTATTATTATTGTATGTGTGTGTATATGTATGTATGTGTATGTATGTATGTATGTGTATGTGTATGTATGTGTGTGTATGTGTATGTATGTATGTGTATGTGTATGTATGTATGTGTATGTGTATGTGTGTATGTGTGTGTATGTGTATGTGTATGTATGTATGTGTATGTGTATGTATGTATGTGTGTGTATGTGTATGTGTATGTATGTATGTGTATGTGTATGTATGTATGTGTGTGTTTGTATGTGTGTGTTTGTATGTGTATGTGTATGTATATTTTATTATCATTATTATTGTATGTGTGTGTATATGTGTGTATGTGTATGTATGTATGTGTATGTGTATGTATGTATGTGTATGTGTATGTGTATGTATGTATGTGTATGTGTATGTATGTGTATGTATGTGTGTGTATGTATGTATGTGTATGTATGTATGTGTATGTGTATGTATGTATGAGTGTGTATGTGTATGTATGTATGTGTATGTGTATGTATGTATGTGTATGTGTATGTGTGTATGTGTGTGTATGTGTATGTGTATGTATGTATGTGTATGTGTATGTATGTATGTGTGTGTATGTGTATGTGTATGTATGTATGTGTATGTGTATGTATGTATGTGTGTGTATGTGTGTGTGTGAGTATGTATGTGTATATTTGTTTATTATAGTATATTAGTATATTTAGTATATTTGTTTACCTGGTCCTGTTTATTCTTTGAAGGAATGAATGTGTGTGTGTATATATATATGTGTGTATGTGTGTGTGACAAATTAGTGGATGAAGCAATAATGTATCTGTGTGTGTGTGTGTGTGTGTACATACATACACATACACATACATACATACACATACACATACACATACATACATACACATACACATACACACACATACATACATATACATACACATACATACATACACATACATACACATACATACACATACACATACATACATACACATACACCTACACATACATACATACACATACACACACATACATACATACACACACACACATACACATACATACATACATACACATACACATACATACATACACACACACATTTATTCCTCCTTTTCTTTCCTACACACACATCTTTCTTATTCTCTCGTTCTTACACACACACGCACACACATCATTTTTCCTCTCTCTGTTTAGCACACACACACACACACACACACATCCTTCTTCCTTCCTCTCTCTTTTTAGCACACACACACACACACACACACACACACACACACACACACACACACACACACACACATCCTTCTTCCTTCCTCTCTCTTTTTAGCACACACACACACACACACACACACACACACACACACGCACACACACATAAATAGTAACAAACAAACAATATTGAGCCAACTTACCAGTACGTATACGAGCATCAATAGATGGTGTGAGAGCCAACACCATCACCACCATCACCAATATTACACTCCGTCCACACATCATGGCTGTAATATAATAATAATAATAATAATAGCCTCTGTATACACACACACACACTATCCTATCATTGTACACACTCACACACACACACACACACACACACACACACACACTATCCTATCATTGTACACACACACTACTCTATCGTTGTACACACACACACACACACACACTATCAATCTACACACACACACACACACATAAGCCGCGTTTTTGAATGTCCTGCTGGCTTGAAGCCGGATTGAGTTTGGCTTGGCTTAGGATTGGGACAATGGAAAACAGCATAAAAGCGCTTGCTGAGTCACGTGATGACGCGAGTGACAACAACAACAACTATTCCAAGGGAATAAGGAATTTTTAAAACATTAAATACGCCTAAGTTAGAGACGATGGCATTTACATGAAACCGAAAATTCAACACTACACATGTGGCATAACACCTTTTGTGCATATAACTGTAACCACAAATAACTCTAGCATTTGTGTATAACAGTAGTTATTAGTTTTAATATGACAATTGCAAACATGCGGCTAAAATAATATTTCATTACCTTTCTGCAGGAGACGCCATTATTCTTCTCTTGTGTTATTGTTTACTAGTCAAGCGGGATTGACTTTAGCGAAGCCTGCTCCCTGGTAGGATCGACTTGTAGCGCAAGCCGGATCGCCAAAAGTCAAGCCAGATTGACTTTTGGGCCAATGAAGAACAGAAACTGACGTTTGGCTTCAATCAGGATCGACTTTGGATTGGCTTGGGGACATTCAAAAACGCGGCTAATATTTCACTCCATCTGCACATGATGTCTGTAATATAAACAATATTAATAACAGCCCCTGTACACACACACACACACACACACACTCACACACACACTACCCTATCGTTGTAAACACTCACAGTATTACACTCCGTTCACATATGATGTCTGTACTATAACAATAACAATAACACTGGGTCCATTATACAGTGATATTCGTTTGTTACCTTCCTAACCAACCACACTTGTACATGCCTTACACCCGTAGTTAAAAAAGAAATTGAGGGCCCTTACTGGAGCTCTATGAATTCTCCAAACTACTCCAGGCAACTGATTCCCAATTAGAAATACTGAAGGGTTCTGTGGCCTGGATTATTTCGAGGGTTCACAGAGCTCCAGTAAGGGCCCTCATTTTTTTTAAACTACGGGCCTTACACCTGAAATGCTCTACACTTTACACTACCGTCTACAAGTGCCAAAGGATGACTCCACACCTATCACAGTCGTTCTCGCAACCCTTGACAGGTTCTTCAAGGCTCAAATGAATGAAGCCTTGAGAAGATTTGAGTTGTTTAGTTGTAGACAGGAGGCAGGTGAGCAGTTCAATGAGTTCTTTGTTCGAGTAAAGAATTTATCTGAAGCAGTGGATGTCTGTAAGGGAGGTGATGTTAGTTGTGAGGAAACTCAGATGAAACAGGTGATTTTAATGGGTATTAGGGATCAAGATTTAGTGTAGGAATTAATCCGTATCATACCTACTAAGTCCCTTGACCAAGTGGTACAGCACTGTTATGCCCATGAAGCAGCTAGGCATACTTCTAAAAATGTTTGTGCTGTGTCAAAGTATAAAAAGGAGAAGAAACATAAAGAGTACCCTGTAAGGACAAGTACACTCCTCCAGGCATGTGTCAGAATTGTGGTAAGACACATGATAAGGGCCAATGTTCAGCCACTATATCTCACATTTCGTAATTGTGGTAAAAAGGACATTTTGCAAAAACGCCATATTGACCTGCTAAAAATGCTACTTGTCGTATTTGTACTAAAATAGGTCATTTTGACAGTTGTTGCCGATCGACCACGAAGGCTGGAGAGGAGTAATTTAAGGGAGGGCGACGACAGTCTGCTTGGCATATCACCCAGGACTCCAAGGGTAGTGGTGCTCGTCGTGTCCAAGCCGCCACTCGCACCCCCTCCGAGACCTCCCCACTCATTGTTGTCAGTGTTACCTACGGAAAAGGAACATACACCCTTGGCATGTTACCTGATATGGGAGCTGACACAACAATATTGGTCCAGACCACTTGCAACACATCGGATTGTCTCTTAGTGATCTTCAACCACCTCCACAGACTCCAACTTATGCAGCTTACGGGTCCCTTATGAAGTCTGCAGTCGGATCGGTACAACTACAGGTGGAGGAACGTAGTACACAGGAGTGGATGGATGTTCACCATAGATTCTCCATACCACTCCTTTCCCACAGGGCTTGCAGAGAATTAACGCTAATCCTCTAGCGTTTTCCCCACCCGATTGCCCAGGTCACTCATGCATGTGTTCAGAAAGGGAAAGGTAGTAGTGCAGCAGGACTACCGTCACCAGCCAAGCCATCTCCAACCTGGTCGAATACTGCAACGCCTTCACCGGATAGGGAGTACTACCTGAAGGAGTATGCAGACGTGTTAGTGACAAAACAGGATCTGAGCAAGACAACACTACGGCCTATGAAGGGGCCACCCATGAAGATACACTTACGAGAGGATGCACAACCCTTTGCCATATACACCTTGCGACAGATCCCGTTGGCATACCAGGAAGAAGTAAGGAAGGAGATACTCAACATGGAGGCCAGGGTATTATCACGCCTGCAGGAGACGACCCGTCACCCTGGTGCCACCCACTTGTCGTGGTACCCAAGCCACACAGTGGAGTGCATATAACAACGGATCTTTCAAAGTTAAACAGTCAAGTCTTCTGTCCAGCCCACCCATTTCCCACACCATTTGCAGCTGTTAGGAGTATCCCACCTGGATCCAAGTTCTTCACAGTCGTTGACGCTTTGTGTGGCTACTGGCAGTTAGAGCTGGCTGAGGAAGACCAACCATTAACTACATTATTCACACCTTATGGGAGATTCAGGTATCTTCGTGGCCCCATGGAATTTATAGGTACAGGTGATGCTTTTTGGCAAAGAGGTGACACGGCTCTACAAGGTATCACCAATTGTGTGAAGGTGGTGGACGATGTTCTACTGTATGACGAGGAACTCGTGTCACACTTACAATGGCTAGACAGACTACTGGTCAAATGTAGAGAGACTGGAATTATTCTCAATGCAGACAAGTTTATGCTCGCTACATCGGGAGTAAGATTCTGTGGATTTATGCTGTCAGCTGATGGAATTGCACCAGACCCAGAGAAAGTGAAAGCCATTGGAGACTTCAAAACACCAGCCAACGTAACTGACCTGAGATCTTTCATGGGACTGGTCAACCAACTGACAGAGTTTTCTCATGACATCTCAGCAGCTGCTGAGCGATCAAGTAGACTGCTGATTATGACACCGCTTTCAGGAATGTCAAAAGAGTGCTGGCCAGTCCACCAGTGTTGGCAGTGTTCGACCCTAATCTACCTGCAGTTGTACAGACTAATGCATCCAGACTACATGGTATAGAGTACACATTATTGCAGGACCACGGAGGAGGACACCTGCGTCTGGTACAATGTGGCTCTCGTTTTCTCACTGATACGGAAACATGGTATGCCACAATAGAGTTGGAGATGTTGGCCACAGTCTGGGTGATGCACAAATGTGGGTATTACTTGAAGGGGCTACAACGTTTTGACCCCCGTCCACTCATCCCCATTCTTAACCACTACACCTTGGACGCAGTTGAAAATCTAAGACTACAGCATCTCAAGGAGAAGCTGTCGCCCTTCCCATTTACAGCCAGGTGGTGTGCAGGCAAGCAATTGTGCATACCTGATGCACATTCCCGCCACCCTGTCAGCAACCCTACGGATGAAAATGACATGCTCAAGGACATCCCTTTACAGGCTGCTGCTGCAGTACGAGCTGTACGGTGTCTCGACTCAGAAGTTAAGCACCTAAATGATGACGTCCAGTTGGAGGAGCTACAGCAAGCAACACGCACAGATGAGACATATGTACTGTAATGGTGACCTAGTAATCTACGTAGTGTAGAAACAGACACATAATTTCTTATATTGTTTCACACTTCCACTTCCACATTTCAGGTTAAACTGCATTACAGTTGATATCATCTACCCAAGCGATGATATCGTAAAGTAACACCATCCTAGTTGGCTACACTGCCATAGGTTATATTATACAGTGTGTGTGTACCTACTGTCGGCCTCATAATAAACACTGTTAAAGAACCTTTGGTTCCTTCGTTATCCCTATGACTTCTATTGTGCTCCAGGCAACCACAGAATACGGGATATTTGATAACTTACACTAACTAACCACACTGGTAAGGCTTCATTATTATCCAACAGTTAGATAATGATTATTAGTGTATAGTTTATTTACTCACCAAATTCATTAAATATTTCACCAATAAGTCATTTACACTCTTTCTTTCTTTCGTTGTGGAATTGAGCAACTGTTTGTAGTTTACAATAATGTGATTGGTGTTGGTGTAGTAATATTATTTGTTGTGTAGTAAATACAGACATGAGTGTGTGTGGTAAATGTATTATGGTACAGAGCTCTCACATGGGTACCATATTAACCTACAGTACGTTATGTGTTGTGTGTGTGTGTGTGTGTGTTAATAGCTAGGGCTAAGAAGACTTGGATCAGTGAATAGGTCATGTGTGTGTGTGTGTGTGTGTGTGTGTTGAGAGTGATAATGGCTATTAATAAGAACACATGGACCAGTGAATAGGTCATGTGTGTGTGTGTGTGTGTGTTGAGAGTGATAATGGCTATTAATAAGAACACATGGACCAGTGAATAGGTCATGTGTGTGTGTGTGTGTGTGTTGAGAGTGATAATGGCTATTAATAAGAACACATGGACCAGTGAATAGGTCATGTGTGTGTGTGTGTGTTACTTACCTTTCCTTTGTGACCACCAGACCACAGATGGGCTTGTCCAGCGGGACTTCACTCGTTTTTTCAGATGTGCAGCCAGACCCTGAGGAATACATATAAAGGTGTATATTAATATTGGAAACATATTATAAAGGTGTATATTAATATTGGAAACATATTATAAAGGTGTATATTAATATTGGAAACATGTACTGTGTTACAGATGCACGCACGTACACAAACACACGGATGTACACACAAGGGCACAGGCACGCAGGCCAGCACACACAACTCTCTATCTCTTCCTGTTCAGTAATCTATACAACTTAGTAAAAGTGTTCACACCATGATAAGGAAAAGTTGAGTTATTACTACTGTCAACATTCACTGTGTATGTATGTGTATGTGTGTGTGTGTGTGTGTATGTGTGTGTTAATACATATATATATATATACTGTTTGGGTATGTGTGTATGTGTGTGTTAATACATATGTGTGTATACTATTAGTATATGTGTGTGTCTTAATTATGTACGTGTGTATACTATTATAGTATGTATGTGTGTGAATACATCTGTGTATATACTGTTTGGATTATGATTGTGTGTATGTGTGTATTCATACCATAATAAAGGTTGAGTCATTACAGTTGTCAGATATTGCACAATGTTATATTTTACATTAAATTATATTGGATGAAATATAACATTATAATGGTAATACAAGATGGTAGTGCTTCCTTGTTACTTATATTAATAAATAAATAAAGTGGCTTTAGAAATATACCAACAATTAGCCAGGAAGTGAAAGGGAAGTAGTACAGTGTTGGTAAATCTGGAGCAACTGATTCCTCCATACTATTCCAAGCAACAGAACACCATTATTTATGTTAATGTTGTCCTGTTTCCTGGGACACTTGGGAGGAATCAAAGTGCTCCAATGAACCCTAAATATATTACACCTTTAATTAGTTTTGGTCCAGAACAACAATAACAACAACAACAACAGCAATAATAATAATAACAACAACAACAACATCAACAACAAACCCAATATTGATACCTTTTCTTGTAATGGTTCAAGATTAGTTACAAGGATTATTTTATTATTATTATTATTATTATTACTATTTTAGTAATTATATCTACTAGTAGTTAGCACCATAGAATCAAAACAGCCTCTAAAGGACCAACAGATCTGTTACTGTTTGTATTATATTGTATACATTAATATTGTATTCCTTCTCTCCCTTCCCCTGCTTTATCATCCCTTATCCCTCCTTCTCTTCATTCCTTTACATTCTCCTATTTGTCACTCTCCCTCCCCTTCCTTTACCATACCTACCCTACCCTTCCCTTCCCTCCCCTACCCCACCCCTCATCTCCATTCCCTTCCTCTTCCCATCCTTTACTTTACCCTACCTACCGTTCTCTTCCCTACCCCTCTTCTCTATACCCCTCCTTCTCCCTCCCCTTCCGTTACACTATCCACCCTTCCCTTTCCATTTCTATTCCTCTTCCCTCCCTTCCCCTCCTGTTCCCTCCCTCTCCCTCCCTTCCTTTACCATACATACCCTTCCCTACCCTTCTCCTCCCTTCCCCTTCCTCGCCCCTTCCTGTACCTTATCTACTCTTCCCTTTCATTCCCTATCCCCTACTGTTCCTTCCTTCTCCTTACTTTACCCCCTTCTCCCTTTCTCTTCCTCTCCCTTCCCTTTTCTTTACTCTATCTACCATTCCTTTACCCTAACTACCCTTCTCTACCCCTCTTCTCCCCTCCATTCCCTATCCCTCCTGTACCCTCCCTACCTCTACACTTTCGTTACCTTATCTACCTTTTCCTTTCATTCCCTACCCATCTCCTCCTTTCCCCTCCTCTTCTTTTCCTTCCTTCACAGCTTCATATCCCTCTCCTTTCCTTTCCTTTACCTTCCCCAATCCTCCCTTCCTTCCCCTTTAACCAATTTTGCCTTTCCCTTTCTTTAATGTCCTCCCTTTCCTTCATTCCTCCTCTTCCATCTCCTTCTAACACTTACCTCATCTTTCCTTCCCAACCTTCCATCCTTGCTCCATCCTTCCCCTCACACACCCTACCCTCCATCCTTCCCCTCACACACCCTACCCTCCATCCTTCCCCTCACACACCCTACCCTCCATCCTTCCCTTCACACACCCTACCCTCCATCCTTCCCCTCACACACCCTACCCTCCATCCTTCCTTCCATCCTTCCATTCACACACCCTACCCTCCATCCTTCCCCTCACACACCCTACCCTCCATCCTTCCCCTCACACACCCTACCCTCCATCCTTCCCCTCACACACCCTACCCTCCATCCTTCCCCCTCATACACCCTACCCTCCATCCTTCCCCTCACACACCCTACCCTCCATCCTTCCCCTCACACACCCTACCCTCCATCCTTCCCCTCACACACCCTACCCTCCATCCTTCCCTTCACACACCCTACCCTCCATCCTTCCCCTCACACACCCTACCCTCCATCCTTCCTTCCATCCTTCCATTCACACACCCTACCCTCCATCCTTCCCCTTACACACCCTACCCTCCATCCTTCCCCTCACACACCCTACCCTCCATCCTTCCCCTTACACACCCTACCCTCCATCCTTCCCCCTCACACACCCTACCCTCCATCCTTCCCCTCATACACCCTACCCTCCATCCTTCCCCTCACACACCCTACCCTCCATCCTTCCCCACACACACCCTACCCTCCATCCTTCCCCTCACACACCCTACCCTCCATCCTTCCCCACACACATCCTACCCTCAATTCCACACTATATTCGATTGCCTGCAGGACTTACCACAGGATGTACCAAAAATAATAATATGATTATCGTTTGCACATTATCAGGACATTTCCACTGTCATAGCAGAGAGAGAGAGAGAGAGAGAGAGAGAGAGAGAGAGAGAGAGAGAGAGAGAGAGAGAGAGAGAGAGTTAAAACCTCCATCACTTTGCTATAACAGTAAAGAATATATACTATTTTTTATCTAGAATAAATAATATGAATGTTCGACAATATGAAAATAAGAGTGTCATATCCTAAACAGCGATTTAAAAGAACAGACATAATGCATGCTAGATGTATTATGTTCATACTAGAATGTTAATTAATACTTAATTAAAATATAAAGATATAAATAATAATCTTTTTTTCTCATGACAAACTCAGGTGGTATAATAATCAGGTTATAATATGTGTTCTTAGTGGAACGCTTGTCAATGTTAATATTAGTTTACCATTTCACCGTAAAAGGTAAAAACAAATAAAAAATAGAGAGTTACAGGGTTTCAGTTCTGGAATCTATCTGTGATGGTATACTCTGGTGAACGTGAGCCAGGCCAGCCCAACTCCCCACCATGGTACCCAGCCATGGTAGTAACCCCTCAGTAAACAGTTTTAAACTCACGGACCTGTGCGAGGCTCCATCTGCCAACCTCACTGATGTGAGGCCAACACGTTACCACTGTACTAACCAGAGACTTACTATGCATTCCTAATATTGCCATTATTGTATTTATTAAAACTAAATTGGTCTCACACAACTTATTATGATCAATAGTAAAATATCACCTGACTATGTGATGGTTAATGTTGGTAGTGTTGGTTCACAATGTCCAAGTGTACCTATTATTACTCAAAGAAGAATTGAGGGAGCATTGCAAAGTGCAACTGTTCAGTACAGAAAAGAATGTTGCCACAGAAGAAACCTGACCAAAGAATATAGGAGAGGAAAGATAGGAAGTGATAAAGAGAGGGAGAGATTATGAAGAAATACAGAGCATTTCAAAGGAAGACAATCCAAAATAGTTGAGTGCAGAATTTAATTAATAGTAGCAACACAATACTTTACCCAATATTTGGAAGGTTCTTCTTGATAATAAACTCCAAAGATTGAAGCACTGTATAGCTGGCGTTGGGAAGGATTTACACAAACACAACACTACAAGATGGTTGCTGATCCGGTAGTGAATACACACACATACACATACACACACAGGAAGTGTCATGGCGTCAATCGTAAGGACAGCGGAGGAAAAAAATAAAACATTTTAGATAATAAACCCCAGTGTACTGCGAACAGCTTAATCCTTTGTAAACTATTGTGTTATTACATCTTGTCAAATCAATTTAGTAACTTTTATATTCCCCTTGACAAGGGTTGTATATTTATTACCATACACACTTTTAGGATGTAGGGAAGAACACTGTAATCTATGAGTTGAGAGCTTGTAGGAACACACACACACACACACACACACACACACACACACACACACACACACACACACACACACACACACACATTGTATTTATTATTATTGCAATTAATAACTTGTTTTATTTTGTGTAATAACTGGTCTGAAACACCTGATAATATTTATATACTGGCTAAACAAAGGGATAAAAAATCTTTGTTGCTACTATAATATTGTTTGTAGTCCCAGACCCGTGTGTATGGAGGGTAACCTTACACCCAAAACTTCTCGTTGGTGTTTACCTTGGACAGAGAGGAAATAAATTCACTTCATTTTTGCCTCAACGATGGGGATTTCCTGAGTGTTAACACACACACACACACACACACACACACACACACACACACAGAGAGAGAGAGAGAGAGAGAGAGAGAGAGAGAGAGAGAGAGAGAGAGAGAGAGAGAGAGAGAGAGAGTGTGAGTGATGAAGGCTTAATCAAATATATATATATATATATATATATATATATATATATATATATATATATATATATATATATATATATATATATAGAGAGAGAGAGAGAGAGAGAGAGAGAGAGAGAGAGAGAGAGAGAGAGAGAGAGAGAGAGAGAGAGAGAGAGAGAGAGAGAGAGAGAGAGAGAGAGAGAGAGAGAGAGAGAGAGAGAGAGAGAGAGAGAGAGAGAGAGAGAGAGAGAGAGAGAGAGAGAGAGAGAGAGAGAGAGAGAGCAAACAATGTCACCACCATTCACTTTTATCATTTTGTACAAGCAACAACTAATGCATTTCATCAATGGTTAATAGATAGGCAGATAAAATAGCTTCACTGTGTGTGTTGGTCTGACAGTTGGATTCAACTACCTATTGTCCAGTAAGGATAGACAAGGTCAGTTGCCTCCACAAGATGTGTCTTAGGGAATCATAATACAGTCAATACCAGAAGTTTGAGTTTCTTAGTCCATGATAAGTTCCTGTTAACCAGGGAACACTCTATAGACGTCATCTGGTCGTCAATCGGATACGAAGTTCGCTTGGGTGAAACCAAGCCAAAGCAAGCGGAACTGTTCTGGTCGGACAAAAGGATTCGTAGATCCACCTTGCTGGACCCTGCTGCCAGCCACTGAAACCAAGACCAACAACGTATCCATCCAAGCTCGCCAGAAAGCAGCGATTGGGGCAGCTTGGAAAAGATAGAAGTATAGCAGTAAATATGGCGGCCATTAAAGATATAACAAGTAAGTTAATAGTATAATAATACATGGATTGTAAGTGCAACAGGCTGTAAAATAGAGCGATAGCAGCACAAATAAGCCTCTAAGTATAGCAATGACAGATTAGAGCAGGTGTAGAGTTCCTATTAGTCTACCATTTCTACTAAAATAGTAGTTTCAAATATTGAATAATTATATACATTATTAATTATTATTATTTTATGTTCTCGTATCTAATTTAACTTATATGAGATAATGTGGATTGCTTATAGGGGTTGTGTGATCCATTATTATTATTATTATTATTATTAGTAATAATCAGTGAACAGGCTGGGAGAGAATAAAATTATTCATAGATCCGAAGACCCCAGACTGCGACCACGATCACGGAAAGTTATATTAAAAAAAAAAAAAAAAACTAATCTAACCGACAGAGCCAACGATTAGCACGAGTCTTAAAGCCGCTAACTCCTACACCCTCAAAAACAGAATCAGCTAACCCATTCCATGTTGCAGTTAAACAAGGTATGAATGATCTTTTAAACTGAGACGTCCTACACACTGGAATACTTAGCACGTTACGATGGGCCGAGGCCCATCACGAGTGACACGACCAGCTACAAATGGTGCAGGAAGCATCTCATTCAAAGGATGCAGGCGGTTAGACCAGATCTTTTAGTACATACAAAGCGCCGACACACTACGCCTGTGCTCAAGATTACAGATTCTACCCCCTCCCGCAATAAATTCTGCACATCTAACCACTCTATCCAACAACACTAAGTGACAAGTAGCAGCCGATCCCCATACTGGAGAACAATATTCAAGAATAGGGAGCACAAAACATTTGAAACACCGGACTAACAAATTACGATCACCAAAGACTCGCCAAACTCTACGCATAATACCAATCTTCTGGGAGACCGATTTAGCGAGAAAACGTAATTGCTTCTCAAATGTAAATTTAGAATCAAAGTGAACACCAAGAATAAGAAGATCACTGGATTCAACCAAGTTCACTCCACTTAACACCAAGTTAGGGAACCCAGGCAACAATGTACGACTCCTTGACACAATCATAGTCTTAGTCTTATTAGTATTTAATTTCATGCCCCACATCACACACCAATCACTGATCCTCTGAAGATCACGATTTAAAGATTCTGTGACAGAAACGCGCATATCACGGTGCTTCACTTCAGCCAGAAGAGTAGAATCATCTGCATATCCAATCAAGGTATTCTCTAAATTAGAGTACATATCAGCAGTATACAGTAAAAACAGTATGGGCCCAAGTACACTACCCTGAGGAACGCCTGATACAACTCTAATCCATTCACTATGAGAGCCATCAACCGTAACACATTGTGTCCTATTACTAAGGAACTGTCCAATAACCGACAACACACTACCACCCACTCCCACTAACCCCAGCTTATGTAAAATTGCAGAATGATTAACTCTATCAAAGGCAGCACTAAAATCTAGCTGAACAATCCTAGTTTCACCACCACAATCTAAAACCCCTTGAACCATGTGAGATACTGTGAGTAATGCATCACAAGTGCCTAAACCCTTGCGATAAGCAAACTGAGTCTGAGGCAATGACCCAGATCGTTCCAGGTACCTACTCAGTCTGGATGACAGCAACTTTTCAAATACCTTCGACAGCACAGGAGTTATAGAAATTGGCCGATAGTTACTGACCACAGGGGAAAGAGAACCCTTTGGAACAGGAGTGACACATGCAGATCTCCAAGAGGTGGGGAAGCTACCAAACCGAAACAACTTCCTAAACAAAATGTTGATTTGTGGGGCAAATACGACCGCCAACTTCTTGAACAGAAGAGGAAAGAATCCAAGGGGATCAACACCACCATAGCTATCAAGATCAGTCAATATCCTTAATACTTCAGAAGATCTGAATGCAAAGGAGGTAAACTGTTGGCATTTATAACAACCAGATGGAATGGTGATATCATCTCTCAATTGCTTGTTATCAAAATGACGCAGTAGGAGATCAGCCTTAGCTTTCGAATCGGATACCAGACCACCTCCCTCACTGATAAGCGGTGGAAGAGAAGGATCTACACCAAACACAGAACTCTTCAGTGTAGACCACCACTTATGAGGATTCTCTGCATTGCCCAGGATATCTTTAGCTCGATCACCATGACTACGCTCAGCTTCTAAATATATGACAGCAGCTCTGTTCTGTTTAACACGAAATTCATTCCAATTATCCGCAGTTCTATTAAATTTCCAACGGTTATATGCTGACTGCTTGAGTTCATAAGCCATACGACAGCGGTCATCAAACCAAGGCTTATCTCCTGTACGAAGAGTCAACACTCTCGAGGGCACGAAGCGCTCAACAATACCATGAAGATGATCATTCAAGATGGCAATTGGATCATCACAACGCCTAACATCAGGCCAAGGTATCGCTCTAACAGCCCGCTCTATATTATCCCAATTAATACGATTCTTTAGGAGAATTTTCTTTCTTATGACCGCACACGGAACAGATTGGTTAGTCTTGACAACAAAAGATAGAGCGGAGTGATCTGAACCTCCAACAGGAGCTCTGACAGAAACAGTCACCAGGTCAGGTAGGCTACATCCGTGAAAAGGAGATCCAAAGTACCACCCCGCTCATGAGTTGGACCAGAGACCAGCTGATCACAGCCAGACACATCAGCAAAGTCTCTAGCAGCAGTTCCGTGCACGTCTGTCCGAGGAGAACCCAACCATTCTGCATGATTAGCATTAAAATCACCTACAAAAATAAAAGCAGCACGACTATCAACCTCCTGAATTGATGCCATGGAGTCCAACAAACAATCATAAACATGATCATCAATATCAGGATTCCGATACACACTAAAAACATAAAAATTCATACGGCCACCACAAATGCGAACAACCTGCAACTCACAACAATCACAAATATGAGACTTATAAATTGACGCACAAAAAACATCACGAACATACACGGCCATACCCCTAACCCTAGGTCTACAATTACGATATAATACAATGGGACGAGAAAATCCGGGCACTCTGACTTCAGACAAATGTCTCTGTTTAGAAACAAGTGTCTCAGAGCACAGCAATACATCATAACAAGTTGCAGCCACGGAAAAGTCACGAATATTGGTGTAAAGACCTCTAATGTTGCAGCACAACAACCTACAACAAGCAGGTGCATTAACACGAGGGCCGGGGTTTAATTCCACATCCGGAAACATCAATAGTTTCAGGGACTCAGAAAAAAAAAATATATAAATGATTCCATAAACGATAAGTAAGGAAGCAGAAATAACAGTCCATCCTGAGGAGCTGCTTACACAGGACAAGGCAATTACAGACCCCCAGGTACGCCAAAACCCAAGGCAGCAGTAATGATGGCTGGATCCAAACGCTGCCACCAACCCTCTCCTGGCCCTGTCGTACAGCACGAGAGTTAGCGTTAAGGAAAATAAAAAGACTAGGTATGTGACTACCTAGGATAGGGAATGATGCTGACTGCGGAAGGCCGGTCACACAGCTATGGCACCAGTCAGTTAGTCATCAAACAGGATGATTAGGTTACGTCAGGTTAGGTAAGGTAAGGTAAAACGACACATGATATGAGGATAAAAGATGAAGATATGGAGCAGAGCCTGCACAAAAATGGAGGGATTTAAGTGGGGGAAGGGATGTGCAGTCCCTAGTTTTAAGGTACCCGGCGTTTGTGCTGACAAACTGTGAGGAATACCCACACAGTTTATCAGCACTGCTTGCTCCCCACATTACCAGCACCAAGCTGGTGCAGTCAATAAATTATTGACAACTATTGATAATTTTGATATTGATATTGACAATTATTGATAACTATGTAATATTATTAATGTGAAGGGAAGTCTCGAGAATAGTTTTGTACTTCATTGGAAATAAGTTATTGGTAAAACTATAGAATCATGCCAACTTTTTCTGTTTTTAATCAATCTTGAAATATAATAATGGAAAGGCTGGGAAAATAATTATAAGGGATTTTGGTTGAGGAAAGTGTAACAACCCCATTTTTATTATGTATGTTATTTAGGATGTTTTTTTTTTAATTAATGTATAATTACTAGCTTCACTCTCCATAAAATACCTGCATTTATTTCTGGTAACTTACTTAGAAAATTAGTTGAGTGAGGGATGGGGTCCCAATAGAAGGACGAGATATTTTCGTTGGCGGAACAATATTTGTATCAAATATTAGGAATAATTGTATGCTATGTGGCTGAGGATAAGAGATAATGGGTTGAAGTATTAAGGGAGGTTAAATAATCATTAGTTGTAACTAAAGGAATGTATCAGGGAGGAAGGAACACTTAATATAATAGGAAAATGTAGCAGGAGGAACTAGTTTGTGTCCGTGTAGGAGCCTGTGACTGGGGGGGGGCGAGGCGAGAATAAGTGGGGCCAAGGATCCACATTCAGTTTCGTGGCGGCTTTCTTGGGAACAGGTAACTACTGGATCAGCTGCTACATAAGTGATTTCATTTGTTAATATTGAGGTATAGTATGAATATGTATTTAATATGTTATTAATGAGTTTCGTGGTGGCTTTCTTGGGAACAGCCATATAGCAAAATTCCGGCATAGCATTGATAGACTACGGGTGTACTTAAAAATAATATAATTAAATTGAAATTGCTGGCATATAATTTAAAGTAAAGTATCACATTTGTTTCGGCCATATTTTTTTTTTATATAACTATTATATATATATGTGTATGTTTTTTTTTAATATTGATGGGGAGGGAATGAAGTAAAAAAAAAAAATTTTTTTATTTGATTATTTGATTGTTTAATGCTGTTCCCTAGCGAAACTCGGAATTATTCCAGTTCTAGGGTCAGCGGGAGTAGGATTAAGGGAGGGGGATTGTAATTTAGAGAATATACATATATTTTTTTTTATATAATATGATTGTAAATAATAAACTAAATTATAATTAGTTGAGTTTTCCGTTACCGATACCGTATACTATACAAATAGACTTGTGTCCCTACTTAGACATTTTTGACTTAATTTAAGACATTGATCGAACCCCCGTTAGAGTAATTCTGGGTTGCTTACGCACGTGCTTGGGGTTCAAGCTACGTTACCCACCCAGTGTGTGGTAGCTTGGTTCCTGTGGTCAACCTGTGGTCTGGTGGTGGCAGCGATACTGACGAGGAACTGGACTTGCCTTTGTATGATTTTTTTTCTTTGGTATTCGCAAGGCAAGTTCAGTCCTCAGTCCTTTTTTCCCAGACCAGGTTGATCAAGTATAGGATAGATTGTCATACACTGGTGTGTCATTTTTTTTTTATTGTAAACGGCCGTGCTTTTTGTTCCTCCACCAGTAAAGTAAGGGGGATAAAAATAGCGACGTTACATTGGTGGTAGCTTAAGTGGGATAAATCAGACCCAGAGAAATTGTTTTAACGGAGATCCGTGGAATTGGGTCTGATGTTTAAGGTAGGAATAGTAGGACACAGTCAAGTTCCTCGAGAACTGACGGTTAACGGAGCTCAGGTAGTAGTTTATCGTTTACCCGGTGCCCATACCCAATCATTTTATAGTGATGAAAGACTGTGGAGTGTTAGTAGGTGGAGGCATGATCTCACTATATTGTGGTTGGGAAGTAATGATATAGAAGAAAATACTCAACCTAGGAAATTGGCAGAAGAAATTTTAGAAGTAGCAGGAAATATAGAAAAGGAAAGTGGGTCCAAAGTCATACTAGTAGAAATAGAAAGTAGAATTTATAGATCAGGAAGACCAATAGCAAGTGAGAGATATAAGAAAATAAAGAAATCAGTGAATAAAATTTTGGCAAATTCAAGAAAGTTTAATTATATAAATTTCAATAGTAGGGAATTAGAACAGCATTTAGGTAGTGACGGGGTACATTTTGATAGAGAGGGACAAAGGAAGATAGAGAGAAAGTTAAGAGAAGTAATTGGGCCCTGGAAAATTAGGTTTGAAAAGTAATGTAACAGGGAGGTAGTAAATTAACGTAAGAGGGGTAAAGGAAAATACAGGATATAACAATTAGAATGATAACACGCAGTGGCGTGAGAGCGAAAGTCATGGCAGAAGCGTCAGAAATGAATGAAGTGGTGGTTAATGATAGAGAAATGGAAACAGCTGATACGGATTCAGATGGGGAGGTAAGATTCGAAATGCGGGAATTGAAGTTAATAACGGAACAAATGACTAAGATTGCGATGAAGGTACAAGACTTAGATCAGTTGAAAAACATAGGGGAACAATTTGATAACTTAACGAAACGTGTGAGTGAGTTAGAAAGGTCGGGAGAGACGCAGTTTGTTCGTGTCAGGGAGAGGGAAGTTACACCTCCATCCTCACCATTATTGAGGAGACCCGAACAAGCTTCACGTTCACAGTGGTCCACTATACCTTCTCGAATAGATACTCAATTTTCCCTGCCTGTCACACACGTTTATCAACCACCCGTAACATTTGGCACAAATGCAAACCCCGTATTACAACCTCCATTATCAAATGTCACCTATAATCCTAATGTAACAAACCCTGCAAAAAGTGTTAATACCAACTTGGTTTAACCCCGAGATATTCCAAAACTTGAGTTAGATACATTGCAGAGTTTAGATTCCTCGGCTAGGCTACAAATGTTCTTTGAAGCAGTGGAAAGGTGAACAGAAGATTCATGCACTAGGGTAGAAGTAGCAAAGTCTCGAATAGACAAGGAGCTGGCTGTCTTGATACACACGGCCCAGAAACGGGGAGAAATATTTACATGGAGGGAACTGAAAGAATATTTCACGAGAGAATTTAAGGTCGAGTTAAATTTTGACCAGGCATGGCGCCAGGGTGATGAATTTAGATATGAATGGAATGAAAACCCACAAACATTTGCCCACCAATACACATGTCCCTATGCAGCAATACAAGGACAGTTCCAAGAGCAACAACTACCCTCAAGGGACAGGATAATAAAACGGAAGTTGCTACAAGGTTTCCCAAGAATCAGTAGGGAAAGATTAGAATATTTTGTGGATGAACAAATTCCCCTAAAGGATTTCCTTGAAAGAGTGGAACACAAGAGATTATTGTTGATACAGAGACTTGAACCAGCGAATATGTTGTCAGGGGTAGACATACAAATGGCTGAAGTTAATAACAAACCTAAAGTAGAAAGGAAGGAAGAAAGTGAAATATATAGTTTAACAAAAATGGTAGAAAAATTAGCATCGAAGGTGGAAAAGATGTCATTTGAAAATAAACCTCAAACTCCTAGGTATTGTTCTTACTGTAAAACGACCACTCATGACTTGAAAAATTGCTGGAGTAAACCCGAGAAGGGAAAATGTTTTAATTGTTTACGTGCTGGTTATTGGAGCACTAGTCCCGCCTGTCCTGGGAAGGCGCAGTATAGGCAAGCTCTTAATAATAGTACAGGTTATACTAATTATTACCATCAAGCCAGGAACCTAACAAAACCAAAGGAGGAATTATCACCAGTGATAAATATTATAGTGAATGGAAAGGTGTGTGCAGCTATTATTGACACAGGTAGTGTCATAACCTTGATAAAAAGAAGTGCAGTTAAGCGGCTAGGGTTACAGATAGATACGACCAAGGGTAGAACTAATCCTGTAGGAATTACGGGAAAGCTGCTTAAAGTGTTGGGTATGGTGAAAATAGAAGTTAATGTAGGAGATCAAGGAGTATGTAGTCAGTGGGTAACGGTAGTACCAGATTCATATTTGGATAGAGAAATTTTGTTGGGTTATGAGATAATTAGTAAGGCAAACTTGACTTGGAATTGTAAGGATAAGGAAATGATTTGGGGAGGTGCACCATATCAGGTGAATCATATACAGTTATGACGACGAACCATTCAACAAATAAGGGATCATACCAAGGCTCAAATTATGGATAGTAGTAGACGGAAAGTGCATGTGAAGAGTAATGTAAATATGGAACCACACCAAGCCAAGGTCATACGTGTGGAAGTGAGTGAGACACCCGGTACCACCCTACTGATTAGGCCCCACAGAAATAGTTCATCACAAACTACTCCCCTGTTAGTAACGGTAGATGCGGAAGGAACTATTCCCATTACCCTAGATAACACCACCAAAATATCTAAAATTATCAAGAAAAATACCATAGTAGCCCTTATTGAGGATGACTCTTTAATAAATGTAGAGCTTAAGGTCCCAATAAATATGATAACCATAAAGAATGAATTAATGCCACATCAGGATACAGTAACGGAACAAGGGACTAGACAGGAAAGATTACAACTTTAAATAACCAACAGAATTGGAAACATCTGGATGATGAACAGAGAAGACAGCTAACACAAGTGGTCCTAACACATGATAAGTTGTTTATGCTAGGGGATAAAGAATTGGGGAAAATTGAAGGAGAACCCGCCAACATAGAGGTCGCAAATCCGAACCCATGTAGGTCCCCGATGTATCGTTATCCCGAACATGCAAAGGAAACCATTGGTAAGATGTTAAGTGAAATGGAAGAAAGAGGAGTGATCGAACCCTCTAGTGCAGCATGGTTGTCACCAATAGTGTTAGTGAATAAACCAGATGGAACCAAAAGAATGTGTCTGGACTTCAGACGGGTTAATCAGCATTTAACGGTAGATGTGTTTCCATTACCTAGGTTAGATGATATAGTAGGACATGCAGCAGGACATCAATTTTATATAACCTTAGATTTGAAAGATACGTACTTCCAGATAGAGCTGAATGAAAAAAGTCGGAACTTAACCACTTTCACAGATGGAGTATCATTGTACCGGTTTCGAAGGCTACCTTTTGGTTTAAGTTGTGCCCCAGCCATATTTTCAAGGAAAATGGCTCAGTTATTATCGCCTTTGTTACGTGAAGGTTGGGTGAAAAATTACTTGGATGATGTGATCATATGGGCGGATGATTTTACTAGCTTAATGCAGCGCCTTAACCCTTAACGTCCGGACCGCGGTCATAGACGGCCCCAGGAAGCGGCCGGGTGGTGTCTTACACCCCTGCCATGTGGTGACCGGGCGGGATGAAGCATCGCTATTGCCAATGTCGGCATTTGCGAGCCCAATTTGGCGTTTTTTTTTTTACTTGGCTATACTTCACCACCATCCCTACAAATCACCATCGTCAGTCAGTGTGTTACTGACTGTAAACATGGATGGATGTGGATTAGATTTCTCGTGCGTGTCCAATTCTGTGGTAAGCCATGCTTACTTACAACACTGACTGCCACCCGCGCGGGCCACGTTCAGTTGTCGTCAGAGCCACTCCACCTAAGCGAACGCAGCCGCGCTCACACGAGAAAGTACCCTTCATTCCTCACTTAATTTCTCGGCAACGGAGAGTTGTAGAGAGCTGAGGTTGGTTTTATTGGAAAGAGGAAGAGTTGATGGTGCTAACAAGACCAAATTTAAGTTGTTCAGTATCGTAGGTTAGACGTACAGAGTAAGTGGAATAGAGCGATTTTGGAAAAATCGGTCAAAAGCGCCCGGCCAGGCAGTAGGGAAAGTAAGACTAGCCCCGGACTGACAAAATGGCTATCCATAGTTATCCCGTCGCGGAGGGGTTAATCTTGGCTGCCACCTCCCCAGGGGTCAGGTTGTTAATGCAGGGCAAGGGAGATGACTGCTGCTTAATCCCACACAGGTCTTTCACTCTACTGTACCACTGGCTGATGTTGGCTTGTTTCAAGTGGTGAATTTTAGTAGGGTAGAAAGATTTCTTGATGGAACGAATTTCCCTGATAACCTTGTTTCTTAGTGTTTTGTAATGGCTGCGGTCTGTGTAAAATGCTTTGTCTCTTTGTTGTATTAGTCTTTTTACACGGGGAGTAATCCATGGAGCATCTGATGGGTGTAGAGTCATCACTTTGGTAGGGAAGAACTGGTTGTAAGCACAGGTTGTAGTTTCAACATAGTTTTTCCACTTGTCATTAACATCCTCCACAGTGAGTACTTCCAGCCATGGATAGTGAGTCACCCACTGTCCAAACTGACGAATTGATGAGTCAGTAGTCCAGTTAGGCGGGAAATTCAATAGTTTAAAATTGGGACAAATAATTTTTAAACACCAGATGAAATAACCTGACCTATCTCACCTAACCTAGACTGTTGCTACCTTTGAGACCTATCTTAATGTCCTTTGAGACCGATCTTAATGTCCTTTGAGACCGATCTTAATGTCCTTTGAGACCTATCTTAATGTCCTTTGAGAACTAACTTAATGTCCTTTTGGACCTTTAAAAATAAAATAGATACTGTTGATAGGAGCTAAAAGTATCCTGATTGGGTGAGTCAGGTGTATTGTACACAACATCTGTATTGGGTGTATTGTACACAACTGCCTGCTGGACCTTTCACAATGTTGCCAAGGGGATCTGGTAACACTATCCACCTGACCTCAGTTCGACCCTCCTCTACAAAAATGTTGTATCTGAAAATTGAAATATATAACGAAGAATACATTTTTTTCACACGATAATTCCACTGGGTATTGATAAAGGTAACCAAACGCTACCTAATCCAACCTAACCTAACCATTAGTTCACTGGTGCAGATAATCACAATATTAGCTGAAGGTTTTGGTATGACATTACTCGACGTAAGAAATATGTCATTTACTATAAAAATTCGCTAAAAAAAAACCGGTTACACTCCCAAAACGGTAAATATTGAAAGAATTGCCGTTGTCGTGTACAGTTTTTCTACCTTCATTACCCGCTTATTTACACCATTCTAAGACCATTATCTTTGGTATTTATTAAAAGAATTACCGTTTTGTGTAATTGTTGCCAGATCCGGCTAGGTCCCAGTATTTAGCCCCGGTCAGGTCCTGGTGCTTTACCATGGTTAGTTCCGGGTAGTTTGCTCAGGTTAGGTCCCAGTAATCTGCCCAGGTTAGGTCCCAGTAGTCTGCCCAGGTTAGGTCCTGGTAGTTTGATGCAAAAAGGCTATTTGGAAATTGAGTCAGTCTCAGGCCTTCAAGCTGAAAAGACATATGTACTATATCGTCTTTATGTAGATATGGCAACTGGTAAGTGGCCTGAGATCGCGGAATATTTTTAACTAACGCAACAAGACTGAAATGCTTTCACATATAAAGTTAATATTGACTATTTTTAAACTCCAGAGTGCATCTTTCCCGGGCAATGCCGGGTACCTCCGCTAGAAATATCATAATCCTTTAATATATGGTGATTAAATTTAACACATATTTACCCGGTTTATCCTATTATAATATAAATGAGTGAATAAAGAAGAAATACAGTACAGTCATCCCTCCGCTATCACGGGTTCCACCTTCGCGTTTCGTTACTATCGCGCATGTGTGAAAAGTTCACCTTCATCCTCTATAGCGCATCCGTATGTTTACTATCGCGCACGTAACATTCAAATTTGGCGGTGCGAAGGTAGCGACTATGTGATTGGCCAAGCACACTGGACTGACAGCCATGTTTACCATGACATGGTGTTACAACAGTAAAGGTAGCCACTATGTGATTTGCCAAGCACACTGGACTGACAGCTATGTTTACCATGACATGGTGTTACAACAGTGAAGGTAGCCACTATGTGATTGGCCAAGCACACTGGACTGACAGCCATGTTTACCATGACATGGTGTTACAGCAGTAAAGATGAAGACTGTGTGGGTTTATAACTAGCCCTGCTTATCAACCCTATCTTTGTTTAACACAAGAGTGTTAGCTAGTGATACAATGTGTGGTGATAAAGCTTTTTCATCTGTGCCTAATTACACCTCGGTCTGGAATAGAACGTCCAATAAGTCGATATAAGACGTCGTTCCTACAGGGATGTATATTACAATTCGTATTAAGCATATTAAATGCATATAACAATTTGTATTAAGACGACTCCTGACTGAAATGAGTCGTCGGCATGCGTGGTGGTAGTGGAGGTGGTAGGGGGAAGATAGCGTGATATCGTTTGTTTACTTTTTATTAATCATACGTTATTAGCGTTTCCTTCTTTTTCTGTCCGAGAAATACTGTAATAACTTTCTTCTTTATATGGAAGGATATGGCCTTACATTTTGTAAATACACCACCTGACATGAAGCTAGTGTTTAACTCGTAATTACTAAACACGAGTCACACACAAGACAGACTAGGCCTATATTCCCTTGACCTTGGGCTAGGGGGAATGGAGAGACTGAGGGTAGGGGGGGGGGGGAAGGAGCGCGGGAGAAGTGGTGGGAACACACACACACACACTCTCTTCACAGACGAGTGATATAATTTCCTAACATGTTCATAATCATTTCGCTCGTTTTGTGTAAAAACTCATTGGATATGCTTCACTTATTTTCGCCACCCATTTTATATGGATGCAATCGTTTTGAAAAATGATTTTAAATTAATATTTTGGTAGCTAATTCTACAGTCAGTCGGACACCCTACTCGGGTGCGTGCTCTCGGGACTTGGGCGCCCGCCTAACCATATGTGAACACGTTCTATTATGTTTAATGAATTGACATCGTGTTTGAGGTCTCATAGTAAAAAACAAATGTCACTTTCGAGAGACATAAGAACCTATCCCAATTTTCATCATTAATCTTTAGTCCCTAAGGTGAGTGAGTCAGGCATATCCATTTATGCACCACCTACGGACCGTGGCACCACCTAACCACAACACACAACACGCCTACTGTACTTGTGGGGTCCATTGTATTAGGTTAAAAATGCAATTTTCTTACTAATCTACTTTAATTTTCATTATATGCAAAGAAATATTAGTAAGCAAAAGCATGTTTAGGGAGGAAAAATCTTGAAATATGAGGGACTGGGAACCAATTTCAATTATTCCCATTAGTTATTAAATTCCGCTATCGCGAATTCCGCTATCACGTGCTACTTACGGTACCAATTAGTCGCAATAGCGGAGGGATGACTGTATGTGTAATTTATAATCTACACTTGAATGAATAATAATAATGATTTCTTTTTGTATATTCAGGAAGTTTATTTTTGTGTTTTCTGTTATTTTAATATATTCAATTAATTTTGTTTCTTTGTCATATATACTACTTTATTTCCCAGTAGTCTACACAGGTTATTTCCCAGTAGTCTGCCCAGGTTATTTCCCAGTACTTTACCACGGTTATTTCCCAGTACTTTACCACGGTTATTTCCCAGTACTTTACCACGGTTATTTCCCAGTACTTTACCACGGTTATTTCCCAGTATTTTACCACGGTTATTTCCCAGTATTTTACCACGTTTATTTCCCAGTATTTTACCACGGTTATTTCCCAGTATTTTACCACGGTTATTTCCCAGTATTTTACCACGTTTATTTCCCAGTATTTTACCACGGTTATTTCCCAGTATTTTACCACGGTTATTTCCCAGTATTTTACCACGGTTATTTCCCAGTAGTCTGCCCAGGTTAGGTCCCGGTAGTCTGCTGTGGTCTAGGTTAGGTTAGGTTAGGTTAGGTTAGGTAAAGTCAGGTTAATTTCAAAATGCCCCATTTGAATATGCCCGAAAAAAAAAATAGTGTTAGAATAGTGTAAAATAAATAAGTTGGTAATTTAAGTAGAAAATCGTTCTCAATAACAGTAATTCCTTCAATATTGACCAACCATACACGTATTATTTTTATTATGCTGCCAATTATTATTATTATTATTATTATTATTATTATTATTATTATTATTATTATTATTATTATTATTATTATTATTATTATTATTATTATTATTATTATTATTATTATTATTATTATTATTATTATTATTATTATTATTATTATTATTATTATTATTATTATTATTATTATTATTATTATTATTATTATTATTATTATTATTATTATTATTATTATTATTATTATTATTATTATTATTATTATTATTATTATTATTATTATTATTATTATTATTATTATTATTATTATTATTATTATTATTATTATTATTATTATTATTATTATTATTATTATTATTATTATTATTATTATTATTATTATTATTATTATTATTATTATTATTATTATTATTATTATTATTATTATTATTATTATTATTATTATTATTATTATTATTATTATTATTATTATTATTATTATTATTATTATTATTATTATTATTATTATTATTATTATTATTATTATTATTATTATTATTATTATTATTATTATTATTATTATTATTATTATTATTATTATTATTATTATTATTATTATTATTATTATTATTATTATTATTATTATTATTATTATTATTATTATTATTATTATTATTATTATTATTATTATTATTATTATTATTATTATTATTATTATTATTATTATTATTATTATTATTATTATTATTATTATTATTATTATTATTATTATTATTATTATTATTATTATTATTATTATTATTATTATTATTATTATTATTATTATTATTATTATTATTATTATTATTATTATTATTATTATTATTATTATTATTATTATTATTATTATTATTATTATTATTATTATTATTATTATTATTATTATTATTATTATTATTATTATTATTATTATTATTATTATTATTATTATTATTATTATTATTATTATTATTATTATTATTATTATTATTATTATTATTATTATTATTATTATTATTATTATTATTATTATTATTATTATTATTATTATTATTATTATTATTATTATTATTATTATTATTATTATTATTATTATTATTATTATTATTATTATTATTATTATTATTATTATTATTATTATTATTATTATTATTATTATTATTATTATTATTATTATTATTATTATTATTATTATTATTATTATTATTATTATTATTATTATTATTATTATTATTATTATTATTATTATTATTATTATTATTATTATTATTATTATTATTATTATTATTATTATTATTATTATTATTATTATTATTATTATTATTATTATTATTATTATTATTATTATTATTATTATTATTATTATTATTATTATTATTATTATTATTATTATTATTATTATTATTATTATTATTATTATTATTATTATTATTATTATTATTATTATTATTATTATTATTATTATTATTATTATTATTATTATTATTATTATTATTATTATTATTATTATTATTATTATTATTATTATTATTATTATTATTATTATTATTATTATTATTATTATTATTATTATTATTATTATTATTATTATTATTATTATTATTATTATTATTATTATTACTACTATTATTACTACTATTATTATTACTATTACTATTATTACTATTACTATTACTATTACTATTACTATTACTATTACTATTACTATTACTATTACTATTACTATTACTATTACTATTACTATTACTATTACTATTACTATTACTATTACTATTACTATTACTATTACTATTACTATTACTATTACTATTACTATTACTATTACTATTACTATTACTATTACTATTACTATTACTATTACTATTACTATTACTATTACTATTACTATTACTATTACTATTACTATTACTATTACTATTACTATTACTATTACTATTACTATTACTATTACTATTACTATTACTATTACTATTACTATTACTATTACTATTACTATTACTATTACTATTACTATTACTATTACTATTACTATTACTATTACTATTACTATTACTATTACTATTACTATTACTATTACTATTACTATTACTATTACTATTACTATTACTATTACTGTTACTGTTACTATTACTATTACTATTACTATTACTATTACTATTACTATTACTATTACTATTACTATTACTGTTACTGTTACTGTTACTGTTACTGTTACTGTTACTGTTACTGTTACTGTTACTGTTACTGTTACTGTTACTGTTACTGTTACTGTTACTGTTACTGTTACTGTTACTGTTACTGTTACTGTTACTGTTACTGTTACTGTTACTGTTACTGTTACTGTTACTGTTACTGTTACTGTTACTGTTACTGTTACTGTTACTGTTACTGTTACTGTTACTGTTACTGTTACTGTTACTGTTACTATTACTATTACTATTACTATTACTATTACTATTACTATTACTATTACTATTACTATTACTATTACTATTACTATTACTATTACTATTACTATTACTATTACTATTACTATTACTATTACTATTACTATTACTATTACTATTACTATTACTATTACTATTACTATTACTATTACTATTACTATTACTATTACTATTACTATTACTATTACTATTACTATTACTATTACTATTACTATTACTATTACTATTACTATTACTATTACTATTACTATTACTATTACTATTACTATTACTATTACTATTACTATTACTATTACTATTACTATTACTATTACTATTACTATTACTATTACTATTACTATTACTATTACTATTACTATTACTATTACTATTACTATTACTATTACTATTACTATTACTATTACTATTACTATTACTATTACTATTACTATTACTATTACTATTACTATTACTATTACTATTACTATTACTATTACTATTACTATTACTATTACTATTACTATTACTATTACTATTACTATTACTATTACTATTACTATTACTATTACTATTATTACTATTACTATTATTATTATTATTATTATTATTATTATTATTATTATTATTATTATTATTATTATTATTATTATTATTATTATTAATTATTATTATTATTATTATTATTATTATTATTATTATTATTATTATTATTATTATTATTATTATTATTATTATTATTATTATTATTATTATTATTATTATTATTATTATTATTATTATTATTATTATTATTATTATTATTATTATTATTATTATTATTATTATTATTATTATTATTATTATTATTATTATTATTATTATTATTATTATTATTATTATTATTATTATTATTATTATTATTATTATTATTATTATTATTATTATTATTATTATTATTATTATTATTATTATTATTATTATTATTATTATTATTATTATTATTATTATTATTATTATTATTATTATTATTATTATTATTATTATTATTATTATTATTATTATTATTATTATTATTATTATTATTATTATTATTATTATTATTATTATTATTATTATTATTATTATTATTATTATTATTATTATTATTATTATTATTATTATTATTATTATTATTATTATTATTATTATTATTATTATTATTATTATTATTATTATTATTATTATTATTATTATTATTATTATTATTATTATTATTATTATTATTATTATTATTATTATTATTATTATTATTATTATTATTATTATTATTATTATTATTATTATTATTATTATTATTATTATTATTATTATTATTATTATTATTAT
>JAWZYT010000343.1:700000-872500 GCA_034508575.1 Petrolisthes manimaculis
GCTGCACAAATCATGAGGCTCCTTGACAGTGCGTCTGCAAAGTAGTTTTTCTGAGCATTTAATATGCTTAATCTCTAAATGATATGGCTGTAGGTAGAGGTACCAACGCAGAAGGCGTTGATTGAAGAACTGGGTTCTGGTTAGGAAGGTCAAGGGATTGTAGTCAGTGTAGACTTGCATCTTCCGTTGTCCGCAGAGGTAACACTCGAACTTTTTGAAGGCAGAGATGATTTCCAGGATCTCCTTCTCTAAGGTGTTGTAGTTACGATGGTGCTGGTTGAACGAAGATCGACAGTCGGTAGTCCACATGTAGGTCACTTTGCTGCTGGTCTGGCGAGTAAGATGGGCCACCACGGCAGAGAAGTTAGGGCAGTACCGCCTATAGACACTGGCCATCCCCAGGAACCGCATCAGCGCCTTCATGTGAGGGACAGGATAGGCAAGGATGGCGTCCACGTTGATGGTCAGATGGGTATCACTCAGCCTTCCCAGGACGTCAGTCAGTCGCAGCAAGCATGGTGTGGTCCAGGGTGACCTGCTAGGGGCCGCCAAGCCATGATCCAGGAGGTAGTCCAGTTCTCTCTCCAGCTGTTCTTTTTTCCTGTGTGGGACTCTGTAGGGTGACTGTCGAATGGGGTTAGTTCCTGGCATGAGGTCAACGTCATGGCACACGATCTCACAATATCCAGGCTTATCAGATAATACATCTATGTACTGGGACAACACACTGGTGATCTCGTTTACTTGAGTTTCAGTTAGGTTTTTTAAGTACCTAGGCAACGCCTGCAAGATTTCAGAATTTGAACAACCATTCCACTCATTGTCTGGGGTTAGATTTTCCAGTGTGTTATCGTCAGTATTTATAATGTTACAGGTGAGTCTCAATGGATCAGGTGCAGGTTCTCGGGTAAGGTATAATTTTTTAAATTGGATATGCACTAGCTATGTGGACTTACTACGGTCAGGGGTATTTAAGATGTGATTCCGGTCATCAACCTTTCTTTTTACCATATAAGGACCGTGATACTTAGCTGGCAAGGGGGACCCTGGGACTGGGAGATAGGGTGGTGGGGAATCCTGCGTGGACAGCAAGGGTACGACCAAACTGCCGGCCAGGTCATTTCCCAGGAGGAAAGTTGAATCAGGAATGGGCAAGGGAGTATTAATAACCCCTACGATTACGGGTCCAGTTACTGCATCACAGCTGAGATGGATCTTAGCCAGGGGCACTGGAGTACTTTCATGCAGCATTTGGAGATGCACCTTTTCCCCTGTCAAGTTGTTATCGATGTTGGGTAGAGAGGACTTGATGATTAGAGACTGGGCAGATGCGGTATCCCTGATGATCTGTACAGGGTATACCTCCATACCAGCACCGAGGGATACGGTGCCAGTCGATCTGAAAGGCTGGAAAAGATCCTGTGGGGGTGGCGGAACAACATTAGTGGTAGCTACTGGTCGAGTGAATGGGTTGGTAGGAATAGTGAACTGGTTGGTATTGGTACTACCCTTTGCCACCTTACATCTAGTGTCAGGACAATCTTTAACAACATGTCCTTCCTTCTTACAGTATCTACAAATGGTTATAAATTGTTCAGGGAGAGTTTGTCCAATGGGTTTACCAGGGTTAGTGTGAGAACCTGTATCTGTCCTAACAATATTAAGTCTCTTCTCCCCCAAGGCCTTTTCTCTCAGCCCGGGGCGGTGGATAAGGGAAAAAACATCGGCAATATTGGCTGCCCTGATTAAGTCAGTCTCCTCTCTCTCAACAATGTGCACCATGATGGAATACGGAACTTTTCGTTTGAATTCTTCAGCTACTATTAAGTTAGTTAATTCATCAAAAGTGGCAACATTCGCCGACTTCACCCACCTACGGAAAGCCCTTAGTTTCTCTGAAGCAAACTCTGTGAAAGTCTGGACATAGGTTTTGTTTAGGTTCCTAAAGGCCTGTCGGTAACCTTCGGTAGAGATGGAATAGGAGGAGATTATAGCTTCTTTAACAGAGTCATAGTTGGTATTATCCTCTATCCCGTCACATACAGTGAGAGCCCTACCTACCAGTTTAGGCTTAATTAGCCATACCCAATGGTCCCTTGGCCACTGAAAATGGGAGGCGGTTGACTCGAATTCTCTGAAGAACACTTCGGGATTATCTTCAGAGAAGGCAGGCACAAGCTTGAGGTGTTTACCAACGTCGAAGTTCACTGGTTCTGGAGTCTGTGGGCCTACTGGCCTAGCCTGTAGTTGGAGAAGGTGGATCTCATGTTGCCTTTCGAGAGCACGTTCTTGTCGCTCGTCTTCTCGACGTCGCTCCTCGAACTGGAACTTTAACTTCGTGTTGTCTCGCTCGGTTAGTTCGTACTGTAGTTTTAATTTCAGGGCTTCAAGCTTCACCTTCTCTATCTCCAGAGTCTCCTTGTGGTCGTTGGTTTGGACCATACCATGTGAGTTGTCTCCCGTCACTCTAAGATGAGCAAGGACCATTTCTTTCAACTGGGCTTTAGTGGTACTACCTGTGAAGGGAATGTTATAACTAGTGGCTAAATACTTTAAATCATCCTTTCTGATGTCAGCCTCAACCAACTCCTCCACCGACGGGTTACCGACAAACTCGACTGGGTCGAAACTTGACATTGTGACTGAGACCAGTTCCGATTCCACCACTAGAAGTTTATGCCCAATAGCTACTTAATACTAATCAATAACAATACACATAAATACACATAATACAGAAAAACATAAGACACTAAAATCACATTAGACGGCTCAAGGACTTGCTTCCCAAACTAGCAATAGACAGCCGTAGACACTTCAAACTGCAGTTTGCCAGGGACATGAAATGGATGTGGTGTATGTCCCGCTCATACACACAGACAGATTTAGCATTCACTAAACAGATTGGGGCTGGTCAAACGCACAGTTGAGTGTATAGATTAGTTAACTGATGACAAGAGCTCTCTGTCTCTTAAGAATTAGAAATTAAAATGATTAGTCTCCAGATGACGATGGCGGGAGCCAGTCCTTATCTCTCAGGTGGGTAATGCAAGCTTGGGTTGGACACAGGGACAATTATTACAGCTGAACCTATAGGAGGGTACCCTAACCCCACACTGGCCAAGTGTAGAGTCAACGTATGAATCCACGAAGTAACTTTAGCACAACAATTTAAGAATTATTCCACTCCTAACCCTAACAGGCATAATTTCCTAGTATGTAGGCATGTCCCCATCTCCACGTACTGTGCAAACAATTCACAACGATCCCGGACAGGCCCCCATGTAACGATCTAACCTAACACAGTAATGGACAGTGAGCAATAATTACCTGTCTAGGGGCTCAGTATCACTGTGATAAGCCACTCGTCACCGTAGTTGGTTAAGGTTAAACAGGAAACAACCAGGTTTAGTTTAAGTTAAAATAATTATTCACCAACAACAAAGATCGAACATATAAATATATAAACACCCCCGAGTTATAACAGGACAGTGAACAGAAACACAGCACAATTGAGAATAGGGACACACCTTACAAATAGTACACACAATATAACTTATCTGGGTGAAGTAGAGGCAGCTCACTTATAACCCACTTTGTCACGTTCCCGGACCACCACCTTACAAAAACCTTTGGGAGAGAGAATAGGCCTTGATGTCAAGATGCAGCCAAGCTGCTGATGAGACTGCCTTTTTGGGGCAAGTTGGGCGCCTTATATACAGGCGGTTGAAGCCCGGCCTGCTTCAAAGGCTTGATCGAAGTAGAACCTTCGAATCTCCTGAAGGGAGTGAAGTCACTCGACTCTATGGGGAGTCGAACGAGAGACTGCCTCGTTGATAGTTAAAGGTGTAAGGAAGTGGTGCGGGAACGGTCGTCAGTGGCTGGGGTCTATACAGTTATACATAACAGAAATACAATACACAGAAATACATAATATACAATACACAGGAATACATAACATACAATACACATAAATACATAATATACAATATACGAAACACATAATAGCCTAAACAATAAACAATATACACTGTCAAGGGGCATGACAATATATATATATATATATATATATATATATATATATATATATATATATATATATATATATATATATATATATATATATATATATATATATATATATATATATATGTATGTATGTATGTATGTATGTATGTATGTATGTATAGGTTGGTGAAGGGTTGTGTCGCATAAAGTGAATTTAGCATAAAGTAAATTGTACATTTCCATAAGAAATAATGGTACTTTAACTTGAAAATGGAGCCTCCTTGTTTCTTTTCTTTTAAGAGTTTGTGTAAATTGCCTTTATTTCATTTTTTCATGATACACACTATTTCAAACTCACATAAAAAGAGAGCAGAGTGTACCTTATAATTTATTATAAGTAGTTTGAATGTTGGTGATGCTTCTACAGTGGTTGGTATTGGTTTATAAAGGTGGTATGTATCACACTATAGTCTGTTAAAAATTTGTGTTCAACTAGCCTCTATCTATCTAGCTATTTCTATCTATCTATCTATAAATCTATCTATTTCTATCTATCTATCTATAAATCTATCTATTTCTATCTATCTATTTCTATCTATCTATCTATAAATCTATCTATTTCTATCTATAAATCTATCTATTTCTATCTATCTATCTATTTCTTTCTATCTATCTAAGCATAAGAGGCCAAAAGGAACACAAATTTTGAACAGAGTATAGCACTGTGTACAAGGTTTGAATGGGACTGGTAGAACGAGGTATCATAACAGTTATCACACTACATATATACATACATACACACATACATACACACATACACATCTATATACACTCTGCTCTCTTTTTATGTGAGTTTAAATTATGTGAATTTGAAATAGTGCGTATCATGAAAAAAATTAAATAAATGCAATTTACAGGAACTCTTAAAATAACATGAACCATTAGGCTCCATTTTCAAGTTAAAGTACCATTATTTATTATGGAAATGTACAATTTACTTTATGTTAAATTCACTTTATGCGACACAACCCTTCACCAACCTATAATGTAATAAAAAAAGAGGAGAGTGTATATACAGTATACATACATACATACAGGTATTCACTTTATGTGACACAACCCTTCACCAACCTATAATGTAATAAAAAAAGAGGAGAGTGTATATACAGTATACATACATACATACAGGCATTCACTTTATGCGACCCCTTCAGGAACCTAACCTGTAATAAAAAAAGAGCACAGTGTATATTCCATAATTGTCCCGTGAATGTCACCACTGTTCCTCGTTCACAAAACTTTCTTCCATCAGTCTCAGTCCCGCAAAAACCATGTACAGTTGGCCAAGGAAAGACTGCAACCAAATTTACTGGTGTGTGTGTCAGCTGCTCCAAAGTATACACTCATATTTTATCAATGCATCACTCACAACCTACAACCTTTGTATGGATGAATGTAATTATCTGAAGACAATAACATCTATCCATACAAAGGTTATAGGTTGTGAGTGATGCATTGATAAAATACCAGTGTTTACTTTAGAGCAGCTGACTGATATTGACACACACACACACACACACCAGTAAATTGGGTTGCAGTCTTTTCTTGGGCAACTGTACATGGCGGTAGTGTGATATTATACTATACCTCATTAAACATGTAAACGAAAGAATGTTACCCATGTAAATGTACCTCTATTACCACAACCCAAGCCTGTCCCCTACTCCCACACACACCCCCAGTACACCCAAGCCTGTCCCCCTACTCCCATACACCCTCAAACCCCCACCAAGCCTGTCCCTCTATTCCCACACCCTCCTAAACCCCCACCAAGCCTGTCCCTCTATTCCCACACACACACCCAGTCAACCCAAGCCTGTCCCCCTACTCCCACACACCCTCAAACCCCCACCAAGCCTGTCCCTCTATTCCCAAAACACCTTAAGCCGTATTTATGTGTGTCAAGCAGTGGGATTGGATCTGAAGAGCTGTCTTGGGACGGCTTGGTTTCGCCTGCAAAAACAGACCAGGATTGGGGGAGGCGAAAACTTAGCTTTGCCCAAGTTGTTGACAGCCGTTTAAACAGAAGTATGAGCCGAAATATATAGTTTGACGAAACAGTAATGAGTAATGAATGGCCCATTAAGTAGAGTATTTGGCTTATCTTATATCAGAGGAGATGGAATATTACCTACCAATAGATGTTGATGTTGCAAAAATACCCAATATTATTTTAGCTTGTTGTGTACTATATAAATCATAATCATATCAGGATATACTGTACTGAAACAACTATATTTTATTATGATTAATGACAATTATTAACACACACTATGATGGTAAAAAAACAGTTTCAACTTCCATTCCAAACACTGTAAGACATAAATATTATACCAGTATAGTACTCGTTACTGTACTGTAAATATATAGTACATTAAATTAATGTACTAACTGTAATATTACGTCATTAACGTTAAATTAATTAACCATAGTTAAGAATAATATAAACTCAAATTACCATATTTATTCTTGGCTTTAATCCCAAATAAATATTATAATTACCCACTTACACAAACATCCACCCACTTGTTGTTTATATTCTACCTACATAACATATCACTACAGTAAACTCCGAAGGTCTGGCATTATTTCTTAACTATTTTACACACACAAATGTAGTACTTACATGTATTACCAACATTTTTATCTTTGTATTCCACTCTCCACCACCACCATTCTGCCAACACTGCTCTGGAGGTACAGTAGCTTGGATTGGATTCATGGGCTGTCTTGGTTTTTACCATTTTGGCTTGGGTCGTCTTGGTATCTTTTTGCCGCACATACATAAATAGTCCAGCAGCAGCCCTCACTCAGCTTGGTTTAACCCAAGACGAGATTCGGTAATCTGACCGCGCATAAACACGGCTTTAATTAATTCCATGTGTTGTTTTTCAGATGGAGGGAGACGAGGGTCAATTTGTAACATGGTACAAGAAAGAATATTGATACCAGTCCTGATGTTGGCTTCTTAAGGACCTCTGTGTGTGTGTGTGTGTGTGTGTGTGTGATGATGTAATAAGAATATAGAAGGTTAGTGAGTCATACAAACATTGACATTAAACACACACACACACACACACACAATGATGTTGGCTTCTTAGGCTGCTTTCACACGAGCGTTTGGGAACGCGACGTTTTAACATTGAATGGAGTTAAATGTAACCTTTCACACAACACATTACACACCAGTCCAACACAACACACACGTCCAAACCAACAAGGACACACAATATTATATACAATATTATCAACACATACATTATTATTTACTCAGCCACCAACATCCACATATAAAATAATATATTTATTTCTCTACCAATATAATGCATAATTGCAATTATGCATATGACATTTATATTTATATTTGTATTTTGCATTAACAACATGTAATTGAAATTCATAGTCCTTGTTGTATAATAATTTGGTATATATTTTTGACATAACCATTATTTCTTCATTATAATAATTTGGTATATATTTATTTCTTCATTATAATAATTTGGTATATATTTATTTCTTCATTATAATAATTTGGTATATATTTATTTCTTCATTATAATAATTTGGTATATATTTATTTCTTCATTATAATAATTTGGTATATATTTTTGATGTAACTTCATTAATTCTTCATTATAATATATAATAAATATAATAATAATAAATATAATAACTTGTCTGCCAACATTCATAGGTAATCTATTATTACAAGTTCTAAGTTTAGTTATGATAATTCTATTTCTCTTTTACAACATAACAGAGAGAGAGAGTGAGAGAAAAAGAGAGAGAGAGACTGTCAATAAATCTATCTATCTATCTATCTATTTATCTGTCTGTTTGTCTGTCTGTCTATCTATCTATCTATCTATATATCTGTCTGTCTGTCTGTCTGTCTATCTATATCTATATATCTGTCTGTCCATCCATCCATCCATCCATCCATAATCAAACTTAATAATCTTATAATTGCAGCATATCGATTTTTAGCAATGTTTCAACTTTAATTGTACAGCTTTTTTAATCCCTATTGTGTTAGGTAACTGTTGAGATAATCCTAATCCTGACATAACACACTCATTAAGGATATGTTTAATACATTACATGACACAATTTGATATCCTTACCTAAGATTATTCTTGCTCAATATCCAACCATTCTGGTTTTTATGTGACTGTCAAGAGGAAACACTCCAAGTTCACCATAAACCATCTATGTCATTACAGGTATTTTTATAAACACTCAGTATCTGTTTTAAATATTTCACATACAGTAACTCACTCTCTCTCACAATATAAGGACCTCAAATTTCACATGCATACGTCAGTATTGGTAATACCATTTTACTAAATAAATCAATTTGTAAATGGACTGGTAAATCCAACTTTGTACACTTACCTACTACTAAGTACAGTTAGACACAGGAATGGGTGGTACAGCCCAGAAGGTGAAAGATACTTGTCCCATTTGAGTAACCATTGTGTGTCTATTATCAGGTACTTGCTATTTATTACCATCCTCAATACTGACTTCTGCCCCTGATGTCTCCTATTTGGCACTAAGGAACACACACACACACACACACACACACACACACACACACCATCCTCAATACTGACTTCTGCCCCTGATGTCTCCTATTTGGCACTAATAAGGAACTTGATATTGGGAGAAATAGACCATCTTTCACCTGGGCTGTACCATGAATTCCTGTGTCCAACAGTACCTGTAATTATTTCATATTCACGTCTATAGTCTCTCATCACATTTTCATTCCATACAATATTTATCTCATTTTCATGTTTTCTATATACATATACTTGTACAATAAGTTTCTAGAGCGATACCTGCTTCTTTTGGGTTAAATGATATTTTTTCATTTTCTCTTTCATATATTTTAAGTTCCTTTTTATTAATCTCATTACCTTTCAGTTTGTTAATATTATCCCGTGTATGTGTGTTTTATATGTGTGTTTTGAATACGTGTGTGTGTGTGTGTTTGTTTATGTTGTGTGTATTTGTTTATATGTATATATGATTTTTAATACGTGTTTTATATGTGTGTTTTAAATACGTGTGTATGTGTGTGTGTGTGTTTTAAATACGTGTGTGTGTGTGTGTTATCCATAGAGGTTCTCTTATACAACTTCCTCTTTTATCTACATTCATTTTTATTGTTTTCTGCATAGCCTTGTCTCTAGCAATTATCCTTACAGGGTTTTGGCGCCCCTTCGGCCCCAGCCATTAGCTTTCAGTTCTTCAACTGTCCCTCTTTTCTTTTCATTTCCTTCCTGCTTGCTGTCACACCTCTTTATCACCTTTTTCTGGCGCTATAGGACCTCCATGTTGCGGCGCCTAATATCCATCAATCAAATCTAGCAATTATCATATTATTCTCAAAGGTCTCTATTCTGTCTATATCTGTATGTTCTAATTTATGTAGTTCCTTCATGAAATCTTTTTTTGTCTTCTCGTTAATGTCTATATATGTTTTAGTTATGAATTGGTCATACTTTCTCTTTCTCAGATTAATTCCAAAGTCAATAATCATTAAGTTATGATCTGATAAATCGAATATTTCTTTATTTTCATCAATGAAAATTGAATTTAGTTTGTTACTTAGGGCATTATTTATAAGACAGTAATCTATCACACTTTCTCCATGTATAAATCCCGCTACATATTATTTATTTAATAAGTTCAAAACTATCTTTCCATTTCTATCCAATTTGTGATTTCCTAAAAAACCAACGTGACCATTCCAGCTCATCTTCAATTATTCTTTTAATTTTTAAGTTTCTTTCATCATCATTAACTGATATATATACAAGTATAATATTTATTTTAAACCCCATTATCAGTAATTGGACTTGCATTATATCTGGGTGTTTTGTTTGTTTTTTATTTACTATAACTTTATTTACATTATATATTTACATTATTCTTAATTTTAAAACTCTCAATTTTCCCCAATCCCTTGTTTAGTATATATTTATCAAATCTCAATTGAGTTTCTGTTAAATATAATATATCTATTTCACTTCTTATCAGCCTCTCTACTTCTACCAATTTAACTTTACTTAACCCTTGTATAGTAAGTCATTTTAGTCTAATATTTACATATGTTATTACTATTATTCCTCCTTTCCTTCTCTATTCATTATTGTTATTATTATTATTCTTTCTTTCCTTTTCTATTCATTATTATTATTATTATTATTATTATCCCTACTTTCCATCTCTTATTAGGCTATTATTATTATTATTATTATTATTATTATTATTATTATTATTATTATTATTATTATTCCTCTTTACCTTCTCTTTTCATTAAAAAGTCATTGAAAACGCATCTGTTCAAGTTACAATAGTGAAAAATAAGTACATATGTACATGAATGTTTCTCCATTGGCTTTTTTTTCATCTAGTTTCTCCTTCAACTTGTCATACCTTTTCCTATTCTCTTCCCTCCCTCTCCTTCCTAGTCCTATCCTTAGATATTCCTATCTTCTTCATCTGAGTCTTTGTGGGTGTTCTTTAGATTTCTAGCATTTTTAAATATTTGCCATTTCATATTGTCATCTGTCAGAGTGATTAATTAGTACAGGTGTGTTTTGGTTTTGTGTCTTTATTCCCAATATTATTAAATTAAGTTATTCATGACTATTCTTTCATTCACCTTAATTTCCTTCATGATTTCTCTTCATCTTTATCTGTTTGTTCTGTTTCTGTTTGACTTTTCTGTAAATCATAGATTACAATGTTATTTTTCCTCTTATCTCTATCTTGTTTTTCTTTTAACTCTTCATATACAGTTTCCCTAACCTCTGCCTGTAAGTTGTACCTATGTTACCCATTAAGTTCACACCATTCTCTTTAGGTATATATATCTGTCTTTAATTAAGCCTTTTACCATTTCTTTAATTTCTGCCATTAGGGTAGGCCTATCTCTAACAAACCCTATTACTTTATTTCCCCTTTTATTGTCAAAACTTCTGTGTTCAATTTTGTACTCTCTTCCATTAAAACTCTATACTTCTTCTAAAAACTCATCTTCCCTAACCTAACCTAACCTAACCTAACCTTTTTTTCCTACACAACCACATAAGGTCATTATTCTCATTTAATATATCATATTTCTTTACTGTGACCTTGACACATCCTATATGGAACCATTGTTTACATTTATCACAGAGCAATCCTTTGGGTCCATTCCACAGTGGTTTGTTTTGGTTTGTAAGCTCGCAAACGAAAGAATGTTTGTCGTGTAAATGCCTTATAAGTGAATTATTTAATGAATTTGGTGAGTAATCTATACAGTGATCATTATTATCTAACTGTTGGATAGATATTGTGAATGTGGATACTCGCCTTTTGGAAAATAATGAAGCCTTAAAATTTTGGTTGGTTGGGGAGCTAACAAACCAATACCACTGTGGAATCAACCCTTTATCACTAGAAGTAACTTTTTTATCACATTTGCATCGACTTATCTCTCTTTTTTGTTTCTCTTTCTTCCTCTGTAGTGACTCGGGGTCATCCTTGTACTCAACACTAATGTAAATCACTTACAGTTATTTATAGGAATGAGTTTCTGTTTATTTGTTTTATCAAGAGCTCAGTTCACCTTCCTCTTCCAAGTGTTCCTGGACGATGGTTTAATATATGGTATTAATATTTATTTGCATTGCAGGTGTGTGTGTGTGTTGGTGTGCCAGGACTTTTGGGAGCAGGTGTGTAATGGCAGGGGTTGACTCATTTACCCCTGTAGTAGCTGTGTCATGGCAGGGTTACCTCTACCCCTGGAGCAGGTGTGTAATGGCAGGGGTTGACTCTTCTAACAGGGTTCACCAGAGTATATACAGTGAGTCTAAGGCTGCTTTCACACCAGCGTTTTTGATGTGCGTTCGGGAACGCGTTAGATTTTTGTAGCCGCGTTGGACACACGTTTGCTACGCGTCCACGTTTCAATATTGACAGTCACCCCCCCCCCCTACCTCGACCCTGCTTTCCCACTAAGTTCATTAATATTAGTTAATTAATTATATTAGGCTACATGATGTATACATACATGTACAGTCTGGGGCAGAAGTCTTGTTGCTTCAACTGCTTCACTGAGACCTGCAGTGTTCATTAACTTGAGAAATACACACATTTTCTACACCTAATAATGTTGAGTCTATGAACATCATGTGCCTCAGTGAAGCAAGTGAGGCAACAGCACTTTTGCTGCTGACTGTACCTTATAACAATTATTATGCTGAAATATATATGCATATTTACTATCAATGACTATACAGTATATCATACTTGAATGCATTACACATCAAAAATAATTGTTGCCAGTGTACTGAACACATAATGTAGTAGCAACAAGTGTCATCCATCCATCTGTGTGTAAGGTTTGAACAGAACTAACAGAGTCCTCTGGGCTATCACCACACCTGAGAGAGGTAGTTAACGACCGTTGTGTCTGTCTGTACACGTGGTATCTATACACTGGTGTGTCAGCTGTCATTGTTACCAGTAGTCAGTAACGACGTGTGTATTAATAACGACACACGTGTCCATGTTGGTTTGGACGTCTGCACAGTGTTGGACTGGTGTGTAATGTGTTGTGTGAAAGGTTACATTTAACTCCATTGAATGTTAAAACGTCACGTTCCCAAACGCACGTTCGAGAACGCTGGTGTAAACGCAGCCTAATAGAGTTGTATATAGAGTAAGGACCTGAGGTTGAATTAATATTAGTGAAATCACACTGTCATCATGATCATAAACGGTGAATAAAAACCCCCACTCTTGTTGATGGAAATAATATATTAATACAAACAGTTTGTGTCAACACTGCCACCATCTTCAGTGTTCTACAGAGAACAAAGTTATGACAGGGTTGATTCCACAGTGGTTTGTTAGCTCGCAAACGAAAGAATGTTTGTCGTATAAATGCCTTATGGATGAATTATTTAATGAATTTGTTGGCCACGGCAGAAGTGTGTCCAGTTTTCCCTGTTCCAACACTCCCTCCTTACTTGTTCAAACCCTCCCCTGACCCTTACTTACTTACATAAGTAAGTAAGTAAGTAAGTAAGTAAGTAAGGGTCAGAGGAAGGTTTGAACAAGTAAGGAGGGAGTGTTGGAACAGAGTAGGGAGTAAGGAGGGAGTGTTGGAACAGGGACAACTGGAGACACTTCTGCCTTTACCACCCCCTTGGAGGGAGTTACCGGAGGGAACCAGGCGTCACACCTATAGATAGATAGATAGATGTATGTATGTATTAGATATAATGTTGTAATACAATTTTAATACAGAGATGACAGATATATATATATAGTTCTCATGGTAAATTATGTATGTACTGTATAAGTTCAAACCTATGTAGGTATTGGTTTGTTAGCTCCCCAACCAACCAAAATTTTAAGGCTTCATTATTTTCCAAAAAGTGAGTATCCACATTCACAATACATACATACAGTACATACATACAGTACATACATACATACATACAGTACATACGTACATACATACAGTACATACATACATACATACATACATACAGTACATACGTACATACATACAGTACATACATACATAAATACAGTACATACATACATACAGTACATACATACATACATAATTTACTTTGTCTAAATCACTCTTCTCAATACTGAAAAATAAATATATCTTGAAAGAAGTTTTAAGTTTGTTCAGCTTTGCATAAAATGAAACACAAGTTGTACAAGAGTTTTACAAGGATTCCTATTTTTCTGTTTGCAATCTTTTTCTTCTCTTTCCTTTTCTTTATTATTATTATTATTATTATTATTATTATTATTATTATTATTATTATTATTACAGCCACACAGCCACACAGCCGTCACTCACAATGTATTCTACAGCCGCTGGGGAAAAGCCAACTTGCACAGCCATGACTCACAGTGTGTGTGTGTGTGTGTGTGTGTGTTTACCAGTACCTACACACACACACACAGCCACCACACACAGGTTAGTTCCCACTTCCCAGTAGTTTGTACAGGTTAGGTCCCGGTAATGTGTGTGTGTGTGTGTGTGTGTGTTAGAGGGAGAGAGAGAAAGAGTGTGTGTGTGTGTTTGGAGGCTTCTGATTCCTCCAAACTATTCCACAAAACAACCTCCTTCCATATATATATATGTGTGTGTGTGTGTGTGTGTGTGTAGTAATAATAATAATAATAATAACAATGATAAACGGTTTATTCAAGATAGCAGCAATACAGCTGAAAATTCACAAATTACACACTATAAATATGGTTGGTACAAAAATAACAAAAAAACTAACAAGAACAAACACAGACAATATACTAAGGGTTGTTGATAATATTTACAATGGTGTGTGTGTGTGTGTGTGTGTGTGTGTTAGAGGCAAGGGTGGCAGTACGGTACAGTATGAAAAAAATATCATAATTCCACACGCTTAAAAATATCATATACATCTATATATACATACATATACATACATACATACACTCTGCTCTCTTTTTATGTGAGTTTAAATTATGTGAATTTAAAATAGTGTGTATCATGAAAAAATTAAATAAATGCAATTTACATGAACTGTTAAAATAACATAAACCATTAGGCTCCATTTTCAAGTTAAAGTACCATTATTTATTATTATTATTATTATTATTATTATTATTTATTATGGAAATGTACAATTTACTTTATGCTAAATTCACTTTATGTGACACAACCCTTCACCAACCTATAATGTACTAAAAAAATACCATAGTATATATAATTCATTAGTGTTTGTTACTATAACATCCCAGATTTAATTTCAAGTTCTGTGCATAGAGAGAAAAGTAATAGAGATTATCCCTGAACATTTGTGTGTACATGTATGTGTGTACAGTCACAGTAAAATATTCACCCACACTTTCCTTCCATCGTAGTAATAATAATAATAATAATAATAATAATAATCTTGATAATAATAATAATAATAATAATAATAATAATCTTGGTAATAAAGAACAACACTTGTATAATTTTGCACCACCTCATAATAATGATAATGTTATTAATAATAATGATAATAATAATACTAATAATAATGATAATAATAATAATAATCTTGATAATAATAATAATAATAATCTTGATAATAAAGAACAACACGTGTATGAATTTGCACCACCTCATAATAATAATAAAAATAATAATAATAGTAATAATAATAATAATAATAATAATAATCTTGTTAATAAAGAACATACATGTGTATAATTTTGCACCACCACCTAATAATAATAATAATAATAATATTAATAATAATAATAATAATAATAATAATAATAATAAATATTATTTAATAAAAACCTGTGTGTTGAAATTGATCTATTGTTAATTTAGAAATGTATGTGAATGGTTCTTATATTGTTTTTGTTTTATTACAGACTGTGTGTGTGTGTTTGTGTGTCTGTGTGTTTGTAAAGATGAAAACAAACACGGTTCTTACATTGTTTTTGTTTTATTACAGACAGTGAGTGGTGTTTTTTTTTTTTTTTTTTTTTTTTAATTATATTAAAAAAAATGTTTATTATATTAAATATATTTTTTTATTATATTAAATAAAAAAAAATTATTAGATTAAATACTTTTTTTTTATATTATATATATTTTTATAGTATATTAAATATTTGTTTTTATTATATTAAATATTTTTTTTTATTATATTATTTTTTTTATAATATTATTTTTTTTTTTATTATATTATTTTTTCTTTATTATATTAAATATTTTTTTTTATTATTTTTTTTTTTATTATTATATTAAATATTTGTTTTTTATTATTATATTATTTTTTTTTTATTAGATTAAAAAAAAAAAAAATATATTATATATTTTTTTTTATTATATTTTTTTTTATTATATTATTTTTTTATTTATTATATTAAATATATATCTTTTTATTATATTTTTTTTTTATTATGTTAAAAAAAAATATTTTATTATTTTTTTTTATATTATTTTTTTTTATTATTATATTAATTTTTTTTATATTAAATATTTTTTTTTATTATATTAATGTTTTTTTTATTATATTAAATATTTTTTTTATTATATTTTTTTTTATTATATTAAATATGTTTTTGATTATTATATTATTTTTTTTTAATAATTTTTTTTATTATCATATTATTTTTTTTTAATATAAGTATTTTTTTCTTATTATAATTTTTTTTTATTATATTAAATATTTTCTTTTTTTTTATTATCTTTTTTTATATCATATATTTTGTTTTTATTATTATATTATTTTTTTTATTATTATTATATTAAAAACAAAATATTAGATTATTATTTTTTTTTTTTGTATTAATTTTTTTTTGTATTAATTTTTTTTTTATTATATTATTTTTTTTTTATAATATTAAAAAAAAAATATTATATATATTTTTTTTTTTTTTTTTTTTTTATTATATATATTTTTTTTATTATTATTATATTATTATATTATTATTTTTTTTTATTATATTAAATATTATTTTTTTTATTAATATATATTTTTTTTTATTATTATTATATTAAAAAATATTTTTTTAATTATATTAAATAATTTTTGTTTTATATATATTTTTTTTTTTTTTTAATTATATTAAATATTTTTTTTTTTTTTTTTTTATTATATTAATTTTTTTATTATATTATTTTTTTTATATTATATATTTTTTTATTATATTAAATATATATTTATTTATATATTTTTTTTATTATTATATTAAATATTTTTTTTTATTATATTAATTTTTTTTTATTAAATTAAATATATTTTTTTATTAATTTTTTTTTTATAATATATTTTTTTTTTATTATATTAAATATTTTTTTTATTATATTATTTTTTTTTATTATTATATTATTTTTTTTTATTTTGTTAAAAAAAAAAATTCATTATATTAATTTTTTTTTTATTATATCATTTTTTTTATTATATTAATTTTTTTTTATTATCTTAATTAATATTTTTTTTTATTATATTATTTTTTTTTATTATATTGCATTTTTTTATTATATTATTTTTTTTTTATTACATATATTTTTTTTTTTATTATATATATTTTTTTATTATATTAAATATTTTTTTTTATTATATTATATTTTTTGTATTATATATTTTTTTTTTATTATTATATATTTTTTTTTATTACATTATTATTTTTTTTTTTTTTTTATATTACATATATATTTTTTTATTATATTAATTTTATTTATTATTATATTAAAAAAAAAAATATTATATATTTTTTTTTATTATATTAATTTTTTTTTATTATATTATTTTTTTTTTTTTATTATTATTTTTTTATTATATATTTTTTTTTATTATATTAATTTTCTTTTATTATATCAATTTTTGTTTTATTATATTAAATTTTGTTTTTATTATATTAAATATTTTTTTTTATATTATTTTTTTTTTATTATATTATTTTTTTTATTATATTATTTTTTTTTTCATTATATTATTTTTTTTTTAATTTATTATATATTTTTTTTTATTATATTATTTTTTTAATTATAAATATATATTTTTTTTTATTACAATTTTTGTTATTATATTATTTTTTTTTTTTATTAGATTATATTTTCTTTTTTATTAGATTAAATAAAAATAATTCAGGCTCTCTCACACACATACACACATACGCACAGTCTCTCTCTCTCGCACACACAAATTCAAAGTCTCCCCCCCCTTTCTCTCTCTCTCTCTCTCTCTCATACACACACAGTCTCTCACAAAAGCAATCTCTCTTATGCAGTCTCTCACACACATCGATATCAATCTCTCTCTCTCTCTCTCTCTCTCTCTCTCTCTCTCTCTCTCTCTCCTTAATAATAATAATAATAAATAAATAAAATCATGTGTTTGAATTTCCTTAGTAAAAAAGAAATATATAAATACATATTAATTATCCCATGAAATAAATAGGTTTGTTGGCAATATTAGAGCAACTTGATTCCTCCAAACTATTCCAGGCAACAGGGTAGATAGATACCATTATAATATTTATTAATTAATCCTGTTTCCTAACATATTATGGAGGAAGTAATGTACTCCAAAGTTACTACAAGGGACCTCAGATAATTCTAGGGTAAGTTTGGAGCAAACTGATTCCTCCAAACCATATTATGACGTCTTTACAAAGTGAGAGAGAGAGAGAGAGAGAGAGAGAGAGGTAATAGAGGGAGGTAGGGGAGGGGTGTGGGGTGGTATGTGTCGAGAGATAGAGATAGAGAGCAGTGTTGCCAGCTGGTCTGCTTGACAAAGTTTCTATAATATCCCCATTGGCACCTCTGATTCCCCATGTCTAGTGAAAATTCCCCATCACTTGGCATCACCTATAGAGAAAATGTTGGCTGAAAATTAATGTTTGAATGGCAGTCCATAAATGAGGTTACTGAGTTGACTACCCCTCCCCCCCTACCCCTCATCCACTCTACCCATACCCCCTCCCTCACACCCATGCCTCTACCCCCCCTAACAACATACCCCCACCCCACTCCCCAAACCCCCCCTTGATTATCATATAATGACGTCAAGATTTGGTGGAGAATATAGTTCACGTTTTGGTTCATAATTTATTTATTACTAATTATTTTGAATTAGTTGTTATATCATTAAATTCCCCATAATTTTCCCTATATTTAGATACAATAATTTCTTTAATTACGCAATTAATTAACGAAATTAGCGAATATTTTCTATTTATGATTTCCAACCGTGACTAATTGGTACATTGGAGCACTTTGAGTCCTCCAAGGTATCTCAGGCAACACAACTTAATGCAGGAATAATACAGTTTGGAGGAATCAGTTTGCTCCACAATTACTCTATGGAAATCTGGGTTTCTTTATAGTATTTTTATTCCTCCAAAGTATGTCAGGAAAGAGAATTAATTAATAAATATAATGATATTAATCCTGTTGTATGAAATAGTTGGAGGAATCAAATTGGTCCAGTATTACCATAACCAACACCACAGCTTCGAATGAATTAGCTTCGAATGAATTAGCTTGATGAACCATTTTAAAGGGGGTATAGGGAGAGGGTGTATTAAGGGGTATGGGGGGCTTGGATGGTTGGAGAGGTGTAGGGGCAGTAGCTTCGAATGAATCAGTTTCGAATGAGTGAATCAATTTCGATGCTACTACCCCTACACAACCTTCCCCTACACCCTCCCTACACCTCCCCCATACCACCCTAATACACCACCCCCTCTCTACACCACCCCGCCTCCCTACTCCCCCTTTAGAAGGGTTCATCAAGTTGATTCATTCGAAGCTAATTCATTCGAAGCTGTGGTGTTGGTTGTGGTAATACTGGACCAATTGGATTCCTACAAATTATTCCATACAACAAAATAGATATCATTATATTTATTAATTAATTCTCTTTCCTGACATACTTTGGAGGAATATAAATACTATAAAGGAACCCAGATTTCCATAGAGTAATTGTGGAACAAACTGATTCCTCCAAACTGTATTATTCCTGCATTAAGTTGTGTTGCCTGAGATACCTTGGAGGACTCAAGGTGCTCCAATATATCAATTAGTCACGGTTGGAAATTATAAATAGAAAATATTAGCTAATTTCGTTAATTAATTATGTAATTAAAGAAATTATTATATCAGAATGTAGGGAAAAATTCGGGGAATTTAATTATATAATAATTAATTCAAAATAATTAATAATTAATGAATTATGAACCCAAACGTGAACTATATTCTCCACCAAATCATGAAGTCATTATATGATAAACAAGGGGAGGGGTAGGGGTGTGGGGTGGGTGGTGTGGTGTTAGGGGGGGTAGGGACATGGGTGTGAGGGAGGGGGTATGGGTAGGGGGGTTGGAGGGTAGGGGGGAGGGCAAGTCAACTCAGTAACCCCGTTTATGGACTGCCATTGGAAAGAAAAATTCTGAGCCAATATTCTCTCTCCTTCATCCCCAACTCTCACCGTTACCTCTCTCTCTCTCTCTACCCTTACCCTCCTCCCATCCTCCATTATTTCTCTCTATCTCCCCCGTAGGGGGGTTATTGCCTGTAGTAATGTGGGCAATACTTATAGGGTTTGGATGCCCCTTCGGCCCCAGCCACTAGCTTTCAGTTCTTCAACTGTGCCCCTTTTCTTTCTATTTCCTTCCTGCTTGCTGTCTCACCTCTCTATCACCTTTTACTGGCGCTATATGACCTCGATGTTGATGTGTCTAATATCAATCAACCAATCAATCTCTCTATCTCTTTCTCTCTCTCTCTCACTCCCTTTCTCTCTGGGGATAGGGGAGGATTGTGGGGTGTGAGGGAGGAAATATGGATAGAGAGAGATAGAAAGATAGAGAGAGGTAAAGGAGAGGGGAATGAAGGGTAAATAGAGAGAGAGTCAAAGAGATTGAATGAATTGGCTCAGAATTTTTCTTTCCAATGGCAGTCCATAAACGGGGTTACTGAGTTGACTTGCCCTCCCCCCTACCCTCCAACCCCCCTACCCATACCCCCTCCCTCACACCCATGTCCCTACCCCCCCTAACACCACACCACCCACCCCACTCCCCTACCCCTCCCCTTGTTTATCATATAATGACTTCATGATTTGGTGGAGAATATAGTTCACGTTTGGGTTCATAATTCATTTATTATTAATTATTTTGAATTAGAAATTATATCATTGAAATCCTCATATGTTTCCCTTCATTTGGATATAATAATTTCTTTTATTACGTAATTAATTAACGAAATTAGCGAATATTCCACATTTTAAATTGCCAACCGTGACTAATTGGTACATTGGAGCACCTTGAGTCCTCCAAGGTATCTCAGACAACACAACTTAGTGCAGGAATAATACAGTTTGGAGGAATCAGTTTGCTACAAAATTACCCTAGAGAGATCTGAGGTCCCTTGTAGTACTTTGTAGTACAATGATTCCTCCATAGTATGTCAGGAAACAGGATTAATTAATAAATATAATGGTATCTACCCTGTTGCCTGGCATAGTTTGGAGGAATCAAGTGGCTCCAATATTGCCACCAATTTACAAAGGTTTCTTAATCAGAGAAAACGATATCATTTTAAAACACTCATTTATTTTTTCGTTTTTTTACTTTGATATTTTTATGATAATCTTTTTAACACCTGAATTATTTCTTATTGTATATTTCTTTACACCTTAATTAATTATTGACTAATATTAAACCCATTTATTTCATGGGATAAATAATAAATATTTTTATAATTATATTTTTACTAAGGAAATTGAAACACATTATTATTTATTTATTTATTTATTATTATTATTATTATAGGACAGCAAGCACGAAGGAAGGAGAGAGAGAGAGAGAGAGAGAGAGAGAGAGAGAGAGAGAGAGATGAAATATAAGGAAAGGAGGGATAACAAACACAAATCCATTTTTATATCTTTATTTATTTATTTATTTCACACATACACAGTCTCTTTCTCTTTCACACACACACACACACAAAGAGTCTATCTATCTCTCTCTTACACACACACAGTCACTCACACATACATACACAAATGAAATCTCTCTTACACACACATCCAATCGGTACAGTAGAGCCACAATCAAATATCCACCAACACTTTCCTTCCATCGTAGTAAATATCTTGGTAATAAAGAACAACACGTGTATGATTTTGCACCACCTCATAATAATAATAATCTTGGTAATAAAGAACAACACATGTATAATCTTACAGCACCTCATAATAATAATAATTGAGGGGGTTGAGTTGACGTAAGGTGTTGTTGTTGTATGATTATAGTTTGATATGATACTGATTTATTGGTACGATGGAAGGAAAGTGTTGGTGGTTGAGTTGACGTAAGGTGTTGTTGTTGTAGGATTATAGTTTGATATGATACTGATTTATTGATTGTGGCTGTATCAGTTCTTGTGACCAATAGTAACTTCAACTAACCTTGTGAAGCTGATGGTTAGTGTTACATATTTGTAGACTGTGGTGATGTACAGTTGCCAAAAAAGGTATTGCGACAACTAGTGATACAACATTAAATAATATTAATGACCATAGTTGTTTGTAGGGATTATAAGTATAAATTACAGAAGGATATGTATATTTCCTTCTGTTATACATGTTTATAGTCCCTACAAATAGTTGTGGATATTACTAGGGTTAAAGTTCTATCAAGATTTGTCGCAATACCTTTTTTGGCAACTGTACAGTACACTCGTAATACGTAATCCCTGACCAGAGACGAACGGCAGGCACCACACACACACACACACACACACACACACACACACACACACACTCACACTCACACAAACACACACACACACACACACACACACACACACACACACACACACACACACACACACTCACACTCACACTCACTCACACACACACACACACACACACACACACTCACACATACCCTGCATTCGTACTCAGCCTCTATATGTGTGTACTGGGTGGGGAAATGAACAATAGCAGGCGATTAGAAGCTTTCTGCTCCTCACACTCTGGTCAGAAATTATGTATGACGAGTGTACAGTCCTCACACCAACACCACGTCCCATGCAGTGTACAACAGGTAAACATCACATTATTCACTGACACACAGCAGCAGCAGCAGCAGCAGTAGTAGTAGTGACTTCTTCTCGTAGTCTACAGCTGAGGAATCATCACCACTTGTCACCACACCTTCACCAAACACCTGTAATGATATTATTAATTAACATTAGTTTGGTGTATAAGCAAGTGTTCTGGACAGTTCACCATCTTGATTCCTCCAAAGTCCAATTTTGACGCGAAATTGTGTGTGTGTGTGTGTGTGTGTGTGTGTGTGTGTGTGTGAGAGAGAGAGAGAGTGTGTGTGTGTGTGTGTGTAATAATAATAATAATAATAATGTGTGAGTGTGTAAGAGCGTGAGTGTGCGTGCGAGGGTGTGTGTGTGCCTGTGCGTGCGTGTGTGAGTGTGCGTGTCTGCATGCGCATGTACCTGTCCGTCCCTCTCTCCTCCCATCCTATACCTGTCCCAATCACCTGACCCTATACTCGACCCCCTCCTGGACCCACCTGTCACCTGCACCACCACCACCACCACCACCATCAATACCTTCTTGTTCCCCGCCTCTTCTTTCCTTCCCCCAAGAACCAGGTGGTCTCTGGGTTGAGGATTGATTGATTGATGGATATTAGGCGCCGCAACATGGAGGTCCTATAGCGCCAGAAAAAGGTGATAGAGAGGTTTGACAGCAAGCAGGAAGGAAATAAAATGAAAAGAGGGACAGTTGTAGAACTGAAAGATGGGAACTATTTAGTCTGGACTCTCACTGGCGATCTTCCTAGCATGGGAAGCCCTCTCTCCCCGATATCGGGGCAAAGCAGGGGCTGGAGCCCCCTCTAGTCTAGCTCGCCAGGTTACAGAGACACACAAGCCCCCCCACCTCGGCAAGGCGGTTCCCGTTAGGTCTGGGTTGAGGATGGGCAAAGGAAGGAAAGGAGTGGCGAAGGTTTAGCATGTGAGTTTTAGAATTGGAATGGCAAGGGGTTTGTTTGGTGAGGAGTAGAGGATTGGTTAGGAAGAATATACAAGAGTAAAAACAGTGTAAAACTAATTCAAGCAACAACAACATACGTATAAAGAAACATAAGACCATTTTCAAAATAAGCAGCAGACATTTAATAAAAAATAGCAAGCCGCAACCCCATCAATCCTTGACGTATTTCCTCACAGGCCTACGAATTACACCCAGACCTCACAGGCCTATGAATTACACCCAGACCTCACAGGCCTATGAATTACACCCAGACCTCACAGGCCTATGAATTACAGCCAGACCTCAGCATTTTGTAAGTCAGCTGTGTTGTCCTAGTGAAGAGATTGGTGGTGTTTACTGGGGTGATGAGGGAAGGAAACAGACTATAATATAATTTATACCTCAGTGCTGATGGTATGTTGTTGTGGCAATATCAACAACCCATACACACACGGTTGCCTCACAAGTGCGTCATTATCTTTATGTCAAGGTGATCTAGAGTTTCTTAAGAGTTAAAACGAGAAAGGAGCTCCAAGTGAGATGTATGGCCATGTTTCACTTGTGTTACATTGGAGCTTCTCGATTCCTCTAAAGTATGCGAGGAAACAGGACCAGAAGAGCAAGAATAATGGTGTTTTGTTGCTTGGAATAGATTGGAGGATTTAGTTGCTCCAGATTTACCAGCACAAAAAATACTTCCCCCTTAAGGGGAGGGTATAGTTCTGATATTTTTGGAGATTATGATTCCTCCAAATTATTCCAGGCAACAGGATACCATTATATTTCTTTATATGGGTGTGTTTTCTGGCCTACTTTGGAGGAATCAAGGCACTGTAATGTACCAAAAGTATACTCTCCCCATAATTAAGACTATATAGTGATTTGTGTACAACTTAAAAAACTGTCATGGGGTTTTTAGTGTGACATTTTTTCGTGGGATTATCGTGGGATAAGGCGAGAGTATACTTTTGGTACATTGGAGTGCCTTGATTCCACCAAAGTATGCCAGGAAACAGGATCAGATGAACACAAATAATGGTGTTCTGTTGCTGGGAAGAGTTTGGAGGAATCATTATCTCCTCCGATTTTTCCAAAATCGCTCTATTCCACTTACTCTGTACGTCTAAACTACGATACTGAACAACTTAAATTTGGTCTTGTTAGCACCATCAACTCTTCCTCTTTCCAATAAAACCAACCTCAGCTCTCTACAACTCTCCGTTGCCGAGAAAGTAAGTGAGGAATGAAGGGTACTTTCTTGTGTGAGCGCGGTTGTGTTAGCTTAGGTGGAGTGGCTCTGACGACAACTGAACGTGGCCCACGCGGGTGGCAGTCAGTGTTGTAAGTAAGCATGGCGCACCACAGAATCGGACACGCACGAGAAATCTAATCCACATCCATCCATGTTTACAGTCAGTAACACACTGACTGACGATGGTGATTTGTAGGGATGGTGGTGAAGTATAGCCAAGTGAAAAAAAAAACGCCAAATTCGGCTCGCAAATGCCGACATTGGCAATAGCGGCGCTTCATCTCGCCCGGTCACCACATAGCAGTGGCGTACGACACGATCCGGCCGCTTCTTGGGGCCGTCTATGACCGCAATCCGGCCATTAACCCTTAACGTCCGGTCCGCGGTCATAAACGGACCCAGGAAACCTCCGGGTGGTGTCGTACACCCGTGCCATGTGGTGACCGGACGAGATGAAGCACCGCTATTGCCAATGTCGGCATTTGCGAGCCCAATTTGGCGTTTTTTTTTTCACTTGGCTATACTTCACCACCATCCCTACAAATCACCATCGTCAGTCAGTGTGTTACTGACTGTAAACATGGATGGATGTGGATTAGATTTCTCGTGCGTGTTCGATTCTGTGGTGCGCCACGCTTACTTACAACACTGACCGCCACCCGCGCGGGCCACGTTCAGTTGTCGTCACAGCCACGCCACCTAAGCGAACACGGCCGCGCTCACACGAAAAAGTACCCTTCATTCCTCACTTACTTTCTCGGCAACGGAGAGTCGTAGAGAGCTGGGGTTGGTTTTATTGGAAAGAGGAAGAGTTGATGGTGCTAACAAGACCAAATTTAAGTTGTTCAGTATCGTAGTTTAGACGTACAGAGTAAGTGGAATAGAGCGATTTTGGAAAAATCGGCCAAAAGCGCCCGGCCACACAGTAGGGAAAGTAAGACTAGCCCCGGACTGACAAAATGGCTATCCATAGTTTTCCCGTCGCGGAGGGGTTAAGGGTTAAAACTGATATGTAACCATTACCAGTGTCTCTTGGCCCTAGTTTTGCAGTGTTATAATGCCATACAGAGCCTGGTTCAACCTTTTGATGTGAGATGGAGCAACTATCGCCCAGTCACCGATGTTATTGTTTGCTTAACGCCGAGCGGCAGATAAGATGAGCAGTAGAACTATGGAGGCTTACCAGACGTATCATTATCCATGTTTTAATGGTTATTTTGGCATGAATTTTACAGACACAGACACATACACACACACACACAAAGTCTTATTGTATACTCTATGCTACATACATGAGCACAAACTCACACACACACAACAAACACAATGTCTCATCAAACCCTATCCTCTATGAGGGGTCCCCATTTCAGGTGTCCGCAATTGTACATTTGGCGTGTGATTTTAGCGGCTCTTCTTTATGGTTCTAACCGATAAATATAATATTTGACATTTTAAACCAACTTTTACTCAAGTTACGTCATAAAATCCTTTGCCGGTGGTGCTGATTCAGAATATATACTTTTTGGTGTGAAACCGGGTTTTGTCAGCGGATTTATAGTAGATGACGTAATTTTTACGTTGAGTTATGTCATGTTACGTCATATCAAAACCTGCTCCTGGTGATGGTGATTCAGAATATAATTATACGGTATGCGTTTTGGATGTAGATGTAACCATTTTTACGGTATAAGAGGACAAAAAGAGACAGTTTGCCAATTATAGTATAGATTGAGAATAAATTATTATAATGCCATAATCTTATTCTTTTATCTCAAGTAATGATATATTTCTATTAATAATGTCAATATTATACACAGCCTCTACATTGACTTATCACCAATGTAAACAAACAACTGGGAAATTAATCAGTAATAAAATGATCTTGTGTACCTGTAGGAGTACTGTAATAATAAAAAGGTATTAGTACAGAAGTACTCCGTTCACTATATTGTATATTTTAGTATCATTACCCACTATTTTGGACCATTCTAATGGTGTTGACAGATCAGGCTAGGTCCCAGTATTTTGTACAGGTCATATCCTGTACTTTACCATGGTTATTTCCTGGCAGTTTGACCAGGTTAAGTCCCTATAGTCTGCTCTGGTCTAGGTTGGGTTAGGTAAGGTCAGGCAATTTTTTTGAATATTTAAATATCTTGCAATATCATGCGGAGGAAATGTCATAGAAGAAAATAGTCTTAAAATGGTCTAACTAAGTGGGTAATGAAGGTAGAAAAACTGTACACATAACGACAATTATTTCAATATTTACCGGATTTACTGAGCCTGTGTTAATTTATAATTATCTTATATGAGGGAGATGATTGCTGTATTTGACTTGTTTTCTTTCTCTATTCACTTGTATATACAGTAATCCCTCGCTTATCCGAACTAATTGGGCCACAGGGTGTTCGGATAATGCGAGTATTCGGATACGCGAGGTAAAAATATTCCCGCTTCCCTGCCTCCACTACGTCACTACAATGCTCAGTTTTCTTGTCTAGATGAATGAATAATGATTGATAATAATGAAACATTCAAAGAAATAAAGTAATACACATTTTATTTAAAGAATAGAATACTGTACATACAGTACTGAAGGTAAGTTAGCCTGTTTCATCATCCCGTGTGGTCTAGTGGCGACATGGTTTCTCACCTAACTACTCGTCAGAATCATCCGACGCCGACTTCAGCTCAGTATCGATGTCCTGTTGGTGTTATAACGCATAGTGAGCTGTGTAATTTTATGTATATAAAACAGTTTATAATTTATTGTAAACAGTTTTGCCCACAATTGTATATTTTCATAATTATACACATCATTAATTTTACTAACCTGGATGGGTTGAGGCGTTTCCAAAGAACGTGTTGATGAAGGTAGGCTAGGCAATGGTACATCATCAGGTGATAGTGAGTCTGGTCGTGTTGACTGGCTAGGTTCCATTTCAAGGTTAGGGCTGGGAGTAGGATGAGGAGATGGTGTTGTGGGCTTGAAGAACGTTTCTATTTTCGTCTGCTTTTTAGACCATTGACTTTGGGCTTTAATCAGATCATCACAAACTTCCCTTAACTTAGGACCATGACTCTGCATATGTGCAGATGAAATCGGATGCTCAAAATAATCCATCAGAACATCCGCGGCCTTTCTCGCTTCCGATGCTGTAGGTGGTGATGGCAGAGAGTCATCGTCATCATCTTCACTGTCGTTGCCTTCATCAGGGTATAACACTTCAGCAGCAATCTCTTCCTCTGTCAACACCTGTTGTCCTTGGTCTCCCTCGTCACACTCCAGCCAGTCATTTAGGTCATCAACCGTTATATTTTCCCCTGCTGCCCTGCCTCAACAAACTGACCATGAAAATCACCAGCTGCAAACCCTTCAAAATCAACCACAGGCTCCGTCCTATGCAACAGGCGATTCCATCCATTAGCTAGAGTTGAACTGGATACATCATTCCATGCCCGAGATATGTTATAGATAACGGAGCGTAGGTTGTAATTTCTCAAATTTTGAAGAGTGAGGTGGCCGACATTACGGTGTTCCTCATCTACTACCACCATTACTTCCTCCAGGAATCTCCTTCTATACAGCCTCTTGAAGGCTACAATAATACCCTGATCCATAGGTTGAATAAGGGAAGTTGTGTTCGGTGGTAGATATTTAACTCTGATGCGTCCATGCTCGGCAACAAGTTCAGACGCTGCTGGGTGTGCAGGTGCGTTATCTAAAAACATTACAGCTCGCACTCGGTCTCTGCTCACCTTCATAACTTCCATCTGAAAGCGTACTATCTCGGGCACAGCTTGTTTAAAAAACCAAGTCTTAAAAACTTTTGCATTAAACCAGGCCTTCAATGAATTATGGTAGTGTAGGCCCTACAGGTAGCGAGTCCATCATACCACACAAGCACCGTGGTTGCTTTGCCTTACCCATGATAATAGGCTTCAAACGGTGAGAACCTAGCGCATTTGCACCACACATCAGCGACACTCTTGCCTTGCACCGTTTTCTACCAGGCACTGATTTTTCTTTTTCACTTGCTAAAGTGTTTTCTGGAATAGAACGGTAATACAGCCCAGTTTCATCAAAGTTGTACAGTTGTTCCAGTAACAAGCCTTCTCTTTGTATTAACTCTTTCACTTCCTTGCAGTACCCATCAATTATATCCTCATTTGCATCAAGGGTTTCACCATACACTTTTTTATTAGACAAACCATGCCTTAGCTTAAATGGGTAAAGCCACCCTTCTGAAGCCTTAAAGCCATGGAGTCCGATATTGTTTCCAAATCTTTCTGCAGCCCTTTTCAGTTCAGTACCTCACACCATTACACCACTTGCACATTGCTGTTGATACCACTTAATCACACATTGGTCTAGGTCAACATGCATAGGCTTGGCCAAAGTTAGCACTTTTCGAGGTCGTTTTGCAGGTGGAGGGGCCATGCTGGTTCAGAAAATATCGCTGGTATACGGCCGATGTTCACTAGTTGAAGAATAGCTGAGGACTAACCGAACCCACGCTATTTTCAGTGAGAGGCGGGAAGCACATGCGCGCCGCCACACGGCAAATATGCAAACTAGCGGTACGCGTGGCAAATTTAAACTACTCGGGGCCCTAGTTTGGATTCGTAGGCCAAGCCTAGGGCCTGTTCGGATATTGGCGAGGTTCGGATAATGGCGGTTCGGATACGTGAGGGATTACTGTATTATAAAAGGATAAATGTGTTAAGTTTTATTATTTTAGGTATTTATCTAGACTATTGCCATTTTGTAGCAGTGTTGCCACATCTGGCTAGTTCCCGGTAGTTTGCAGAAGTTAGGTCCCGGTAGTCTGCTGTGGTCTAGATAAGGTTAGGTCAGGTAAGGTCTGGCTAATTTGAAAATGCCCCATTTAAATATGACTCATCTTGGAAATGGGGCATTTCCGAAGATGATGCCATAGAAAAAGAATGTCTTAGAATGATATATATTAGTGGATAAAGAAAGCAAAAACATCATAATAGACAACGGCAATAGAATAGATAATTACCAATCATTAATATAAGGAAATATAATATTATACTGTAATTCTTCTTTATTCACTTGTATATATTATAAAATAATATTATGTGTTGAATTTAATTATTTTATAGAAAGGAATATAATATTATACAGTCATCCCTCTGCTATCGCGCCTAATTGGTACCTTAAGCTACGGTCACACTGGCCAATTGTATCCTGGGAGACCCAAGCATAGAGTAGGGTTGGATGCTGTCCCTTGGAAGTTTTTGGTCACACTACAGAAAGTAGAATCATCAGCCCAGTCCAAACATATCAAGCTTTGAGAACAGTGCACAATGGAGGACGAGGAGTTTATGCTGGCAACTATGACTATTTTTGCCATTGCAGCAGCCTATGCACGCTTAAAACGAAAGAAAAATAAAGTGAAGAGACTGTGGGTCAAACCGTGGATGGCTAGAAAAAGGAAAAGTGTTTATAACAACCTTATACAGGAGATGAGGCTAGAAGATGGACGTGGTTTTTATGATTATCACCGAATGTCGAGAGAAAATTTTCAAGAACTTCTGAACTTGGTTTCATATGATATTCAGAAGGAAAACACACGACTCAGGGCTGCAATACCACCAGAACAACGTCTTTCAGTCACTCTTCGATACTTGGCCACAGGTAAGCCAGCACCAAAAAAGTTTTGGTAAAATTATTGTTTAGGGCAAATTTAATGGTAAAGTTTTAAGTTGAGCAACATAATGGAAAACACAAGTGTTTACTTTTATTTTGACATTTTTAAATATTTAATATTATAGGTTTTAGAATTCAGATATACCAGACCTGGTCTAACCTAATCAAAACAGGACTGAAACAGACTCCTGGGACCTAACCTGGACAAACAACCAGAACATTTTCTTTTAGTAAATATATCGGTAAAGTTAGGTTATAAAAAAATTGGCTGTACAGACTCAGATATTATCTTAGACCCTATTATATCAGCCAAACCTAACTACTCTACCACTATTAAATTTTAGCCTATGTCATTTCCATTATATATATATATATCTATATATATATATATATATATATGAATTTAATGTTGTGGTGGAATACATAACAGTTCGCCAAACTTGATCAATTTTATTCTTTTGCAGGAGAATCTCGTCGATCACTAGCTTTCCAGTACAGGATAAGCCACAACTTGATCTCCAAGATTATTCCTGAGGTTTGTAGTGCTATTTACACAGCCCTTAGAGGAACTTACCTGAAACTTCCAACAACTTCAGAAGAATGGCTGGATGTGTCAAAAGATTTCCATGCACTATGGAATTTTCCAAATTGTATAGGAGCAATGGATGGGAAACGATTCCTCCTCACAAAGCCTCCTAATACAGGTTCTTTGTACTATGATTATAAATCACATCACAGTATGATAATGATTGCTCTGGTAGATGCAAATTACAAATTTTTATATGTGGATGTGGGTGCTCAAGGACGCTCAAGTGATGCTGGTGTCTGGGATAAATGCAACTTGAGAGAGTATCTTGAAACGCAAAAGCTTCAAGTTCCAGTACCGGCATCACTACCATATTCACCGTCAGTTAAAACCCCTTTTGTTATTGTGGGAGATGATGCTTTCCCTTTAAAAACTTATTTAATGAAACCATATCCAGGTAAAGATATGACAAAAGACCGAAGAATTTTTAACTACAGACTATCACGTGCTCGTAGAGTATCTGAAAATGCATTCGGAATACTGGCAGCCAAATTCCGGGTGTTTCAGCAGCCGATTAATTCACATCCTTCCAATGTAAAGAAAATCATATTTGCTGCGGTTGCATTGCATAATTTTCTAAGAATTAAATCTAATACCCCTATACAACCAGAATTACTAGACAGGGAGGATCACAATCAAGGGCTGGTTGTTGCTGGTCAATGTCAACAGGTATTAGGTGGATTTCAGGATCTGCAGGTAGTTGGCAGGGGTCATGCAAATGATGCAAAGGCAGTCAGAAACACTTTGCGGCAATATTTCATGGAAAGGGGTAAAGTTTCATGGCAAGACCAAATGGCACTATTACACTGATGCGGTACCAGTAATAGTGTACTTTTTAAAGTTCATATTCCAGTACAGTACTGTAAAGTATTTTATTCATTCATTATTTATCATTATATGCTAATTTTTCTCATTTGATAATTTTTCTGTAATACTGTACTCATAATCTAGTACAGTACTGTAAAGTAGTTTATTTTATCCATTGTTTATTTTTATTATAATTTGCTAATAATCCTGTGTAATTTACTTTTAGCTCCTAATCCAGTACAGTATAGTACTGAAAATAAATTTATTTTACCCATTGCATATTTTGAATTAGTGCCAATTTTTGTGTAATAGTGTACTTTTTAAAGTTCATATTCCAGTACAGTACTGTAAAGTATTTTATTCATTCATTATTTATCATTATATGCTAATTTTTCTCATTTGATAATTTTTCTGTAATACTGTACTCATAATCTAGTACAGTACTGTAAAGTAGTTTATTTTATCCATTGTTTATTTTTATTATAATTTGCTAATATTTCTGTGTAATTTACTTTTAGCTCCTAATCCAGTACAGTATAGTACTGAAAATAAATTTATTTTACCCATTGCATATTTTGAATTAGTGCCAATTTTTGTGTAATAGTGTACTTTTTAAAGTTCATATTCCAGTACAGTACTGTAAAGTATTTTATTCATTCATTATTTATCATTATATGCTAATTTTTCTCATTTGATAATTTTTCTGTAATACTGTACTCATAATCTAGTACAGTACTGTAAAGTAGTTTATTTTATCCATTGTTTATTTTTATTATAATTTGCTAATATTTCTGTAATATTGTACTCTTTTAAGCATTATATTTTATCTGTTGTGTACACTTATGTGTTTGAATAAGTTATGTGTTTATTAAAACAATATTAAGTGCTTAGTACTTTATATTAAAACAATATTAAGTGCTTAGTACTTTAGAAACTATCTCTATAGGATAAATGAGTTAACTGTTCATTTAACACATTTTTCTATTTATTAAACATTAATACATTATTATTTTCTCTGCTAACAATAAAAATAAATCAGTTGCCCTGTGTTTCCAATTCATTATTTATTTTTTGCTGAGTGTCCAAAATGATTTTTAGTACTTGAGCATTAATTTCAGTTTCATGCTTTTGTCTATTAATTGGAATATTATTAATAAATGAATTCAGAGTATCAGCAATGAAAACTGGTTTAGGATCCTTTTGACCACTTTTTCTTGAGCTGTATGCTGCAACAATAGACCCTAGGTGAGTAGACAACTGTTTTTCAAAGGGATCTAATTGTTTTTCAGTTTTCCGAACTTTCTTAGCTGGGGGTGAACATGTAGCGCTTATGTCCTGTATGTCTTGTGCCGGTGGCTCTGGGGTAATCATGTCTATGGGAGAAGAAGTAGTAGGGACGTTCGAAGTTATAGAGTTACTATTGGACCAAGGTATAGGGGATAGTTCTAGTTTTTGCCCCTGATCCTCCAGAAGATCCTCTACAGAACCTTCAAAAACTACTTCAGAGAGTGGTTCACTAGGAAGCTGAAAGCTTGCTTCATTGTTCCCGTCATTCATCGGCTTGAGGAATGAACACGCGGAAAAATACTCCCACTTGGGAGTCACATTTCCACCAGTCCCACTTGGAGTGCAGGTAACTTTCCTCCACATCTTTTGAAAATTGCCTCGTAGATAGGTGAATTTCTTGAGTACCTCGGCTGTAAAAAGAAAAAAAATGTGAGAGCAAATTGACAATATGAATAGAATTACTGTACTGGTTTTCTTCAATGTACGTAAAAGTAATCCAAGGTGTATATCCCTTCCCATATATAATACAAATAATAATGTAATATAAATAGTAAATATTTTATAAATAATAAATGTAAAGTATAAATTTAAAAAAAGGGCAATATATGGAAACCTGGCTAAAAAACATTGTTAACTGACTATTTAAATGATACTAAAATAGTTTCTTATCAGTGAGTGTGCAATAATTAACTAAACCATAGCATTAATTATATAAACCAATATGATAATTACATCTTGCCATACAAGAATTTCTGGAGTAATTTTTCCATCCTGACCTAATTTCCCTTACCTGTACTGTACTAGAGTAATAAATCTACAGTACATTATGTGCAATTACCATTACAATCATACATCTAAAAGCCCTGTAAATCCTAAATAAAGCAGAATAGCTAAAAAGTTTATTGAAGTTATGGAATGTAAAAAAAAATATAGATTAGGTTAGGTCGAACTAATCTGATGGGTATATTGCTAAAAAAAACTATATTTGGCTATAAAGTCAATGGACATTCATCTATTGCAGGGATGGTGATAAAAATTGAGCAAAATAAGCAGTAAAATTAACCTTACCTGTTGATATATTTTCCAGTTCTGGGTACTCCGATTGTAGCTCCATGCGTATATCATTGTACAAACTCTGTTTCAAGTTTTTCTTGGTGTAGTTTGGATGTACTACATTCCACAATGGTTCCTGGTCTCGGACTTTCTCTAGCAATGAAATAATTGCATCGTGTGTCCATAAAATTTGAGAACTCATTGTTAAAAATTGTATTGTAGTCTCCGTGGTTGTCCTGCAAGCGAGTGCCGAGTAGACCTTCTCCGACCATGCGTTATAATGCGCGTTTGTTATTGTTTTGGTAGCAGGAGTGTTCTCAAATCAAAGTTTATAGGATAATTTTGTTATCGAGAAAAAAGGTATTTATGTATTCATTATACTAATTTGATTTATTTATTTACTAATTTTCAATATTTTTCGAAATAAGTACAGTATAATAAAATATTTTTACTAACAATAGTTTTTAAGTTCATTCATCCTAACCTTGGGCTTGGAAGCAAACGATTCTACTCGTGTTGGGATACCTTGTAAATATCCAAGCAAAACTCTCCAAGGTTGGACGAAAATCCTACTCTCCCATGGGATCCAAGCATTTTTTGACCAGTGTGACCGCGGCTTTAAGTAGCACGTGATAGCGGAAATCGTAATAGCGGAATTTAATAACTAATGGGAATAATTGAAATTGGTTCCCAGTCCCTCATATTTCAAGATTTTTCCTCCCTAAACATGTTTTTTTTTACTAATATTTCTTTGCATATAATGAAAACTAAAGTAGATTAGTAAGAAAATAGCATTTTTAACCTAATACAGTGGGCCCCACAAGTACAGTAAGCGTGTTGTGTGTTGTGGTTAGGTGGTGCCACGGTCCGTAGGTGGTGCATAAATGGATATGCCTGACTCACTAACCTTAGGGACTAAAGATTAATGATGAAAATTGGGATAGGTTCTTATGTCTCTCCAAAGTGACGTTTGTTTTTTACTATGAGACCTCAAACACGAAGGCAATTCATTAAACATAATAGAACGTGTTCACACATGGAGAGTCGGGCACCCAAGTCCCGAGAGCACGCACCCGAGTAGGGTGTCCGACTGACTGTAGAATTAGCTACCAAAATATTAATTCAAAATCATTTTTCAAAACGATTGCATCCATATAAAATGGGTGGCGAAAATAAGTGAAGCATATCCGATGAGTTTTTACACAAAACGAGCGAAATGATTATGAACATGTTAGGAAATTATATCACTCGTCTGTGAAGAGTGTGTGTGTGTGTGTGTGTGTGTTCCTACGACTTCTCCCGCGCTCCTTACCCCCCCCCCCCTACCCTCAGTCTCTCCATTCCCCCTAGCCCAAGGTCAAGGGAATATAGGCCTAGTCTGTCTTGTGTGTGACTCGTGTTTAGTAATTACGAGTTAAACACTAGCTTCATGTCAGGTGGTGTATTTACAAAATGTAAGGCCATTTCCTTCCATATAAAGAAGAAAGTTATTTCAGTATTTCTCGGACAGAAAAAGAAGGAAACACTAATAACATATGATTAATAAAAAGTAAACAAACGATATCACGCTATCTTCCCCCTACCACCTCCACTACCACCACGCATGCCGACGACTCATTTCAGTCATGAGTCGTCTTAATACAAATTGTTATATGCATTTAATATGCTTAATACGAATTGTAATATACATCCCTATAGGAACGACATCTTATATCGACGTATTGGACATTCTATACCAGACCGAGGTGTAATTAGGCACAGATGTAAAAGCTTTATCTCCACACATTGTATCACTAGTTAACTCTCTTGTGGTAAACAAAGATAGGGTTGATAAGCAGGGCTAGTTATAAACCCACACAGTCCTCATCTTTACTACTGTAACACCATGTCATGGTAAACATGGCTGTCAGTCCAGTGTGCTTGGCCAATCACATAGTGGCTACCTTCACTGTTGTAACACCATGTCATGGTAAACAGGGCTGTCAGTCCAGTGTGCTTGGCCAATCACATAGTGGCTACCTTCACTGTTGTAACACCATGTCATGATAAACATGGCTGTCAGTCCAGTGTGCTTGGCCAATCACATAGTCGCTACCTTCGCACCGCCAAATTTGAATGTTACGTGCGCGATAGTAAACACACGGATGCGCTATAGAGGATGAAGGTGAACTTTTCACACATGCGCGATAGTAACGAAACGCGAAGGTGGAACCCGCGATAGCGGAGGGATGACTGTACTGTATTTCTTCTTTATTCACTCATTTATATTATAATAGGATAAACCGGGTAAATATGTGTTAAATTTAATCACCATATATTAAAGGATTATGATATTACTAGCGGAGGTACCCGGCATTGCCCGGGAAAGATGCACTCTGGAGTTTAGAAATAGTCAATATTAACTTTATATGTGAAAGCATTTCAGTCTTGTTGCGTTAGTTAAAAATATTCCGCAATCTCAGGCCACTTACCAGTTGCCATATCTACATAAAGACGATATAGTACATATGTCTTTTCAGCTTGAAGGCCTGAGACTGACTCAATTTCCAAATAGCCTTTTTGCATCAAACTACCAGGACCTAACCTGGGCAGACTACTGGGACCTAACCTGGGCAGATTACTGGGACCTAACCTGAGCAAACTACCCGGAACTAACCATGGTAAAGCACCAGGACCTGACCGGGGCTAAATACTGGGACCTAGCCGGATCTGGCAACAATTACACAAAACGGTAATTCTTTTAATAAATACCAAAGATAATGGTCTTAGAATGGTGAAAATAAGCGGGTAATGAAGGTAGAAAAACTGTACACGACAACGGCAATTCTTTCAATATTTACTGTTTTGGGAGTGTAACCGGTTTTTTTTTAGCGAATTTTTATAGTAAATGACATATTTCTTACGTCGAGTAATGTCATACCAAAACCTTCAGCTAATATTGTGATTATCTGCACCAGTGAACTAATGGTTAGGTTAGGTTGGATTAGGTAGCGTTTGGTTACCTTTATCAATACCCAGTGGAATTATCGTGTGAAAAAAATGTATTCTTTCTTATATATTTCAATTTTCAGATACAACATTTTTGTAGAGGAGGGTCGAACTGAGGTCAGGTGGATAGTGTTACCAGATCCCCTTGGCAACATTGTGAAAGGTCCAGCAGGCAGTTGTGTACAATACACCCAATACAGATGTTGTGTACAATACACCTGACTCACCCAATCAGGATATACTTTTAGCTCCTATCAACAGGATCTATTATATTTTTAAAGGTCTCAAAGGACATTAAGTTAGGTCTCAAAGGTATCAACAGTCTAGGTTAGGTTAGGTAGGTCAGGGCTGCGTTCAGGAAGGCAGCGCGGGTGGAGCGCGACACGCGGACACTTTGGGAGGTCTTCCTGAACGCTGTGGTGCGCCGCGCGCGACGCGGAGATGGTTTGTAAACAAACCACAGTTGCCGACGACCTCAAGATGGCTCACGCAGCTCCCAACGACCCTCTTTTTGCTGTTCTTGCAACAGAGCTTATTGAGGAAGATCCCATATTAGAGGCAGCAATAGCGATAGTCACCATAGAAGAAGAGAGAGAAGAAAACAGATACCAACAATGATAATTTTCCTGTAAATCACAAGAACCCACCATTACTGCATCCCTTGAATTTGATGTAACTTACTCTTTATATAATATAGTAACTCAAGTTATATGTCGACTGAACACAAAACCAGATCAAAGGTTGAATAAGAAGGCAGTAAAACAATTATTAAATCTAGTTCAGTTATATAGGAACTTGTACTAGGCCATATATGGAGGTACAGTACTTGGTACTAAGATGGTAAAAGTAAATACCTGACTTAATTGTAATATTCCAGCTTTGTATATCCTGCCCTCTAGTTCATGCTGTTTTAATCTCCATGATATCATTTCTCAGTCCCAATTTTAGGGGACAGTCACAGTAGTGTTGGTAAATCTGAAGCATCTGATTCCTCCAAACTATTTCATGCAACGGGTCACCATTATTTTTGTTAATCTGGTCCTGTTTCCTGGCATACTCTGGAGAAATCAAGAAGCTCCAATGTACCAAAAATATACTACTCCCTTAACAGTACCAGCATTGCAGTATTTCAAGAAATTATACAGTATTTTCATTGGAGATGGACATGTATTAAATGCAAACCATCTTTCCATGTAGAGGTTAATTCATTATATCGAAGAACCTTGTTTAGGTTCAGTAGTTCAGTTTTCTCTAATGGAATACAGAGTATTTACATGAAATAATATAAGGACGGGGCTTTCCTAAAACCAGTGTGGTTTTAAATCGGTAAATTAATCATGGTAAATTGAAAGGTTACAGAGTCAACCCAACTGTCTGTAACAAGCTTCAAGGCAACTTTGCAATGCTGGTATTTTATTGGAGGGATTGAGGTGGAGTGTGATATCCTCATATCAGTCATTTTATTTGAACCCTACACCCTTTCAGGTGTCCAGAAGTTAAATGTAACACCTGTTGGGATGATAAATAAATTAAGTAATAAAAATTCCATATTTATTTTTCCTCTATATATACACCAATACATAGTGCTTGTCCTCTTCTTTCTTCAATTCTCTGCTTGTCCTCTCTGGCTTCCAGAATTCTTGATGCTTATTGAGGTCTTCTTCACTTTTGTCACTGCAGACCTGAAAGACATAGATTTCAGTTTTTTTTTTTTTTTTTTTTTTTTTTTTTATATATGATCCGACACTGGACATAGGCTTAATCAAGCCCGTTATCGTGGCCCAGGTCAACTGATGCTCTCACACACACACGTCACGACTTCCGAACTGGTACCCAGCCACAGAGAAAGGAAAGTGAGGTTGATTCCCAAATACTACAGCTGTTATGGTACCAGTGTGTGTGTTTTACGACGTTCGGTGGCCTTATAGTTAGTGTCTGACACTCAAATCAGAGGAGTAAATATTCTCAGGCCCTCACCTGAGAGGATCGATCTCCCGACCTCTAGGATATGAGTCCAGAACACTAACCACTCGGCCACCTCCCCTACAAGTTTAATTTCCCTTTGGTACAGATTGCATCCAGTGTGTCAATATCTACAGGCAGTGTTGCTTTACACAACCTTAAATACCAACCCCTCCCTCCCCAAGTGGTAGGTTGAGCTCCCTACCAACTGGGAGGCACTTTTGGACTGTAGAAAGCAACACTGCTTGTAGATATCTAAACCTTGGATATAATCTATATGAATCTTAAAGTTAACATGCCAGACAAGGTGTCCATAATTATGTGAACAGATTACCTTTCATGAACATGTAAAGTTATTCTGATAATTTATGGACACCCTGTATTATGCAGGTTCAATACAGATTGCCAGGAAAAGTAGACACCTAGACCAAGTAGCAATAATTATGACTTGATTTGAGGAGAGTGTTTGTCCATTCCAATAAATATGAGCAAAGATGAACTGTAATGAACATAAGTTTGTTCCCTCAGCCAGTCACAATGATTCAATTCTCTGTGGTTAATTAAACTAAACATATTTGCCAACCATCATCTGTTGTTTAGTAGTTTGAACTACAGGTGCTTCAGTTATATTGTTGCTGGTAATTCAGTGTGGCTGCCTTCATAGACGTGTACTATGGACTGATGCTCATCCGTGGCTGTGAAAATGGATTCCCTTGAAACTATCTATAACAAACAAAACTTTGACATCAACCCAATAAATATACCAACAATACGATGCATGCAACATGCTAGATCATTTATAAACTTATTTTAACAAATGTACTGCTCACAACAACCCTCGCACTCTTCATTAGACAGCCATTACTTCAAATTTGCTCAATAATATAACTTTATTTTCACTTCCATCTATACTTGTGGTTACGTTCTTTACTTACCAGGGCATGATGATAGTTGCAATGCCAAGGAATTGACATTATTAAGCAAAATGTGGCAGTACGGGCACTGTATCTTCAATGTTTGGGCGGCCATCTTTGTTTACAATTGAGGGTGGCGGCCCCACCTCTCAAAGCCGCGACGCCTGGGTGACGTATTTTGCGGCGCACAGACAGCGCGCACTGCCTTCCTGAATGATTTCGAGTGTCGCGCGCCACCCGCGCTGCCTTCCTGAACGCAGCCCAGGTTATTTTATCTGGGGATCAAAAATTATTTGTCCCAATTTTATACTATTGAATTTCCCGCCTAACTGGACTACTTATTGAACATTCTTCTTACGATTTCCCGTGTGGACAAAATTTGCCTAAAACATGAAAGTATTCCTTAATCTGGCAACACTGCACGCAGAGGTGGGAAGTTGGGGACCTGCTAGGAAAACCTCGCTCCCATCTCAAAGTAAATACATACAAAGGTAAATGTATACAAATGTTATTAATGTTATTTACATATTCCACATAAGTCTCGAAAATAAAAACGGGAAAAGAAATGGACATTCTGGTTGAACAGAAAGTGTGAAAATCGAGGACGCAGAAAAATAATTGCAATATTTACCAAAAATTTATCCAATAATAATAATAATAATAATAATAATAATAAGGTAAATTTACACAAGAATAGTGTTCACTATATTGTATACAGTTAAACCTCGTTATAACGGACTAATAGAGGGGAGAGGGTGTCCGTTATTGTCGTTTGACCGTTATAGCAACAAAGTTTTACGAGGGGTAAGAAAAATAAATAAATACAAAAATTATCACAAAATATAGATACAGTTGACTCTCGAATAACGCAATTTTGAGTAATGACTTAAATGAGTGTGGGACATCCGTGGTGGTGGAGGTGGTAGGGGGGAGAGTAGTGGAAAGAGGGGAGATAGTGTGTGTGGTAGTGGTGGTGGTAGGGGGGAGAGTAGGTGGAAGAGGGGAGATAGCGCGTGATATCGTTTGTTTACTTTTATCAACCACACACTCTGGTGTTTCCTTCTCCTTTCTCTGTCCGAGAAAACCCTTCCTTCTTGATATGGAAGGACATGACCTTTCGTTTTGTAAATGCACCACCTGACATGAAGCTGGTCGTTAACTCGTAAATTGCTAAAAACGAGCGAGTCAAACACAAGGTGATGTGACACGAGACGTGCTGAAGTGTCATTCCGTTCGGAATCCTGGAGCCTCCTTTGGATCAGGAACGGGACCTCGAGATGCCTGGCCTCAGTTTCGCTCTCGTGAAAACTACCTGGCCGCCTGGATTTTCTGCCTGCCTCAGTTGTTCACTCGGGACCTTTCTGTACAGTGTGGTTATCCATCATCATCCTACTGCCGTCCTGGGCCAGACAGACTGTATACATATTCCTAAGTTATTAAGTAGTGATTGTTGCTCGGCTCTTACTTGTGTGTGAATAATATTAAGGTTAGGTTAAGGATAATATTAAGGTACAGTTAAGGGTAGTATTAATATATATATTTGTTATTATGGTTCACGGTGTGGGGTATTTGAGTGATTATCGGACCTGAAGGAACTTGACTTTTTAACTTCACCATTACGAAAAGTATTTGTTATTTGGAATTGCCGTATCAGTTTATGTAATTATATATATTATATACTTTTGGTTGTGGTTTACTTACTCCCTCGAGTATTCTATATCTTGAACCGGCTATGCTCTACTCCCCTGTTGTCACCATTGGTTATGTTCAGACATGGGGTGCTAGCCGAGACGTAACAGTGACAACGCATGTTAGACCTATAATTCCCTTGACATTGGGCTGGGGTGAATGGAGACTGAGGATAAGGGGGGGAAGGAGCGAGGGAGAAGTGGTGGCAACACATACACACACACACTCTCTGACCTCAGTCGGGTCAAGACGGGTGACTGGCGCTCCTGCAGCAGCCAAGGTCAGCTGTTGACCAGTATCCACAACCTTCATACTCACAAGTCTTCACCAGTCATTTACGATACACAAGAAAAATAGAGTGACTTTTTATACAGCGCCACAAGTGACCGTATAAGAATGTATCAGTACACCACACACCAACTATACAAACTCCGGCCACGTACTGGTCACCCTCCACTGGACGCTATCAACAAACTCAAACAGTGCAAGGTATTTCGTAACAGAAGCTGTAGGGGCGGCCGGCACCTACAAAAACGCATACCTGTGATTACGAAAAGAAGAAGAGAACCCAAATCAAAGCCAAAGAAACCATACAAACACTTTGAGATTCCACGGCTATGGTATAACCTTCCATCAGTGCTTCTCTCCAATGTGACATCCTTAAACAACAAACTAGATGAAGTGATAACTACAGTGAAGTCAGTGAACCCAGACATAGTGGCAATTACTGAAGCATGGCAAGTGGTCCCTGAAATATGTGTTATTGAAAACTATCAATTGTTTCACCAGTTAAGGACAGAGCGTAGAGGTGGTGGTTTGGTCATGTTCACCCGTGAGAACCTGTCCCCATGTAGCCTAGGTGTAGAAGTCCCCAGGGAGATAGAGGCTTTGTGGGTTAAAATCACACCTCCATGTCATCCTCGCCACACCGCAGCAGTCATCCTCTGCCTGGCCTACCACCCCCCACGCTCCCCTACGGGTCCACTACTCATCGACCACATCATCACCACTGCTGACACTTTGAAAGTTAGATTACCCTCCAGCAAATTCATCATCTGTGGTGACTTCAATGAACTTGATGTGGGAGACATACTCGACCATCTCAGCCTGTGTCAAGTAGTAGATTTCCCCACTCACGGCCAAAACACCCTGGACCTGATAATGTCCGACATGACTGACCTGTACCTTCCACCACAGCCACTCCCTCCCATGGGACGCAGCCCTCACTCATCAGTACTGTGGTCCCCAACCCCCACCACCTCCCTACCACCTGTATGTACAGTCACCACCTATAGACCACTTACTGACTCAGCATTAAGACAATTTGGTCAGTGGGTGACAACATATCCATGGAATGAAGTCACTACACCTGAAGATGTCAACACCAAGTGGGAAAATTATCACTCTTCAGTTATGGAGGCTTACCATCATTTCTTTCCCTCCAAAACATCCAAGAAACATCCCTCTGACCTTCCATGGATCACCCCTAGACTAAAACGCCTCCTAGAATTGCGCAACCAGGCATTCTACACCAACAACCACCTGTATAAACAACTGAGGAACCAAATAATCAGAGAAATTCGTGAGGTAAAGAAGTCCTATTACCCCACCAAGGTGCACCATCTCCTCCAAAACAACTCCAGTCAGTGGTACACCAAGATAAAAACCCTCTGTGGTCTGGGAAAGAATTCTAAACCCCTCCATTTCCTCACTGGTGTGTCAGATGAGGAAGCAGCTGAGCAAATAAACACCCACTTTGCCACCATTTGTCAAAGCCTTCCTCCTCTCAATCTCTCTCTCCTACCAGCTTACCTTCCCTCCTCCTCTCCTCCTACTATCGAAATATTTCAAGTTGCCAAAAAATTGCTAAGTCTCAAATCAAAAAAATCCACCACTCCACTTGACTTACCCATCAAAATTTACAAAGAGTTTTCCCCTGAACTTGCAGTACCCATCACTTCAATAATTAATGCCTCCCTTAGACAAAGCAAATGCCCAACAGCGTGGAAAACCTCTTTTATAACACCCATCCCTAAGTTGCCAAACCCTCCCACACTAAATGATCTTAGACCAATTGCTATTACCCCTGTTCCTAGTCTCATCTGTGAAGATTTTATATTCAACTGGGCATATGATACCATCAGTAATTACATTGACTTGCAACAATTTGGCAACATGAAATCTACCTCTACCACTCATTGCCTTGTCAGCCTGCTTGACTTCATCTATCAGAACTTAGACAAACGCAAAACATCTCTTGCTTTAGCCTTCATAGACTTTCGGAAGGCCTTTGATCTAGTGGATCACACCACAGTGATAAAAAAAGGGCTTAAATTAGGTCTCCCTGGATATCTTGTGGCATGGTTGTGTGACTTTCTGTGTGAGAGACAGCAGGTCACACGGTATCAAAATCACACCTCCACCTCTCGAAACCTGACCTCTGGCATCCCCCAAGGAACAAAAATGGGCCCTCTTTGCTTTATGCTACTAATTAACGACGCCCTCACTGACACACCACACCGCTGGAAGTATGTGGATGACTCTACAGTAGGAGTCACTATTAACAATGACTCTCCTGATTACAGTCATCTACAGAATATCCTCGACCACCTGCAATCCTGGACCAGAGAAAATAGTGTCACCATCAACCAAAGCAAGAGTGTAGTGATGCACATCAGTACATCCACCACTCCAGTACCACCACCTAATGTCACTATTGGCTCTCACTCACTACAGCTGGTTGAGTCAACTAAACTTCTGGGAGTCACCATTGACAATAAACTGGATTGGAAGCAACACATCACCACCATCATCAAGGCAACCACCTACAGACTCTACATGCTAAAAACAATGAAGTCCCTGGGTGCCCTACATCAACAACTCAGGGATATATATACTACTTTCATCCTACCCAAGTTGACCTACTCATCTCCAGCCTTCTCATCATCACTAACCATCACACAACAACGCAGGCTGGAGAGGGTACAAAAGAGAGCCTGTAGAGTTATATTGGGGGTCACCTACACTACCTACGACCAGGCGCTAATCTCCCTTAAGCTACCCTCACTGACAGAAAGACACCACCGTGACCTTCAGACCTTTGGTGAAAAGTTGCTGCTACACCCCAGACTCCGTCCACTTCTACCCCCCACCCTGCCCCCTCCATCTAGGGCAGCCCGTCACTATAATAAATTGAAACCCATCAAAGCGAGAACGGACAGATACAAAAATAGTCCTATCCCTACCATCACTAATATAATAAATAAGTAATCATCCACTCTATTCATTCATGTATCATCTTTGTATATATATTACACATCTCACCCTTTTCATCCATTATGTCCATTATATCAATTTATTATGTATGTATATTTTCAGCCTCAGGGCTGCACTCTGTCCAATAAACCGTTTATTATTATTATTTATTATTATTATTACGCTTCGCAGACGACAGTGATATCATTACGTGACATGTTCATTATGATTTCGCTCGTTTTGTATAAGAACTCCTCAGATTTATTCGAGAGTCAACTGTTAATATACATAAATAGGTATGTAATGATGTGTAAATAATATACCTACTGTATAATGTAAAAAATATAATAGAAAAAATAGAGAAACCAAAATTCAGAAAAAAAAAAAAAATCCAGCTGATTGTGTCCGTTATAACCGAAATCCGTTTTAACGGGGTCCGATATAACGAGGTTAGTATTTTGGACCATTCTAACACACTTTTCAGCTATGGTGTTTCTCTCAGTGTAAACTGATATAAAAAGTGACTGGGGCCAATTCCCTGGACCTAGCACTACGCGGCACTAGGCAAAAACCACGATCACTTTACGATAGTTTACATCGGTCATATCCCGGCAGTTTGCCTAGGTTTGGTCCTGGTAGTCTGATGCAGTCTAAGTTAGGTCAGGCTAATTTCAAATTGCCCCATATGAATATGACCTATTTTGGAAACGGGGCATTTGTGGAAGAAATGCTGGTAAATTTTTACAAGTTGCCACAACAGGATTTCACTGGAATTTTGTTTATTTCCTAGAAGGATTTAGTGTGATTACCGGGACCTAACCTGGGCAGACTACCGGGACCTAACCTGGGCAGACTACCGGGACCTAACCTGGGCAGACTACCGGGACCTAAGCAGGAAAAATTATACAGTAGAAATTAGTCAGACCTCACCTGACCTAACCTAATCTGGACTGGGACACACTACCGGGACCTAACCTAACCTAATCTGGACTGGGACACACTACCAGGACCTAACCTAACCTAATCTGGACTGGGACACACTACCGGGACCTAACCTAACCTAATCTGGACTGGGACACACTACCGGGATCTAACTTGGGCAAACTACAGGGACCTAACTATAGGAGGTAACTACTGTTATGCAGCATTTGCAGAAGAAATGGTATATAGAAAAGTGGTTTGTAATAATGAAATATAAACACTGGTAATAGTAAAATTCTAGAAATGGAGTTGTGGCAACTTGTAAAAATATTCCAATAATAATAATACCATACACAATAATAATAATTATAAATACCATCTTGGTATTGTTGTTGTTGTTTACACTCTTGTTGTTTCTGCCATGTACACACAGCCTGGAAAATTTGTATACATAAATAACGCACACAATATGTATGTATGTATGTGTGTATGTGTAGCCTACAATTATTATTATTATTAAGAGGGTGTGGGAGGAGGGGACAAGCTTAGGGGGGGTGTTTGGGGGGTGCATGAATAGGGTGATAGACCTGGGATGGGTAGAAAGCCTGTCCCCTAGAGCCTGTCCCCCTACTCCCACAACCCACCCACCACCCTAAACTCCCCCCAAGCCTGTCCCCTTATTCCTGCACCACCCTAAACTCCCCCCAAGCCTGTCCCCTATTCCCGCACCCTTTTAATATTATTAAGAGAAAAAAACTGGTATTTCTGCATAAGAGATCCACGTTGTTGTTTTTTCCTGACTATTTTTACTTGTTGTATTCATTAGTGACCATAATATTGATTGGAAAATACTTGGTTTATACATATTCCCTAACCCCTTCCATCTTGGGGGAGAGCACTGGGAATCCGGGGTTTTGGGTGGGGGAAAACAAGTAAATTAGCTTATTTTGGTTTTATAGTAGTTTGTTAACATGCATAAATATCGAAAAATTGAAAACCCGAGCCAACTTTTGCCGAAAGTTGGCTCGGGTTTTGCAATTTTCAAGAGGGCTAAATGTCGAAAAATAGAAAATCTGAGCCAAGTTTTGGCACTACAAAAATATCCCAAAATCTATGGAATTCCTACTTGATATTTTTAATTAAAGACAGTCGAACCAACCTGACCTTACCTAGACCTAACCCTGGCATCCTTTGGTCCTAACCTAGCATCCTCCGGTCCTAACCTAGCATCATCCTGTCCTAACCTCACATCCTCCTGTCCTAACCTAGCATCCTCTGGTCCTAACCTAGCATCCTCCGGTCCTAACCTCACATCCTCCGGTCCTAACCTCACATCCTCTGGTCCTAACCTAGCATCCTCCGGTCCTAACCTCACATCCTCCGGTCCTAACCTAGCATCCTCCGGTCCTAACCTAGCATCCTCTGATCCTAACCTCACATCCTCCAGTCCTAACCCTTGCATTCTCCAATCCTTTGGTTCTAAGTTATTATCTAGGGATTGTTTCCAAAATCTTGAGATCTTGGGTTTTTCAGTTTGGCTTAAGTATTTATATTAAGAGGTGATTGTTCACGTTAACAAAGAAGAAATACGTTAATACACTCTTAACCAACATGATTAATAAACACTAATCTTAACAATAACAATTACATAGCGACATGGATGTACAATTAGGCTATGTAGATAATGTGGAAGACACTATAGTAGATGGACTCCTGGAGCAACGTGTATCTTGGTGGAAGGTACAGTGTAGACTGATATCACAATGTAAATATACCCTTACCCGACACATAAATATATAAAAAAGGGACAAAGGAAATACAAAATTGTGGAAAATTGAAAATAACATCGATATAAGACAACTAGACATTAAGAATAATAAAGGTAGTTAAAATGCATGTAATGTTGACATGTAACCACAGATTGAGTTGCAAGTATATGTAATTCTGTGTAGTTATTTCGGAACTACTTCGTCACGAGAATGTAGATAATGCAATGAGGCTAGTGCTGAGTAGTGCATTAGGATATAGACACCGTAGACTTATACTGCTACGCTGGACTTGGTCTGAATCGCCGCGCTGGACTTACACTCGCAATATTTTGAAAGGTTATTTGGCTAAAGTAAGTGCAACCGCCAATTATATTCATTACACACAAACATATAACATTATTCCATACTGAAATATACATAAATAGTACATATTTGCCGTGTGGGACTTATGTACATATTTTCCCAACAAACTACTATAAAACCCAAGATAAACTAATTTACGTGTTTTCCCACAACCCAAACCCCCGATTCCCAGTGCTCTCCCCCAAGATGGAAGGGGTTAGGGAATATGTATAAACCAAGTGGTTTCCAATCAATATTATGGTCACTAATGAATAGAACAAGTAAAAATAGGTAGGAACAACTTAAAAACAACAAAAACATGTGGAACTTTTACGCAAAATTACCTAAATTAGTTCAAAACACACTATAAAGCATTGCAATCTGAAAACTTGGAGTCGAAAGCAGATTATGGACAAACGCTTGACTATTACTGAAAATAGTCATAGAATGGTCTACATAAGTGAATAATAAAGGTAGAAAATGGTCATAGAATGGTCTATATAAGTGAATAATAAAGGTAGAAAATGGTCATAGAATGGTCTATATAAGTGAATAATAAAGGTAGAAAATGGTCATAGAATGGTCTATATAAGTGAATAATAAAGGTAGAAAATAGTCTTAGAATGGTCTAAATAAGTGAATAATAAAGGTAGAAAATGGTCATAGAATGGTCTATATAAGTGAATAATAAAGGTAGAAAATAGTCATAGAATGGTCTATATAAGTGAATAATAAAGGTAGAAAATAGTCTTAGAATGGTCTATATAAGTGAATAATAAAGGTAGAAAATAGTCTTAGAATGGTCTATATAAGTGAATAATAAAGGTAGAAAATGGTCATAGAATGGTCTACATAAGTGAATAATAAAGGTAGAAAATAGTCTTAGAATGGTCTATATAAGTGAATAATAAAGGTAGAAAATAGTCATAGAATGGTCTATATAAGTGAATAATAAAGGTAGAAAATAGTCTTAGAATGGTCTATATAAGTGAATAATAAAGGTAGAAAATAGTCTTAGAATGGTCTATATAAGTGAATAATAAAGGTAGAAAATAGTCATAGAATGGTCTATATAAGTGAATAATAAAGGTAGAAAATAGTCATAGAATGGTCTAAATAAGTGAATAATGAAAGTAGAAAAACTGTACACAATAACGGTAATTCATTTAATATTTACCAAATTATTTTTATTATTAGTATACCAAATTATTATTTTTCATTATATAATGCATGTCCATTTTATCTATAGAAGGCACATGGCCACGGAGAAACAGATAAGAAAAATACAACTAAATAGGCCATATTCAAGAACATCCGTGGTATATACGATGGTGTGGTACTGTATGACGGTTCTCTGGTTTGTATGTGGAGTCATCGTATCGGTACTATGCCATCGTATGCACCACGAATGTTTTTTAATATGAACCATGAGGTGTTGAGTACTTACAGTTATTGTTGTCAGAATGTCAGTGTTGCCAGTTCAGTTCAGTTCAGTTGCTGTGTGGGGGAATTGTCTTTGCAACGGCTCCCCTCTTACTTCTTTTTGTGTGCTTTTTTGTTCACGGTGTCTGAGCTTTTTGTCTTTTTTTCCACAACTCCACTAACACCTCCTTTAAGTTTTCTATATTTTCAATATTTTCGAATAATAATTGTCCACATTTATCTCTTACATAAGGCTGTTGAAACAATCTTGATGTATTTCTTATATTCTGTAAGTTAGGGCAATAGAGTAAAAAATGTTCTAAATCTTCCTTTTCTGCTCCACATCCTTCACACTTTTCTGATTCTCCTATAAATCTCTTTCTATCACTTAAATTTAGGGTGTTGGTTCTTAACCTAAATAACAAAACTGATCCATACGTGTTATCATATATTACATTTTCTTGTTTTATTTCTGTCTTATATTTTTTATATAATGTTAAACTTTCTTTTTGGTTTAAATCCTTTTCCCATTCAATTTTATCCTTTTCTCTAAATTTGCTTTTTATCTTTTCTTTCTTTAGTTTCTTTATAGTATTTTCATTTATCTTTAATTCCTTAATGATTTCCTGTGTACTTTTCATCCACTTTTCAGTTTTATGATTTTCTTTTAAACTTGTATAAATTTCACCTACCAAAGTATTTTCTTTGTTATATAATTTTTTTTTCATATCCCACTCTATTATTAAGTGTTTAACCTTGTTAATACACTTGATGCACCAATTTCACCTCTCAGAGTACATGTTGGAGTTCCGTTCACTGCTCCTAAGATATTTCTATATACTTTATTTTCTATACTTTGTAATTTCTTTATTTCATTTTTATTAAAATCTATTATGTCTGTTCCATAAATAATGGATGGTAGGGCCACATTTTTCCAATAACATTTTCCTATTAATAATTTATTGCTGCTTCTTGTAATCACTGATGGTACCAAATTACTTAATTTGTGTGCTTTTTTTATTATTTCTTCTTTATAGGTCTTAAAACAGTTTCTCTTATTGTCTATTGTAATCCCTAAATATTTAATAGTGTCTACCACCTTAATTCCCCCTATTTCCTCAGGTGTTTCTCTTGAATTATAAATTAAAATATTACTTTTGTTCATATTTATATCCAACCCTACTTCTGCAACTATATTGTGTAAGTGTGTTATGTATTCCCTTGTTTCCTTTACTGACCTTGTTAACCCCAACCCATCGTCTGCATAAAATAATGTGTTTATGTATAGGTTTTCCTCCTTGTATCCTATGTTTATATTATTTAATTTTAGAATGATCATATACGTTACTAGTTTAAAAAGTGTTGTTGATCCTGTACAACCCTGCTTAATCCCACTTGTAATATTAATTTCTCCATAGTTTTTCTTATCTAGGAATAATCTTGTTTTGTCGTTTAAGTAAATTCTAGCCACCAAGTCTATTATATTGGCATCTATTTTGAAAAATATCATTGCTTCTATTAGTGTTTCTCTTTTTATTGAGTCATATGCTTTAGAAAAGTCTATTGCTATTACAAAAAGTGGTATTTTATATTTAAAGCTTTGCATTATACAATATTTTAAAATTAACACATTATCCTCTATTCTATTTCCCTTTGTAAATCCTGCCTGTGTATCCAAAATTGAATTACTATTTTTTAAGTGTTCTTCAATTTTATTTTTTATTATGCCCATCATCATTTTATAAGAGATATTTGTTAGAGCTATCGGTCTTAAGTTTTCCACTGTTGGTTTACTTATTTTTGGTATCATTTTTGTGTTTGATATTTTCCAACTACTTGGAATTTCTGCTTTTTTAGTTAAGATATTGTTTAGACATGTTTTTATTATCCTTAATAATTCTCTATCCCTTTTTAACAATTTGTATATTTCCGGCTTTATTTGGTTTGGACCTGGTGCCTTTTTTGGTTTTAATGTTTTCAAAAAAAATTCTATTTCTTCTTCATTTATTTCTGACTTTTTCATCCTACTTATATTGTTTTGTATTTTATATAGCATGTCTATATGTTCTCTAATTTCCTCCCTAACTCCACATTCCTCTCCATCTATCTTTATACTGTACTTTGGTCTGTCCTCCTCTAATTCCTCTTCATACAATAGCTTTCTTTCCTCATTCCATACTTGTTTTATCTTGTTTGGATGTTTTTTATATATAGTTTCCCAATATCTTATTAGATGATTTTTTATCTCTTCCTCTCCTAGTTTTATTTTCTGATTATTGTATATTACTATATCTCTACTTTTTTCTTCTACTGCTTTTAATTTATTTATATTATTCCATAATTTTTTATTGCTTCTATCACTTTTTATTTCTTCTGTTTCCTTTATTTAGTTTGCCTGTTTTGCCTCTTTTATCAGTTTTTGTGTTTTTAACTTTTGGGTTTTATATTCTCTCTCAAGTTCAGCTTTCCTATTTACATTTAATTCATTTCTCTTACTCCTATTTATTCCCTTCCTTATTTTAATTTCTCTCCTTATGTCATTGTTTATCCATATTGGCTCTCTTTTTTTGTTTATGGGGTTTGTTTTTAATCTGAATCTTTTTTTCATTTCATTATCAGATATTTCTTTTATTATATCATCCATTTCCTGCATTTCATTTATTTCTTTTTGTTCCATCCTCTTCTTTAGTTTTTCTAAAAAAGATTTAGAGTTTTCTTCATCAACCTTATAATACATTATCTCCTCCCATTTTCCCTTGTTAAATTCTCCCTTTTCTGACTTTATTTTAAAATTTATATCAATTAAGTTATGGTCTGACAGATCAAAATTTTCTCTGTCTTCGTCTATTTCCATATTTTCATAATATTTTATCATTTCATTATTTATCATCACATAATCTATCACACTTTTATTATTTCCACATTCCCATGTATTTATCCCTTCACATTCTGGTGTCATGTTTAATAATGTGCCATTCATAGCCTCTAATATTTCTAACACTCTCTTCCCATTTTCATTTAGCTTTTGTTTCCCCAAAATACCTATGTGTCCATTAAAAACCCCCATAATTATTAGTCCTTCATCCTTACAGTCCATTATCTTTTCCTGTATTTCTTCCTGTAATTTATTATTTCTCTCCCTATCCTTTACTGAAAAGTATAGCAGAACTACGTTTATATGTAAATCCTGTTTTGTTATTTTTAAATGCAAAATATCTGTAAGTTTTGATTTAATCTCCTCCACATGTCCCCTATTTCTCTCATCCATTAATATCATTAGTCCTCCCCCCTTTCTTTCATTCACCTCCCTATATCTTTCTATTCTATATAGCCCCTCTGAAACGTTAAATTTATTAAATCTTTGTTGGGTTTCTGTAACACATATAAAATGATTATAATTTACTAATTTCTCCAATTCTATTAATTTATTTATAGTTAGTCCCTGCATATTAATTAATCTAAACCCCAATTTTGTCTCCCTCTCTGTATTCCACCCCTATTCTTGATATCTTTTAAATTTTAACAATTTTCCATCTCGGACATACCACCCATGTTCTCCTCTTCCCCTTTTCTCCCTTAGCATTTCCAATGCTTTCCTTGTTTCCTCTCTCTCTTTGATTGTCAAGTCCTTACTAATTTGAATTCTCCTAGCCCACTCCTCTCTGGTATTCTTTAGATGTTTTGCATTTCTTAATATGTCATATTTACTTTGCTCCTTTTCTAGTTTTACCAATAATGGTCTCTTTCTTCCTTCTTCCCTCCTTCCAAGTCTCACCACCTCCACTGCTTTAATTTCTTCACATCTAATTTCTCTCATCAAACTTTTATATTTTTGTTCATCATGTCTTATCCTTTCCGTTTCTTCTTCTGCATTGCTTTCCTCAAAATTATATATTACTAAATTATTCTTTTTTTTGTCTTTTTCCTCTCTCTCCCTCATTTCTTCTTCTACCCTATTCTTAATTTCCTTCATAAATTTATCATTTATTTCTTCTATCACATTTTTTGTCACCTCTTGTATTATTTCTCCCTTTATTGATTGGAATTTATTCTTCCAATCTTTTAATTCTCCCAATAATATATTATTTTCTTCCTTAATTTGATTATTCTCCATTTCCAGTCTTCCTAATTTCTTCAACCTTTCCTTTAGTGTACCTTTACATTTTTTACAAATCCATTCTTCTTCATCCTTCTCTAAAAGTTCATACATTTGTTTTGATATTCCTTGACAATCTGCATGTATCCATCCCTGGCATATTTCACAAAATAAACCATTCTCTCCATCTCTTACTCTGCCCTTACACTCTCCACATGTACTTATCTCCCTCTCATGACTCTCGTCCTTCCTGTGTTCCCTCCTTGTTGGCTGTTGTCTTCTACCATCCTTCTCACCCCACCCGGCTCTTCCTCTACTCTCTTCACTTTCTCCTCTTCTTGCTCCCCTCTCCGTTTCTCCTCTTCCTCTTCCTCTTCCCATCGTCCTTGTTTCTCTTCTCTCCTCTTCTCTTTCGTTTCACTTACACTAATTTTTTTCAGCCACTAAACTTTTCCTCGAGCTCAGAGCACCAAGCACCTGCCTCCTCCTCTTGTTGTTGCCAGATCAAGAGGTAAACAAACTGAGGCGTCAGTGTTGCCAGTGATTATCTGAGGCGTCAGTGTTGCCAGATGATGATGACTGTGTTACCTTTACAACGGTACTCTCTTACTGTCTATCCTTCTTCCTATCACTATCTTCCTATCCTATTCTGTACTACCTTGTCACACTTCCTACCTTTCCATACACCTTGTCACACTTCCTACCTTTCCATACACCTTGCCACACTTCCTACCTTTCCATACACCTTGACACACTTCCTACCTTTCCATACACCTTGACACACTTCCTACCTTTCCATACACCTTACCACACTTCCTACCTTTCCATACACCTTGTCACACTTCCTACCTTTCCATACACCTTACCACACTTCCTACCTTTCCATACACCATACACTACTTCATACTTATTAGCTCTACACCTTGCCACACTTCCTATTCTTCCTACCCACTGGTTTGCTCTTGATAACCTATTAGTCTTTGTCCAATCACACCCTTTCTCATCCACAATTATTCCTAAGTATCTATATATTGTGTCCTTTCAATCCCATTTCCACCCAGTCTCCACGTACTACCTATATCCCGGTCATCCCCATCTTATCACTCCCAAACTTGACATTAAAATCATTCCCATACTCTGTAATTACATCAAGTATTCTCTACAGAACCTCACCTGTCTCTGTCACCTGTCTCTCTCACCTGTCTCTCTCATAATCACCACATCATTTGCATATAACAAAATATTCACTACATACTCCCCTATTACCTACATTTTTCCTCAGTCTTCTACATTTTCTATTACTCTCTTTCCTCTTCTTCCTCACATTCTCATTATCTTTATTCCACCAACTCTTCATCAAACTTCTTTTATTTCTATTCCTTACCCTTCCTATCCTTTTCTCACCCACCTCTGTCACTCATCAAATCTATCCTTCTCTCTTATGGTTAGTCATCAAATCTATCCTTCTCTCTTATGGTCAGTCATCAAATCTATCCTTCTCTCTTATGTTCAGTCATCAAATATATCCTTCTCTCTTATGGTTAGTCATCAAATCTATCCTTCTCTCTTATGGTTAGTCATCAAATCTATCCTTCTCTCTTATGGTTAGTCATCAAATCTATCCTTCTCTCTTATGGTTAGTCATCAAATCTATCCTTCTCTCTTATGGTTAGTCATCAAATCTATCCTTCTCTCTTATGGTTAGTCATCAAATCTATCCTTCTCTCTTATGGTTAGTCATCAAATCTATCCTTCTCTCTTATGGTTACTCATCAAATCTATCCTTCTCTCTTATGGTTACTCATCAAATCTATCCTTCTCTCTTATGGTTAGTCATCAAATCTATCCTTCTCTTATGGTTAGTCATCAAATCTATCCTTCTCTCTTATGGTCACTCATCAGATCTATCCTTCTCTCTCTCTCTCTCTCTCTCTCTCTCTCTCTCTCCTAAAAAATACATTCAAAAGATTTTCTCGTGTGTGTATTTTCCCGTGTGTGTATTTTCCCGTGTGTGTATTTCCCCGTGTGTGTATTTTCCCGTGTGTGTATTTTCCCGTGTGTGTATTTTCCCGTGTGTGTATTTTCACATGAATAATTATTTCATTTTCCCATGTGTGTATTTTATTTCCATATGCATATTCTCACGTGCATATTTTTATGTGCGTATTCTTTTCACATGTGTATTTTCATGTATTTATTTTATTCATGTGCGTATTCTCATGTACGTATTCTCATGTACATATTCTCATGTACGTATTCTCATGTACGTATTCTCATGTACGTATTCTCATGTACGTATTCTCATGTACGTATTCTCATGTACGTAAATAATTACAGTATTAATATATAATAACAGTTATTATTATTATAAACAGATATTAGTAATTATGTTATGTAAACATACCTTGGCTGATACTTCTCTGTTCAAATCCACATTAGCAGTGTTACCATATTGGTTACCAGTGTTACCATACATGTGTGTCACTGTAACTATTAAAAATTATATAGTCTAGAAAAAAAGCATGTGAATAAAAAAATGATCATTCATTCATTCATTCATTCTTTCATTTATATATATTTTTTATTTTTATTTTTAGGTGAGGTTTTGGGTTCAACCTCAACCTCAAACCTCAAATCAACCTCAAACCTCAAATCAATTTATCTATTTAATAAGATGAAAAAATTCACTTTATATAATACATTTTTGACTAAAAATTGTAAAAAATTACAAAAGTTTCCTAATTGTTTCATTTATTACTCGTCTATTTATCTATCTATTGACAATTTGTTGATGGCATCTAATAGATAATTTTATTGTCTATCTTTTGGTTTTTTCATGTATCTATTTATCTATTTCCTAAGATGAGAAATTTCATTTTATATAATATATTTTTGACTAAAAATAGTAAAATATGACAAAAGTATCTTATTTTCTTTTTTATTACTCATCTATTTATCTATCTATCGACAATTTGTTGATGGCATCTAATAGATAATTTTATTATCTATCTTTTGGTATATACATGTATCTATTTATCTATTTCCCAAGATGAGAAATTTCACTTTATATAATATATTTCTAACTAAAACTAGTAAAATATGACAAAAGAGTCTTAATTTTCTTGTTAATTACTCGTCTATTTATCTATTTATCGACAATTTGTTGATGGCATCTAATAGATAATTTTATTGTCTATCGTTTGGTTTATACATATATGTATTTATCTTATTCCTAAGATGAGAAAATTCACTTTATATATTATATTTTTTACAAAAATTGTAAAATATTACCAAAGTGTCCCATTTCTTCATTAATTACTCGTCTATTTATTTATTTATCAACAATTTGTTGATGGCATCTAATAGATAATTTTATCGTCTATGTTTTGGTATATACATGTATCTATTTATCTATTTTTTAAGATGAGAAATTTCACTTTATATAATATGTTTTTGACTAAAAATAGTAAAATATGACAAAAGTGTCTTAATTTTCTTGTTAATTACTCGTTTATTTATCAATTTATCGACAATTTGTCAATGGCATCTAATAGATAATTTTATTGTCTATCTTTTCGTATATACATGTATCAATTTATCTATTTCCTAAGATGAGAAATTTCACTTTATATAATATATTTTTTTCTAAAAAATAAAAAATAAGACCAAAGTGTCCCGTTTTTTCGTTAATTACTCGTCTATTTATCTATCTATCGACAATTTGTTGATGACATCTAATAGATAATTTTATTGTCTATTTTTTGGTATATACATATATCTATTTATTTATTTCCTAAGATGAGAAATTTCACTTTATATAATATATTTTTAACTAAAAATAGTAAAATATGACAAAAGTGTCTTAATTTTCTTGTTAATTACTCGTCCATTTATCAATTTATCGACAATTTGTTGATGGCATCTGATAGATAATTTTATTGTCTATCGTTTGGTTTATACATATATGTATTTATCTTATTCCTAAGATGAGAAATTTCACTTCATATATTATATTTTTGACTAAAAAAAATAAAATATGACCAAAATGTCCCACTTTTTTCGTTAATTACTCGTCTATTTATCTATCTATCAACAATTTGTTGATGGCTTCTAATAGATAATTTTATCGTCTATCTTTTGGTATATACATGTATCTATTTATCTATTTCCTAAGATTCGAAAATTCACTTTATATAATATATTTTTGACTAAAAATAGTAAAATATGACAAAAGTGTCTTATTTTCTTGTTTATTACTCATCTATTTAACTATCTATCAACAATTTGTTGATGGCATCTAATAGATAATGTTATTGTCTATCTTTTCGTATATACATGTATCAATTTATCTATTTCTTAAGATGAGAAACTTCACTTTATATAATATATTTTTGACTAAAAATAGTAAAATATGACAAAAGTTGCCAATTTTTTTTGTTAATTACTCGTCTATTTATCTATCTATCGACAATTTGTTGATGGCATCTAATAGATAATTTTATTGTCTATCTTTTGGTATATACATGTATCTATTTATCTATTTCCTAAGATGAGAAATTTCACTTTATATATTATATTTTTGACTAAAAATTGTAAAATATGACAAAAGTGTCTTAATTATTTCATTTATTACTCATCTATTTATCTATCTATCGACAATTTGTTGATGGCATCTAATAGATAATTTTATTGTCTATATTTTGGTATTTACATGTATCTATTTATCTATTTCCTAAGATGAGAAATTTCACTTTATATAATATATTTTTGACTAAAAATGGTAAAATATGACAAAAATGTCTTAATTTATTCATTTAGTACTCGTCTATTTATCTATCTATTGAAAGTTTGTTGATGGCATCTAATAGATAATTCTATTGTCTATCTTTTGGTATATACATATACATATTTATCTATTTCCTAAGATGAGAATTTCCACTTTATATAATAAATTTTTGACTAAAATAGTAAAATATGATCAAAGTGTCCCACTTTTTTCGTTAATTACTCGTCTATTTATCTATCTATCGACAATTTGTTGATAGCATCTAATAGATAATTTTATTGTCTATCTTTTGGTATATACATGTATCTATTTATCTATTTCCTAAGATGAGAAATATCACTTTATATAATATATTTTTAACTAAAAATGGTAAAATATGACAAAAATGTCTTAATTTTCTTGTTAATTACTCGTCTATTTATCTATTTATCGACAATTTGTTGATGGCATCTAATAGATAATTTTATTGTCTATCGTTTGGTTTATACATGTATCTATTTATCTTATTGCTAAGATGAGAAATTTCACTTTATATATTATATTTTTGACTAAAAATTGTAAAATATGACAAAAGTGTCTTAATTATTTCATTTATTACTCATCTATTTATCTATCTATCGACAATTTGTTGATGGCATCTAATAGATAATTTTATTGTCTATTTTTTCGTATATACATGTATCAATTTATCTATTTCATAAGATGAGAAATGTCACTTTATATAATATATTTTTGACTAAAAATTGTAAAATATGACCAAAGTGTCTTTATTCATTCATTTATTACTCATCTATTTATCTATCTATGGAAAATTTGTTGATGGCATCTAATAAATAATTTTATTGTCAATCTTTTCGTATATACATGTATCAATTTATCTATTTCCTAAGATGTGAAATGTCACTTTATATATTATATTTTTGACTAAAAATAGTAAAATATTACCAATGTGTCTTAATTATTTCGTTTATTACTCGTCTATTTATCTATCTATCAACAATTTGTTGATGTCATCTAATAAATAATTTAATCGTCTATCTTTTGGTATATACATGTATTATATTTATCTATTTCCTAATATGAGAAATTTCACTTATTCTAATATATTTTTAACTAAAAATTGTAAAATATGACAAAATTGTCTTAATTGTTTCATTTATTACTCGTCTATTTATCTATATATTGACAATTTGTTGATGGCATCTAATAGATAATTTTATTGTCTATCTTTTCGTATATACATGTATCAATTTATCTATTTCATAAGATGAGAAATGTCACTTTATATAATATATTTTTGACTAAAAATTGTAAAATATGACCAAAGTGTCTTTATTCATTCATTTATTACTCATCTATTTATCTATCTATGGAAAATTTGTTGATGGCATCTAATAAATAATTTTATTGTCTATCTTTTTGTATATACATGTATCAATTTATCTATTTCATTAGATGAGAAATGTCACTTTATATAATATATTTTTGACTAAAAATTGTAAAATATGACAGAAGCGTCCCACTTTTTTCGTTAATTACTCGTCTATTTATCTATCTATCAACAATTTGTTGATGGCATCTATTAGATAATTTTACTATAGATCTTTTGGTTTATACATGTATTGATTTATCTATTTCCTAAGATGTGAAATGTCACTTTATATATTATATTTTTGACTAAAAATAGTAAAATATTACCAATGTGTCTTAATTATTTCGTTTATTACTCGTCTATTTATCTATCTATCAACAATTTGTTGATGTCATCTAATAAATAATTTAATCGTCTATCTTTTGGTATATACATGTATTATATTTATCTATTTCCTAATATGAGAAATTTCACTTATTATAATATATTTTTAACTAAAAATTGTAAAATATGACAAAATTGTCTTAATTGTTTCATTTATTACTCGTCTATTTATCTATATATTGACAATTTGTTGATGGCATCTAATAGATATTTTTATTGTCTATCTTTTTTTTTTCATGTATCTATTTATCTGTTTCCTAAGATGAGAAATTTCACTTCATATATTATATTTTTGACAAAATTGTAAAATATGACCAAAATGTACCACTTTTTTCGTTAATTACTCGTCTATTTATCTATCTATCAACAATTTGTTGATGGCATCTAATAGATAATTTTATCGTCTATCTTTTGGTATATACATGTATCTATTTATCTATTTCCTAAGATTCGAAAATTCACTTTATATATTATATTTTTGACTAAAAATTGTAAAATATGACCAAAGTGTCCCACTTTTTTCGTTAATTACTCGTCTATTTATCTATCTATCGACAATTTGTTCATGACATCTAATAGATAATTTTATTGTCTATCTTTTCGTATATTCATGTATCAATTTATCTATTTCCTAAGATGAGAAATTTCACTTTATATAATATATTTTTGACTAAAAATAGTAAAATATGACCAAAGTGTCCCAATTTTTTCGTTAATTACTCGTCTATTTATCTATCTATCGACAATTTGTTGATGGCATCTAATAGATAATTTTATCGTCTATCTTTTGGTATATACATGTATCTATTTATCTATTTCCTAAGATTCGAAAATTCACTTTATATAATATATTTTTGACTAAAAATAGTAAAATATGACAAAAGTATCTTATTTTCTTTTTTTTTACTCCTCTATTTATCTATCTATCGACAATTTGTTGATGGCATCTAATAGATAATTTTATTGTCTATCTTTTCGTATATACATGTATCAATTTATCTATTTCCTAAGATGAGAAAGTTCACTTTATATAATATATTTTAGACTAAAAATAGTAAAATATGACCAAAGTGTCCCACTTTTTTCGTTAATTACTCGTCTATTTATCTATCTATCGACAATTTGTTGATGACATCTAATAGATAATTTTATTGTCTATCTTTTCGTATATACATGTATCAATTTATCTATTTCCTAAGATGAGAAATTTCACTTTATATAATATATTTTTGACTAAAAATAGTAAAATATGACCAAAGTGTCCCAATTTTTTCGTTAATTACTCGTCTATTTATCTATCTATCGACAATTTGTTGATGGTATCTAATAGATAATTTTATCGTCTATCTTTTGGTATATGCATGTATCTATTTATCTATTTTCTAAGATTCGAAAATTCACTTTATATATTATATTTTTGACTAAAAGTTGTAAAATATGACAAAAGTGTCTTAATTATTTCATTTATTACTCATCTATTTATCTATCTATCGACAATATGTTGATGACATCTAATAGATAATTTTATTGTCTATCTTTTCGTATATACATGTATCAATTTATCTATTTTATAAGATAAGAAATGTCACTTTATATAATATATTTTTGACTAAAAATTGTAAAATATGACCAAAGTGTCTTTATTTATTCATTTATTACTCGTCTATTTATCTATCTATGGAAAATTTGTTGATAGCATCTAATAGATAATTTTATTGTCTATCTTTTCGTATATACATGTATCAATTTATCTATTTCATAAGATGAGAAATGTCACTTTATATAATATATTTTTGACTAAAAATTGTAAAATATGACCGAAGTGTCCCACTTTTTTCGTTAATTACTCGTCTATTTATCTATCTATCAACAATTTGTTGATGGCATCTAATAGATAATTTTATTATCGATCTTTTGGTTTATACATGTATCGATTTATCTATTTCCTAAGATGTGAAATGTCACTTTATATATTATATTTTTGACTAAAAATAGTAAAATATTACCAATGTGTCTTAATTATTTCGTTTATTACTCGTCTATTTATCTATCTATCAACAATGTGTTGATGTCATCTAATAAATAATTTAATCGTCTATCTTTTGGTATATACATGTATTATATTTATCTATTTTCTAGTATGAGAAATTTCACTTATTATAATATATTTTTAACTAAAAATTGTAAAATATGACAAAATTGTCTTAATTGTTTCATTTATTACTCGTCTGTTTATCTATATATTGACAATTTGTTGATGGCATCTAATAGATAATTTTATTGTCTATCTTTTGTTGTTTTCATGTATCTATTTATCTATTTCCTAAGATGAGAAATTTCACTTCATATATTATATTTTTGACAAAAAATTGTAAAATATGACCAAAATGTCCCACTTTTTTCGTTAATTACTCGTCTATTTATCTATCTATCAACAATTTGTTGATGGCATCTAATAGATAATTTTATCGTCTATCTTTTGGTATATACATGTATCTATTTATCTATTTCCTAAGATTCGAAAATTCACTTTATATAATATATTTTTGACTAAAAATAGTAAAATATGACAAAAGTATCTTATTTTCTTTTTTATTACTCATCTATTTATCTATCTATCGACAATTTGTTGATGGCATCTAATAGATAATTTTATTGGCTATCGTTTCGTATATACATGTATCAATTTATCTATTTCCTAAGATGAGAAATTTCACTTTATATAATATATTTTTGACTAAAAATAGTAAAATATGACCAAAGTGTCCCAATTTTTTTGTTAATTACTCGTCTATTTATCAATCTATCGACAATTTGTTGATGGCATCTAATAGATAATTTAATTGTCTATTTTTTCATATATAAATGTATCTATTTATCTATTTCCTAAGATGATAAATTTCACTTTGTATAATATATTTTTGACTAAAAATAGTAAAATGTGACAAAAATGTCTTATTTTCTTTTTTATTACTCATCTATTTATCTTTTTTTCGACAATATGTTGATGGCATCTAATAGATAATTTTATTGTCTATCTTTTCGTATATACATGTATCAATTTATCAATTTCCTAAGATGAGAAATTTCACTTTATATAATATATTTTTGACTAAAAAGGGTAAAATATGACAAAAATGTCTTAATTGCTTCATTTATTACTCGTCTATTTATCTATCTATTGAAAATTTGTTGATGGCATCTAATAGATAATTCTATTGTCTATCTTTCGGTATATACATATATATATTTATCTATTTCCTAAGATGAGAAATTTCACTTTATATAATATATTTTTAACTAAAAATAGTAAAATATGACAAAAGTGTCTTAATATTCTTGTTAATTACTCGTCTATTTATCTATTTATCGACAATTTGTTGATGGCATCTAATTGATAATTTTATTGTCTATCGTTTGGTTTATACATGTATCTATTTATCTTATTCCTAAGATGAGAAATTTCACTTTATATATTATATTTTTTACAAAAAATTGTAAAATATGACCGAAGTGTCCCACTTTTTACGTTAATTACTCGTCTATTTATCTATCTATCGACAATTTGTTGATAGCATCTAATAGATAATTTTATAGTCTATCTTTTGGTATATACATGTATCTATTTATCTATTTCCTAAGATGAGAAATTTCACTTTATATAATATATTTTAGACTAAAAATGGTAAAATATGACAAAAATGTCTTAATTTTCTTGTTAATTACTCGTCTATTTATCTATTTATCGATAATTTGTTGATGGCATCTAATAGATAATTTTGTTGTCTATCGTTTGGTTTATACATGTATCTATTTATCTTATTGCTAAGATGAGAAATTTCACTTTATATGTTATATTTTTGACTAAAAATTGTAAAATATGACAAAAGTGTCTTAATTATTTCATTTATTACTCATCTATTTATCTATATATCGACAATTTGTTGATGGCATCTAATAGATAATTTTATTGTCTATCTTTTCGTATATACATGTATCTATTTATCTATTTCCTAAGATGAGAAATTTCACTTTATATAATATATTTTTTACTAAAAATTCAAAAATATTACCAAAGTGTCCCATTTCTTCATTAATTACTCGTCTATTTATCTATCTATTGACAATTTGTTGATGGCATCTAATAGATAATTTTATTGTCTTATCTTTTCGTATATACATGTATCAATTTATCTATTTCCTAGAATGAGAAATTTCACTTTATATAATATATTTTAGACTAAAAATTGTAAAATATGACAAAAGTGTCTTAATTTATTCATTTATTACTCGTCTATTTATTTATCTATCGACAATTTGTTGATGGCATCTAATAGATAATTTTATTGTCTATCTTTTGGTTTATACATGTATCGATTTATCTATTTCTTAAGATGAGAAATTTCACTTTATATAATATATTTTTGACTAAAAATTGTAAAATATGACCAAAGTGTCCCACTTTTTTTGTTAATTACTCGTCTATTTATCTATCTATCGATAATTTGTTGATGACATCTAATAGATAATTTTATTGTCTATCTTTTCGTATATACATGTATCAATTTATCTATTTCCTAAGATGAGAAATTTCACTTTATATAATATATTTTTGACTAAAAATAGTAAGATATGACCAAAGTGTCCCAATTTTTTCGTTAATTACTCGTCTATTTATCTATCTGTCGACAGTTTGTTGATGGCATCTAATAGATAATTTTATTGTCGATCTTTTGGTATATACATGTATCTATTTATCTATTTTCTAAGATTCGAAAATTCACTTTATATATTATATTTTTGACTAAAAATTGTAAAATATGACAAAAGTGTCTTATTTATTTCATTTATTACTCATCTATTTATCTATCTATCGACAATTTGTTGATGGCATCTAATAGATAATTTTATTGTCTATCTTTTTGTATATACATGTATCAATTTATCTATTTCATAAGATGAGAAATGTCACTTTATATAATATATTTTTGACTAAAAATAGTAAAATATGACCAAAGTGTCCCAATTTTTTCGTTAATTACTCGTCTATTTATCTATCTATCGACAATTTGTTGATGGCATCTAATAGATAATTTTATCGTCTATCTTTTGGTATATACATGTATCTATTTATCTATTTTCTAAGATTCGAAAATTCACTTTATATATTATATTTTTGACTAAAAATTGTAAAATATGACCAAAGTGTCTTTATTCATTCATTTATTACTCATCTATTTATCTATCTATGGAAAATTTGTTGATGGCATCTAATAAATAATTTTATTGTCTATCTTTTTGTATATACATGTATCAATTTATCTATTTCATAAGATGAGAAATGTCACTTTATATAATATATTTTTGACTAAAAATTGTAAAATATGACAGAAGCGTCCCACTTTTTTCGTTAATTACTCGTCTATTTATCTATCTATCAACAATTTGTTGATGGCATCTATTAGATAATTTTACTATAGATCTTTTGGTTTATACATGTATTGATTTATCTATTTCCTAAGATGTGAAATGTCACTTTATATATTATATTTTTGACTAAAAATAGTAAAATATTGCCAATGTGTCTTAATTATTTCGTTTATTACTCGTCTATTTATCTATCTATCAACAATTTGTTGATGTCATCTAATAAATAATTTAATCGTCTATCTTTTGGTATATACATGTATTATATTTATCTATTTCCTAATATGAGAAATTTCACTTATTATAATATATTTTTAACTAAAAATTGTAAAATATGACAAAATTGTCTTAATTGTTTCATTTATTACTCGTCTATTTATCTATATATTGACAATTTGTTGATGGCATCTAATAGATATTTTTATTGTCTATCTTTTTTTTTTTCATGTATCTATTTATCTGTTTCCTAAGATGAGAAATTTCACTTCATATATTATATTTTTGACAAAATTGTAAAATATGACCAAAATGTACCACTTTTTTCGTTAATTACTCGTCTATTTATCTATCTATCAACAATTTGTTGATGGCATCTAATAGATAATTTTATCGTCTATCTTTTGGTATATACATGTATCTATTTATCTATTTCCTAAGATGAGAAATTTCACTTTATATATTATATTTTTGACAAAAAATTGTAAAATATGACCAAAGTGTCCCACTTTTTTCGTTAATTACTCGTCTATTTATCTATCTATCGACAATTTGTTCATGACATCTAATAGATAATTTTATTGTCTATCTTTTCGTATATTCATGTATCAATTTATCTATTTCCTAAGATGAGAAATTTCACTTTATATAATATATTTTTGACTAAAAATAGTAAAATATGACCAAAGTGTCCCAATTCTTTCGTTAATTACTCGTCTATTTATCTATCTATCGACAATTTGTTGATGGCATCTAATAGATAATTTTATCGTCTATCTTTTGGTATATACATGTATCTATTTATCTATTTCCTAAGATTCGAAAATTCACTTTATATAATATATTTTTGACTAAAAATAGTAAAATATGACAAAAGTATCTTATTTTCTTTTTTTTTACTCCTCTATTTATCTATCTATCGACAATTTGTTGATGGCATCTAATAGATAATTTTATTGTCTATCTTTTCGTATATACATGTATCAATTTATCTATTTCCTAAGATGAGAAAGTTCACTTTATATAATATATTTTAGACTAAAAATAGTAAAATATGACCAAAGTGTCCCACTTTTTTCGTTAATTACTCGTCTATTTATCTATCTATCGACAATTTGTTGATGGCATCTAATAGATAATTTTATCGTCTATCTTTTGGTATATGCATGTATCTATTTATCTATTTTCTAAGATTCGAAAATTCACTTTATATATTATATTTTTGACTAAAAGTTGTAAAATATGACAAAAGTGTCTTAATTATTTCATTTATTACTCATCTATTTATCTATCTATCGACAATATGTTGATGACATCTAATAGATAATTTTATTGTCTATCTTTTCGTATATACATGTATCAATTTATCTATTTTATAAGATGAGAAATGTCACTTTATATAATATATTTTTGACTAAAAATTGTAAAATATGACCAAAGTGTCTTTATTTATTCATTTATTACTCGTCTATTTATCTATCTATGGAAAATTTGTTGATAGCATCTAATAGATAATTTTATTGTCTATCTTTTCGTATATACATGTATCAATTTATCTATTTCATAAGATGAGAAATGTCACTTTATATAATATATTTTTGACTAAAAATTGTAAAATATGACCGAAGTGTCCCACTTTTTTCGTTAATTACTCGTCTATTTATCTATCTATCAACAATTTGTTGATGGCATCTAATAGATAATTTTATTATCGATCTTTTGGTTTATACATGTATCGATTTATCTATTTCCTAAGATGTGAAATGTCACTTTATATATTATATTCTTGACTAAAAATAGTAAAATATTACCAATGTGTCTTAATTATTTCGTTTATTACTCGTCTATTTATCTATCTATCAACAATTTGTTGATCTCATCTAATAAATAATTTAATCGTCTATCTTTTGGTATATACATGTATTATATTTATCTATTTTCTAGTATGAGAAATTTCACTTATTATAATATATTTTTAACTAAAAATTGTAAAATATGACAAAATTGTCTTAATTGTTTCATTTATTACTCGTCTGTTTATCTATATATTGACAATTTGTTGATGGCATCTAATAGATAATTTTATCGTCTATCTTTTGGTATATACATGTATCTATTTATCTATTTCCTAAGATTCGAAAATTCACTTTATATAATATATTTTTGACTAAAAATAGTAAAATATGACAAAAGTATCTTATTTTCTTTTTTATTACTCATCTATTTATCTATCTATCGACAATTTGTTGATGGAATCTAATAGATAATTTTATTGGCTATCGTTTCGTATATACATGTATCAATTTATCTATTTCCTAAGATGAGAAATTTCACTTTATATAATATATTTTTGACTAAAAATAGTAAAATATGACCAAAGTGTCCCAATTTTTTTGTTAATTACTCGTCTATTTATCAATCTATCGACAATTTGTTGATGGCATCTAATAGATAATTTAATTGTCTATTTTTTCATATATAAATGTATCTATTTATCTATTTCCTAAGATGATAAATTTCACTTTGTATAATATATTTTTGACTAAAAATAGTAAAATGTGACAAAAATGTCTTATTTTCTTTTTTATTACTCATCTATTTATCTTTTTTTCGACAATATGTTGATGGCATCTAATAGATAATTTTATTGTCTATCTTTTCGTATATACATGTATCAATTTATCTATTTCCTAAGATGAGAAATTTCACTTTATATAATATATTTTTGACTAAAAAGGGTAAAATATGACAAAAATGTCTTAATTGCTTCATTTATTACTCGTCTATTTATCTATCTATTGAAAATTTGTTGATGGCATCTAATAGATAATTCTATTGTCTATCTTTCGGTATATACATATATATATTTATCTATTTCCTAAGATGAGAAATTTCACTTTATATAATATATTTTTAACTAAAAATAGTAAAATATGACAAAAGTGTCTTAATATTCTTGTTAATTACTCGTCTATTTATCTATTTATCGACAATTTGTTGATGGCATCTAATTGATAATTTTATTGTCTATCGTTTGGTTTATACATGTATCTATTTATCTTATTCCTAAGATGAGAAATTTCACTTTATATATTATATTTTTTACAAAAAATTGTAAAATATGACCGAAGTGTCCCACTTTTTACGTTAATTACTCGTCTATTTATCTATCTATCGACAATTTGTTGATAGCATCTAATAGATAATTTTATAGTCTATCTTTTGGTATATACATGTATCTATTTATCTATTTCCTAAGATGAGAAATTTCACTTTATATAATATATTTTAGACTAAAAATGGTAAAATATGACAAAAATGTCTTAATTTTCTTGTTAATTACTCGTCTATTTATCTATTTATCGATAATTTGTTGATGGCATCTAATAGATAATTTTGTTGTCTATCGTTTGGTTTATACATGTATCTATTTATCTTATTGCTAAGATGAGAAATTTCACTTTATATGTTATATTTTTGACTAAAAATTGTAAAATATGACAAAAGTGTCTTAATTATTTCATTTATTACTCATCTATTTATCTATATATCGACAATTTGTTGATGGCATCTAATAGATAATTTTATTGTCTATCTTTTCGTATATACATGTATCTATTTATCTATTTCCTAAGATGAGAAATTTCACTTTATATAATATATTTTTTACTAAAAATTCAAAAATATTACCAAAGTGTCCCATTTCTTCATTAATTACTCGTCTATTTATCTATCTATTGACAATTTGTTGATGGCATCTAATAGATAATTTTATTGTCTTATCTTTTCGTATATACATGTATCAATTTATCTATTTCCTAGAATGAGAAATTTCACTTTATATAATATATTTTAGACTAAAAATTGTAAAATATGACAAAAGTGTCTTAATTTATTCATTTATTACTCGTCTATTTATTTATCTATCGACAATTTGTTGATGGCATCTAATAGATAATTTTATTGTCTATCTTTTGGTTTATACATGTATCGATTTATCTATTTCTTAAGATGAGAAATTTCACTTTATATAATATATTTTTGACTAAAAATTGTAAAATATGACCAAAGTGTCCCACTTTTTTTGTTAATTACTCGTCTATTTATCTATCTATCGATAATTTGTTGATGACATCTAATAGATAATTTTATTGTCTATCTTTTCGTATATACATGTATCAATTTATCTATTTCCTAAGATGAGAAATTTCACTTTATATAATATATTTTTGACTAAAAATAGTAAGATATGACCAAAGTGTCCCAATTTTTTCGTTAATTACTCGTCTATTTATCTATCTGTCGACAGTTTGTTGATGGCATCTAATAGATAATTTTATTGTCGATCTTTTGGTATATACATGTATCTATTTATCTATTTTCTAAGATTCGAAAATTCACTTTATATATTATATTTTTGACTAAAAATTGTAAAATATGACAAAAGTGTCTTATTTATTTCATTTATTACTCATCTATTTATCTATCTATCGACAATTTGTTGATGGCATCTAATAGATAATTTTATTGTCTATCTTTTCGTATATACATGTATCAATTTATCTATTTCATAAGATGAGAAATGTCACTTTATATAATATATTTTTGACTAAAAATAGTAAAATATGACCAAAGTGTCCCAATTTTTTCGTTAATTACTCGTCTATTTATCTATCTATCGACAATTTGTTGATGGCATCTAATAGATAATTTTATCGTCTATCTTTTGGTATATACATGTATCTATTTATCTATTTTCTAAGATTCGAAAATTCACTTTATATATTATATTTTTGACTAAAAATTGTAAAATATGACCAAAGTGTCTTTATTTATTCATTTATTACTCGTCTATTTATCTATCTATGGAAAATTTGTTGATGGCATCTAATAGATAATTTTATTGTCTATCTTTTCGTATATACATGTATCAATTTATCTATTTCATAAGATGAGAAATGTCACTTTATATAATATATTTTTGACTAAAAATTGTAAAATTTGACCAAAGTGTCTTTATTTATTCATTTATTACTCGTCTATTTATCTATCTATGGAAAATTTGTTGATGGCATCTAATAGATAATTTTATTGTCTATCTTTTCGTATATACATGTAACAATTTATCTATTTCATAAGATGAGAAATGTCACTTTATATAATATATTTTTGACTAAAAATTGTAAAATATGACCGAAGTGTCCCACTTTTTTCGTTAATTACTCGTCTATTTATCTATCTATCAACAATTTGTTGATGGCATCTAATAGATAATTTTATTATCGATCTTTTGGTTTATACATGTATCGATTTATCTATTTCCTAAGATGTGTAATGTCACTTTATATATTATATTTTTGACTAAAAATAGTAAAATATTACCAATGTGTCTTAATTAATTCGTTTATTACTCGTCTATTTATCTATCTATCAACAATTTGTTGATGTCTTCTAATAAATAATTTAATCGTCTATCTTTTGGTATATACATGTATTATATTTATCTATTTCCTAATATGAGAAATTTCACTTATTATAATATATTTTTAACTAAAAATTGTAAAATATGACAAAATTGTCTTAATTGTTTCATTTATTACTCGTCTATTTATCTATATATTGACAATTTGTTCATGACATCTAATAGATAATTTTATTGTCTATCTTTTCGTATATTCATGTATCAATTTATCTATTTCCTAAGATGAGAAATTTCACTTTATATAATATATTTTTGACTAAAAATAGTAAAATATGACAAAAGTGTCTTAATTATTTCATTTATTACTCATCTATTTATCTATCTATCGACAATATGTTGATGGCATCTAATAGATAATTTTATTGTCTATCTTTTCGTATATACATGTATCAATTTATCTATTTTATAAGATGAGAAATGTCACTTTATATAATATATTTTTGACTAAAAATTGTAAAATATGACCAAAGTGTCTTTATTTATTCATTTATTACTCGTCTATTTATCTATCTATGGAAAATTTGTTGATAGCATCTAATAGATAATTTTATTGTCTATCTTTTCGTATATACATGTATCAATTTATCTATTTCATAAGATGAGAAATGTCACTTTATATAATATATTTTTGACTAAAAATTGTAAAATATGACCGAAGTGTCCCACTTTTTTCGTTAATTACTCGTCTATTTATCTATCTATCAACAATTTGTTGATGGCATCTAATAGATAATTTTATTATCGATCTTTTGGTTTATACATGTATCGATTTATCTATTTCCTAAGATGTGAAATGTCACTTTATATATTATATTTTTGACTAAAAATAGTAAAATATTACCAATGTGTCTTAATTATTTCGTTTATTACTCGTCTATTTATCTATCTATCAACAATGTGTTGATGTCATCTAATAAATAATTTAATCGTCTATCTTTTGGTATATACATGTATTATATTTATCTATTTTCTAGTATGAGAAATTTCACTTATTATAATATATTTTTAACTAAAAATTGTAAAATATGACAAAATTGTCTTAATTGTTTCATTTATTACTCGTCTGTTTATCTATATATTGACAATTTGTTGATGGCATCTAATAGATAATTTTATTGTCTATCTTTTGTTGTTTTCATGTATCTATTTATCTATTTCCTAAGATGAGAAATTTCACTTCATATATTATATTTTTGACAAAAAATTGTAAAATATGACCAAAATGTCCCACTTTTTTCGTTAATTACTCGTCTATTTATCTATCTATCAACAATTTGTTGATGGCATCTAATAGATAATTTTATCGTCTATCTTTTGGTATATACATGTATCTATTTATCTATTTCCTAAGATTCGAAAATTCACTTTATATAATATATTTTTGACTAAAAATAGTAAAATATGACAAAAGTATCTTATTTTCTTTTTTATTACTCATCTATTTATCTATCTATCGACAATTTGTTGATGGCATCTAATAGATAATTTTATTGGCTATCGTTTCGTATATACATGTATCAATTTATCTATTTCCTAAGATGAGAAATTTCACTTTATATAATATATTTTTGACTAAAAATAGTAAAATATGACCAAAGTGTCCCAATTTTTTTGTTAATTACTCGTCTATTTATCAATCTATCGACAATTTGTTGATGGCATCTAATAGATAATTTAATTGTCTATTTTTTCATATATAAATGTATCTATTTATCTATTTCCTAAGATGATAAATTTCACTTTGTATAATATATTTTTGACTAAAAATAGTAAAATGTGACAAAAATGTCTTATTTTCTTTTTTATTACTCATCTATTTATCTTTTTTTCGACAATATGTTGATGGCATCTAATAGATAATTTTATTGTCTATCTTTTCGTATATACATGTATCAATTTATCTATTTCCTAAGATGAGAAATTTCACTTTATATAATATATTTTTGACTAAAAAGGGTAAAATATGACAAAAATGTCTTAATTGCTTCATTTATTACTCGTCTATTTATCTATCTATTGAAAATTTGTTGATGGCATCTAATAGATAATTCTATTGTCTATCTTTCGGTATATACATATATATATTTATCTATTTCCTAAGATGAGAAATTTCACTTTATATAATATATTTTTAACTAAAAATAGTAAAATATGACAAAAGTGTCTTAATATTCTTGTTAATTACTCGTCTATTTATCTATTTATCGACAATTTGTTGATGGCATCTAATTGATAATTTTATTGTCTATCGTTTGGTTTATACATGTATCTATTTATCTTATTCCTAAGATGAGAAATTTCACTTTATATATTATATTTTTTACAAAAAATTGTAAAATATGACCGAAGTGTCCCACTTTTTACGTTAATTACTCGTCTATTTATCTATCTATCGACAATTTGTTGATAGCATCTAATAGATAATTTTATAGTCTATCTTTTGGTATATACATGTATCTATTTATCTATTTCCTAAGATGAGAAATTTCACTTTATATAATATATTTTAGACTAAAAATGGTAAAATATGACAAAAATGTCTTAATTTTCTTGTTAATTACTCGTCTATTTATCTATTTATCGATAATTTGTTGATGGCATCTAATAGATAATTTTGTTGTCTATCGTTTGGTTTATACATGTATCTATTTATCTTATTGCTAAGATGAGAAATTTCACTTTATATGTTATATTTTTGACTAAAAATTGTAAAATATGACAAAAGTGTCTTAATTATTTCATTTATTACTCATCTATTTATCTATATATCGACAATTTGTTGATGGCATCTAATAGATAATTTTATTGTCTATCTTTTCGTATATACATGTATCTATTTATCTATTTCCTAAGATGAGAAATTTCACTTTATATAATATATTTTTTACTAAAAATTCAAAAATATTACCAAAGTGTCCCATTTCTTCATTAATTACTCGTCTATTTATCTATCTATTGACAATTTGTTGATGGCATCTAATAGATAATTTTATTGTCTTATCTTTTCGTATATACATGTATCAATTTATCTATTTCCTAGAATGAGAAATTTCACTTTATATAATATATTTTAGACTAAAAATTGTAAAATATGACAAAAGTGTCTTAATTTATTCATTTATTACTCGTCTATTTATTTATCTATCGACAATTTGTTGATGGCATCTAATAGATAATTTTATTGTCTATCTTTTGGTTTATACATGTATCGATTTATCTATTTCTTAAGATGAGAAATTTCACTTTATATAATATATTTTTGACTAAAAATTGTAAAATATGACCAAAGTGTCCCACTTTTTTTGTTAATTACTCGTCTATTTATCTATCTATCGATAATTTGTTGATGACATCTAATAGATAATTTTATTGTCTATCTTTTCGTATATACATGTATCAATTTATCTATTTCCTAAGATGAGAAATTTCACTTTATATAATATATTTTTGACTAAAAATAGTAAGATATGACCAAAGTGTCCCAATTTTTTCGTTAATTACTCGTCTATTTATCTATCTGTCGACAGTTTGTTGATGGCATCTAATAGATAATTTTATTGTCGATCTTTTGGTATATACATGTATCTATTTATCTATTTTCTAAGATTCGAAAATTCACTTTATATATTATATTTTTGACTAAAAATTGTAAAATATGACAAAAGTGTCTTATTTATTTCATTTATTACTCATCTATTTATCTATCTATCGACAATTTGTTGATGGCATCTAATAGATAATTTTATTGTCTATCTTTTTGTATATACATGTATCAATTTATCTATTTCATAAGATGAGAAATGTCACTTTATATAATATATTTTTGACTAAAAATAGTAAAATATGACCAAAGTGTCCCAATTTTTTCGTTAATTACTCGTCTATTTATCTATCTATCGACAATTTGTTGATGGCATCTAATAGATAATTTTATCGTCTATCTTTTGGTATATACATGTATCTATTTATCTATTTTCTAAGATTCGAAAATTCACTTTATATATTATATTTTTGACTAAAAATTGTAAAATATGACCAAAGTGTCTTTATTTATTCATTTATTACTCGTCTATTTATCTATCTATGGAAAATTTGTTGATGGCATCTAATAGATAATTTTATTGTCTATCTTTTCGTATATACATGTATCAATTTATCTATTTCATAAGATGAGAAATGTCACTTTATATAATATATTTTTGACTAAAAATTGTAAAATATGACCAAAGTGTCTTTATTCATTCATTTATTACTCGTCTATTTATCTATCTATGGAAAATTTGTTGATGGCATCTAATAAATAATTTTATTGTCAATCTTTTCGTATATACATGTATCAATTTATCTATTTCCTAAGATGTGAAATGTCACTTTATATATTATATTTTTGACTAAAAATAGTAAAATATTACCAATGTGTCTTAATTATTTCGTTTATTACTCGTCTATTTATCTATCTATCAACAATTTGTTGATGTCATCTAATAAATAATTTAATCGTCTATCTTTTGGTATATACATGTATTATATTTATCTATTTCCTAATATGAGAAATTTCACTTATTCTAATATATTTTTAACTAAAAATTGTAAAATATGACAAAATTGTCTTAATTGTTTCATTTATTACTCGTCTATTTATCTATATATTGACAATTTGTTGATGGCATCTAATAGATAATTTTATTGTCTATCTTTTCGTATATACATGTATCAATTTATCTATTTCATAAGATGAGAAATGTCACTTTATATAATATATTTTTGACTAAAAATTGTAAAATATGACCAAAGTGTCTTTATTCATTCATTTATTACTCATCTATTTATCTATCTATGGAAAATTTGTTGATGGCATCTAATAAATAATTTTATTGTCTATCTTTTTGTATATACATGTATCAATTTATCTATTTCATAAGATGAGAAATGTCACTTTATATAATATATTTTTGACTAAAAATTGTAAAATATGACAGAAGCGTCCCACTTTTTTCGTTAATTACTCGTCTATTTATCTATCTATCAACAATTTGTTGATGGCATCTATTAGATAATTTTACTATAGATCTTTTGGTTTATACATGTATTGATTTATCTATTTCCTAAGATGTGAAATGTCACTTTATATATTATATTTTTGACTAAAAATAGTAAAATATTGCCAATGTGTCTTAATTATTTCGTTTATTACTCGTCTATTTATCTATCTATCAACAATTTGTTGATGTCATCTAATAAATAATTTAATCGTCTATCTTTTGGTATATACATGTATTATATTTATCTATTTCCTAATATGAGAAATTTCACTTATTATAATATATTTTTAACTAAAAATTGTAAAATATGACAAAATTGTCTTAATTGTTTCATTTATTACTCGTCTATTTATCTATATATTGACAATTTGTTGATGGCATCTAATAGATATTTTTATTGTCTATCTTTTTTTTTTCATGTATCTATTTATCTGTTTCCTAAGATGAGAAATTTCACTTCATATATTATATTTTTGACAAAATTGTAAAATATGACCAAAATGTACCACTTTTTTCGTTAATTACTCGTCTATTTATCTATCTATCAACAATTTGTTGATGGCATCTAATAGATAATTTTATCGTCTATCTTTTGGTATATACATGTATCTATTTATCTATTTCCTAAGATTCGAAAATTCACTTTATATATTATATTTTTGACTAAAAATTGTAAAATATGACCAAAGTGTCCCACTTTTTTCGTTAATTACTCGTCTATTTATCTATCTATCGACAATTTGTTCATGACATCTAATAGATAATTTTATTGTCTATCTTTTCGTATATTCATGTATCAATTTATCTATTTCCTAAGATGAGAAATTTCACTTTATATAATATATTTTTGACTAAAAATAGTAAAATATGACCAAAGTGTCCCAATTTTTTCGTTAATTACTCGTCTATTTATCTATCTATCGACAATTTGTTGATGGCATCTAATAGATAATTTTATCGTCTATCTTTTGGTATATACATGTATCTATTTATCTATTTCCTAAGATTCGAAAATTCACTTTATATAATATATTTTTGACTAAAAATAGTAAAATATGACAAAAGTATCTTATTTTCTTTTTTTTTACTCCTCTATTTATCTATCTATCGACAATTTGTTGATGGCATCTAATAGATAATTTTATTGTCTATCTTTTCGTATATACATGTATCAATTTATCTATTTCCTAAGATGAGAAAGTTCACTTTATATAATATATTTTAGACTAAAAATAGTAAAATATGACCAAAGTGTCCCATTTTTTCGTTAATTACTCGTCTATTTATCTATCTATCGACAATTTGTTGATGACATCTAATAGATAATTTTATTGTCTATCTTTTCGTATATACATGTATCAATTTATCTATTTCCTAAGATGAGAAATTTCACTTTATATAATATATTTTTGACTAAAAATAGTAAAATATGACCAAAGTGTCCCAATTTTTTCGTTAATTACTCGTCTATTTATCTATCTATCGACAATTTGTTGATGGCATCTAATAGATAATTTTATCGTCTATCTTTTGGTATATGCATGTATCTATTTATCTATTTTCTAAGATTCGAAAATTCACTTTATATATTATATTTTTGACTAAAAGTTGTAAAATATGACAAAAGTGTCTTAATTATTTCATTTATTACTCATCTATTTATCTATCTATCGACAATATGTTGATGACATCTAATAGATAATTTTATTGTCTATCTTTTCGTATATACATGTATCAATTTATCTATTTTATAAGATGAGAAATGTCACTTTATATAATATATTTTTGACTAAAAATTGTAAAATATGACCAAAGTGTCTTTATTTATTCATTTATTACTCGTCTATTTATCTATCTATGGAAAATTTGTTGATAGCATCTAATAGATAATTTTATTGTCTATTTTTTCGTATATACATGTATCAATTTATCTATTTCATAAGATGAGAAATGTCACTTTATATAATATATTTTTGACTAAAAATTGTAAAATATGACCGAAGTGTCCCACTTTTTTCGTTAATTACTCGTCTATTTATCTATCTATCAACAATTTGTTGATGGCATCTAATAGATAATTTTATTATCGATCTTTTGGTTTATACATGTATCGATTTATCTATTTCCTAAGATGTGAAATGTCACTTTATATATTATATTTTTGACTAAAAATAGTAAAATATTACCAATGTGTCTTAATTATTTCGTTTATTACTCGTCTATTTATCTATCTATCAACAATTTGTTGATCTCATCTAATAAATAATTTAATCGTCTATCTTTTGGTATATACATGTATTATATTTATCTATTTTCTAGTATGAGAAATTTCACTTATTATAATATATTTTTAACTAAAAATTGTAAAATATGACAAAATTGTCTTAATTGTTTCATTTATTACTCGTCTGTTTATCTATATATTGACAATTTGTTGATGGCATCTAATAGATAATTTTATTGTCTATCTTTTGTTGTTTTCATGTATCTATTTATCTATTTCCTAAGATGAGAAATTTCACTTCATATATTATATTTTTGACAAAAAATTGTAAAATATGACCAAAATGTCCCACTTTTTTCGTTAATTACTCGTCTATTTATCTATCTATCAACAATTTGTTGATGGCATCTAATAGATAATTTTATCGTCTATCTTTTGGTATATACATGTATCTATTTATCTATTTCCTAAGATTCGAAAATTCACTTTATATAATATATTTTTGACTAAAAATAGTAAAATATGACAAAAGTATCTTATTTTCTTTTTTATTACTCATCTATTTATCTATCTATCGACAATTTGTTGATGGCATCTAATAGATAATTTTATTGGCTATCTTTTCGTATATACATGTATCAATTTATCTATTTCCTAAGATGAGAAATATACCTTTATATAATATATTTTTGACTAAAAATTGTAAAATATGACCAAAATGTCCCACTTTTTTCGTTAATTACTCGTCTATTTATCTATCTATCAACAATTTGTTGATGGCATCTAATAGATAATTTTATCGTCTATCTTTTGGTATATACATGTATCTATTTATCTATTTCCTAAGATTCGAAAATTCACTTTATATAATATATTTTTGACTAAAAATAGTAAAATATGACAAAAGTATCTTATTTTCTTTTTTATTACTCATCTATTTATCTATCTATCGACAATTTGTTGATGGCATCTAATAGATAATTTTATTGGCTATCTTTTCGTATATACATGTATCAATTTATCTATTTCCTAAGATGAGAAATTTACCTTTATATAATATATTTTTGACTAAAAATAGTAAAATATGACCAAAGTGTCCCACTTTTTTTGTTAATTACTCGTCTATTTATCTATCTATCGACAATTTGTTGATAGCATCTAATAGATAATTTTATAGTCTATCTTTTGGCATATACATGTATCTATTTATCTATTTCCTAAGATGAGAAATTTCACTTTATATAATATATTTTAGACTAAAAATGGTAAAATATGACAAAAATGTCTTAATTTTCTTGTTAATTACTCGTCTATTTATCTATTTATCGATAATTTGTTGATGGCATCTAATAGATAATTTTGTTGTCTATCGTTTGGTTTATACATGTATCTATTTATCTTATTGCTAAGATGAGAAATTTCACTTTATATGTTATAATTTTGACTAAAAATTGTAAAATATGACAAAAGTGTCTTAATTATTTCATTTATTACTCATCTATTTATCTATATATCGACAATTTGTTGATGGCATCTAATAGATAATTTTATTGTCTATCTTTTCGTATATACATGTATCTATTTATCTATTTCCTAAGATGAGAAATTTCACTTTATATAATATATTTTTTACTAAAAATTCAAAAATATTACCAAAGTGTCCCATTTCTTCATTAATTACTCGTCTATTTATCTATCTATTGACAATTTGTTGATGGCATCTAATAGATAATTTTATTGTCTTATCTTTTCGTATATACATGTATCAATTTATCTATTTCCTAGAATGAGAAATTTCACTTTATATAATATATTTTAGACTAAAAATTGTAAAATATGACAAAAGTGTCTTAATTTATTCATTTATTACTCGTCTATTTATTTATCTATCGACAATTTGTTGATGGCATCTAATAGATAATTTTATTGTCTATCTTTTGGTTTATACATGTATCGATTTATCTATTTCTTAAGATGAGAAATTTCACTTTATATAATATATTTTTGACTAAAAATTGTAAAATATGACCAAAGTGTCCCACTTTTTTTGTTAATTACTCGTCTATTTATCTATCTATCGATAATTTGTTGATGACATCTAATAGATAATTTTATTGTCTATCTTTTCGTATATACATGTATCAATTTATCTATTTCCTAAGATGAGAAATTTCACTTTATATAATATATTTTTGACTAAAAATAGTAAGATATGACCAAAGTGTCCCAATTTTTTCGTTAATTACTCGTCTATTTATCTATCTGTCGACAGTTTGTTGATGGCATCTAATAGATAATTTTATTGTCTATCTTTTGGTATATACATGTATCTATTTATCTATTTTCTAAGATTCGAAAATTCACTTTATATATTATATTTTTGACTAAAAATTGTAAAATATGACAAAAGTGTCTTATTTATTTCATTTATTACTCATCTATTTATCTATCTATCGACAATTTGTTGATGGCATCTAATAGATAATTTTATTGTCTATCTTTTCGTATATACATGTATCAATTTATCTATTTCATAAGATGAGAAATGTCACTTTATATAATATATTTTTGACTAAAAATAGTAAAATATGACCAAAGTGTCCCAATTTTTTCGTTAATTACTCGTCTATTTATCTATCTATCGACAATTTGTTGATGGCATCTAATAGATAATTTTATCGTCTATCTTTTGGTATATACATGTATCGATTTATCAATTTCCTAAGATGTGAAATGTCACTTTATATATTATATTTTTGACTAAAAATAGTAAAATATTACCAATGTGTCTAAATTATTTCGTTTATTACTCGTTTATTTATCTATCTATCAACAATTTGTTAATGGCATCTAATAAATAATTTAATCGTCTATCTTTTGGTATATACATGTATCAATTTATCTATTTCCTAATATGAGAAATTTCACTTATTATAATATATTTTTAACTAAAAATTGTAAAATATGACAAAATTGTCTTAATTGTTTCATTTATTACTCGTCTGTTTATCTATATATTGACAATTTGTTGATGGCATCTAATAGATAATTTTATTGTCTATCTTTTGTTGTTTTCATGTATCTATTTATCTATTTCCTAAGATGAGAAATTTCACTTCATATATTATATTTTTGACAAAAAATTGTAAAATATGACCAAAATGTCCCACTTTTTTCGTTAATTACTCGTCTATTTATCTATCTATCAACAATTTGTTGATGGCATCTAATAGATAATTTTATTGTCTATCTTTTCGTATATACATGTATCAATTTATCTATTTATCTATCTATCGACCATTTGTTGATGGCATCTAATAGATAATTTTATCTTCTATCTTTTGGTATATACATGTATCTATTTATCTATTTTCTAAGATTCGAAAATTCACTTTATATAATATATTTTTGACTAAAAATAGTAAAATATGACAAAAGTATCTTATTTTCTTTTTTATTACTCATCTATTTATCTATCTATCGACAATTTGTTGATGGCATCTAATAGATAATTTTATTGTCTATCTTTTTGTATATACATGTATCAATTTATCTATTTCTTAAGATGAGAAATTTCACTTTATATAATATATTTTTGACTAAAAATTGTAAAATATGACCAAAGTGTCCCACTTTTTCCGTTAATTACTCGTCTATTTATCTATCTATCGACAATTTGTTGATAGCATCTAATAGATAATTTTATAGTCTATGTTTTGGTATATACATGTATCTATTTATCTATTTCCTAAGATGAGAAATTTCACTTTTAATAATATTTTTTAGACTAAAAATGGTAAAATATGACAAAAATGTCTTAATTTTCTTGTTAATTACTCGTCTATTTATCTATTTATCGATAATTTGTTGATGGCATCTAATAGATAATTTTGTTGTCTATCGTTTGGTTTATACATGTATCTATTTATCTTATTGCTAAGATGAGAAATTTCACTTTATATGTTATATTTTTGACTAAAAATTGTAAAATATGACAAAAGTGTCTTAATTATTTCATTTATTACTCATCTATTTATCTATATATCGACAATTTGTTGATGGCATCTAATAGATAATTTTATTGTCTATCTTTTCGTATATACATGTATCTATTTATCTATTTCCTAAGATGAGAAATTTCACTTTATATAATATATTTTAGACTAAAAATTGTAAAATATGACAAAAGTGTCTTAATTTATTCATTTATTACTCGTCTATTTATTTATCTATCAACAATTTGTTGATGGCATCTAATAGATAATTTTATTGTCTATCTTTTGGTTTATACATGTATCGATTTATCTATTTCTTAAGATGAGAAATTTCACTTTATATAATATATTTTTGACTAAAAATTGTAAAATATGACCAAAGTGTCCCACTTTTTTTGTTAATTACTCGTCTATTTATCTATCTATCGATAATTTGTTGATGACATCTAATAGATAATTTTATTGTCTATCTTTTCGTATATACATGTATCAATTTATCTATTTCCTAAGATGAGAAATTTCACTTTATATAATATATTTTTGACTAAAAATAGTAAGATATGACCAAAGTGTCCCAATTTTTTCGTTAATTACTCGTCTATTTATCTATCTGTCGACAGTTTGTTGATGGCATCTAATAGATAATTTTATTGTCTATCTTTTGGTATATACATGTATCTATTTATCTATTTTCTAAGATTCGAAAATTCACTTTATATATTATATTTTTGACTAAAAATTGTAAAATATGACAAAAGTGTCTTAATTATTTCATTTATTACTCATCTATTTATCTATCTATCGACAATTTGTTGATGGCATCTAATAGATAATTTTATTGTCTATCTTTTCGTATATACATGTATCAATTTATCTATTTCATAAGATGAGAAATGTCACTTTATATAATATATTTTTGACTAAAAATAGTAAAATATGACCAAAGTGTCCCAATTTTTTCGTTAATTACTCGTCTATTTATCTATCTATCGACAATTTGTTGATGGCATCTAATAGATAATTTTATCGTCTATCTTTTGGTATATACATGTATCGATTTATCTATTTCCTAAGATGTGAAATGTCACTTTATATATTATATTTTTGACTAAAAATAGTAAAATATTACCAATGTGTCTAAATTATTTCGTTTATTACTCGTTTATTTATCTATCTATCAACAATTTGTTAATGGCATCTAATAAATAATTTAATCGTCTATCTTTTGGTATATACATGTATCAATTTATCTATTTCCTAATATGAGAAATTTCACTTATTATAATATATTTTTAACTAAAAATTGTAAAATATGACAAAATTGTCTTAATTGTTTCATTTATTACTCGTCTGTTTATCTATATATTGACAATTTGTTGATGGCATCTAATAGATAATTTTATTGTCTATCTTTTGTTGTTTTCATGTATCTATTTATCTATTTCCTAAGATGAGAAATTTCATTTCATATATTATATTTTTGACAAAAAATTGTAAAATATGACCAAAATGTCCCACTTTTTTCGTTAATTACTCGTCTATTTATCTATCTATCAACAATTTGTTGATGGAATCTAATAGATAATTTTATTGTCTATCTTTTCGTATATACATGTATCAATTTATCTATTTCTTAAGATGAGAAATTTCACTTTATATAATATATTTTTGACTAAAAATAGTAAAATATGACCAAAGTGTCCCAATTTTTTCATTAATTACTCGTCTATTTATCTATCTATCGACCATTTGTTGATGGCATCTAATAGATAATTTTATCTTCTATCTTTTGGTATATACATGTATCTATTTATCTATTTTCTAAGATTCGAAAATTCACTTTATATAATATATTTTTGACTAAAAATAGTAAAATATGACAAAAGTATCTTATTTTCTTTTTTATTACTCATCTATTTATCTATCTATCGACAATTTGTTGATGGCATCTAATAGATAATTTTATTGTCTATCTTTTTGTATATACATGTATCAATTTATCTATTTCTTAAGATGAGAAATTTCACTTTATATAATATATTTTTGACTAAAAATTGTAAAATATGACCAAAGTGTCCCAATTTTTCCGTTAATTACTCGTCTATTTATCTATCTATCGACAATTTGTTGATGACATCTAATAGATAATTTTATTGTCTATCTTTTCGTATATATATGTATCAATTTATCTATTTCCTAAGATGAGAAATTTCACTTTATATAATATATTTTTGACTAAAAATAGTAAAATATGACCAAAGTGTCCCAATTTTTTCGTTAATTACTTGTCTATTTATCTATCTATCGACAATTTGTTGATGGCATCTAATAGATAATTTTATCGTCTATCTTTTGGTATATACATGTATCTATTTATCTATTTTCTAAGATTCGAAAATTCACTTTATATATTATATTTTTGACTAAAAATTGTAAAATATGACCAAAGTGTCTTTATTTATTCATTTATTACTCGTCTATTTATCTATCTATGGAAAATTTGTTGATGGCATCTAATAGATAATTTTATTGTCTATCTTTTCGTATATACATGTATCAATTTATCTATTTCATAAGATGAGAAATGTCACTTTATATAATATATTTTTGACTAAAAATTGTAAAATTTGACCAAAGTGTCTTTATTTATTCATTTATTACTCGTCTATTTATCTATCTATGGAAAATTTGTTGATGGCATCTAATAGATAATTTTATCGTCTATCTTTTCGTATATACATGTAACAATTTATCTATTTCATAAGATGAGAAATGTCACTTTATATAATATATTTTTGACTAAAAATTGTAAAATATGACCGAAGTGTCCCACTTTTTTCGTTAATTACTCGTCTATTTATCTATCTATCAACAATTTGTTGATGGCATCTAATAGATAATTTTATTATCGATCTTTTGGTTTATACATGTATCGATTTATCTATTTCCTAAGATGTGTAATGTCACTTTATATATTATATTTTTGACTAAAAATAGTAAAATATTACCAATGTGTCTTAATTAATTCGTTTATTACTCGTCTATTTATCTATCTATCAACAATTTGTTGATGTCTTCTAATAAATAATTTAATCGTCTATCTTTTGGTATATACATGTATTATATTTATCTATTTCCTAATATGAGAAATTTCACTTATTATAATATATTTATAACTAAAAATTGTAAAATATGACAAAATTGTCTTAATTGTTTCATTTATTACTCGTCTGTTTATCTATATATTGACAATTTGTTGATGGCATCTAATAGATAATTTTATTGTCTATCTTTTGTTGTTTTCATGTATCTATTTATCTATTTCCTAAGATGAGAAATTTCACTTCATATATTATATTTTTGACAAAAAATTGTAAAATATGACCAAAATGTCCCACTTTTTTCATTAATTACTCGTCTATTTATCTATCTATCAACAATTTGTTGATGGCATCTAATAGATAATTTTATCGTCTATCTTTTGGTATATACATGTATCTATTTATCTATTTCCTAAGATTCGAAAATTCACTTTATATAATATATTTTTGACTAAAAATAGTAAAATATGACAAAAGTATCCTTTTTTCTTTTTTATTACTCATCTATTTATCTATCTATCGACAATTTGTTGATGGCATCTAATAGATAATTTTATTGGTTATCTTTTCGTATATACATGTATCAATTTATCTATTTCCTAAGATGAGAAATATACCTTTATATAATATATTTTTGACTAAAAATTGTAAAATATGACCAAAATGTCCCACTTTTTTCGTTAATTACTCGTCTATTTATCTATCTATCAACAATTTGTTGATGGCATCTAATAGATAATTTTATCGTCTATCTTTTGGTATATACATGTATCTATTTATCTATTTCCTAAGATTTGAAAATTCACTTTATATAATATATTTTTGACTAAAAATAGTAAAATATGACAAAAGTATCTTATTTTCTTTTTTATTACTCATCTATTTATCTATCTATCGACAATTTGTTGATGGCATCTAATAGATAATTTTATTGGCTATCTTTTCGTATATACATGTATCAATTTATCTATTTCCTAAGATGAGAAATTTACCTTTATATAATATATTTTTGACTAAAAATAGTAAAATATGACCAAAGTGTCCCACTTTTTTTGTTAATTACTCGTCTATTTATCTATCTATCGACAATTTGTTGATAGCATCTAATAGATAATTTTATAGTCTATCTTTTGGTATATACATGTATCTATTTATCTATTTCCTAAGATGATAAATTTCACTTTATATAATATATTTTAGACTAAAAATGGTAAAATATGACAAAAATGTCTTAATTTTCTTGTTAATTACTCGTCTATTTATCTATTTATCGATAATTTGTTGATGGCATCTAATAGATAATTTTGTTGTCTATCGTTTGGTTTATACATGTATCTATTTATCTTATTGCTAAGATGAGAAATTTCACTTTATATGTTATATTTTTGACTAAAAATTGTAAAATATGACAAAAGTGTCTTAATTATTTCATTTATTACTCATCTATTTATCTATATATCGACAATTTGTTGATGGCATCTAATAGATAATTTTATTGTCTATCTTTTCGTATATACATGTATCTATTTATCTATTTCCTAAGATGAGAAATTTCACTTTATATAATATATTTTTTACTAAAAATTCAAAAATATTACCAAAGTGTCCCATTTCTTCATTAATTACTCGTCTATTTATCTATCTATTGACAATTTGTTGATGGCACCTAATAGATAATTTTATTGTCTTATCTTTTCGTATATACATGTATCAATTTATCTATTTCCTAGAATGAGAAATTTCACTTTATATAATATATTTTAGACTAAAAATTGTAAAATATGACAAAAGTGTCTTAATTTATTCATTTATTACTCGTCTATTTATTTATCTATCGACAATTTGTTGATGGCATCTAATAGATAATTTTATTGTCTATCTTTTGGTTTATACATGTATCGATTTATCTATTTCTTAAGATGAGAAATTTCACTTTATATAATATATTTTTGACTAAAAATTGTAAAATATGACCAAAGTGTCCCACTTTTTTTGTTAATTACTCGTCTATTTATCTATCTATCGATAATTTGTTGATGACATCTAATAGATAATTTTATTGTCTATCTTTTCGTATATACATGTATCAATTTATCTATTTCCTAAGATGAGAAATTTCACTTTATATAATATATTTTTGACTAAAAATAGTAAGATATGACCAAAGTGTCCCAATTTTTTCGTTAATTACTCGTCTATTTATCTATCTGTCGACAGTTTGTTGATGGCATCTAATAGATAATTTTATTGTCTATCTTTTGGTATATACATGTATCTATTTATCTATTTTCTAAGATTCGAAAATTCACTTTATATATTATATTTTTGACTAAAAATTGTAAAATATGACAAAAGTGTCTTATTTATTTCATTTATTACTCATCTATTTATCTATCTATCGACAATGTGTTGATGGCATCTAATAGATAATTTTATTGTCTATCTTTTCGTATATACATGTATCAATTTATCTATTTCATAAGATGAGAAATGTCACTTTATATAATATATTTTTGACTAAAAATAGTAAAATATGACCAAAGTGTCCCAATTTTTTCGTTAATTACTCGTCTATTTATCTATCTATCGACAATTTGTTGATGGCATCTAATAGATAATTTTATCGTCTATCTTTTGGTATATACATGTATCGATTTATCTATTTCCTAAGATATGAAATGTCACTTTATATATTATATTTTTGACTAAAAATAGTAAAATATTACCAATGTGTCTAAATTATTTCGTTTATTACTCGTTTATTTATCTATCTATCAACAATTTGTTAATGGCATCTAATAAATAATTTAATCGTCTATCTTTTGGTATATACATGTATCAATTTATCTATTTCCTAATATGAGAAATTTCACTTATTATAATATATTTTTAACTAAAAATTGTAAAATATGACAAAATTGTCTTAATTGTTTCATTTATTACTCGTCTGTTTATCTATATATTGACAATTTGTTGATGGCATCTAATAGATAATTTTATTGTCTATCTTTTGTTGTTTTCATGTATCTATTTATCTATTTCCTAAGATGAGAAATTTCACTTCATATATTATATTTTTGACAAAAAATTGTAAAATATGACCAAAATGTCCCACTTTTTTCGTTAATTACTCGTCTATTTATCTATCTATCAACAATTTGTTGATGGCATCTAATAGATAATTTTATTGTCTATCTTTTCGTATATACATGTATCAATTTATCTATTTCTTAAGATGAGAAATTTCACTTTATATAATATATTTTTGACTAAAAATAGTAAAATATGACCAAAGTGTCCCAATTTTTTCGTTAATTACTCGTCTATTTATCTATCTATCGACCATTTGTTGATGGCATCTAATAGATAATTTTATATTCTATCTTTTGGTATATACATGTATCTATTTATCGATTTCCTAAGATTCGAAAATTCACTTTATATAATATATTTTTGACTAAAAATAGTAAAATATGACAAAAGTATCTTATTTTCTTTTTTATTACTCATCTATTTATCTATCTATCGACAATTTGTTGATGGCATCTAATAGATAATTTTATTGGCTATCTTTTCGTATATACATGTATCAATTTATCTATTTCCTAAGATGAGAAATTTACCTTTATATAATATATTTTTGACTAAAAATAGTAAAATATGACCAAAGTGTCCCACTTTTTTTATTAATTACTCGTCTATTTATCTATCTATCGACAATTTGTTGATAGCATCTAATAGATAATTTTATAGTCTATCTTTTGGTATATACATGTATCTATTTATCTATTTCCTAAGATGAGAAATTTCACTTTATATAATATATTTTAGACTAAAAATGGTAAAATATGACAAAAATGTCTTAATTTTCTTGTTAATTACTCGTCTATTTATCTATTTATCGATAATTTGTTGATGGCATCTAATAGATAATTTTGTTGTCTATCGTTTGGTTTATACATGTATCTATTTATCTTATTGCTAAGATGAGAAATTTCACTTTATATGTTATATTTTTGACTAAAAATTGTAAAATATGACAAAAGTGTCTTAATTATTTCATTTATTACTCATCTATTTATCTATATATCGACAATTTGTTGATGGCATCTAATAGATAATTTTATTGTCTATCTTTTCGTATATACATGTATCAATTTATATATTTCATAAGATGAGAAATGTCACTTTATATAATATATTTTTGACTAAAAATAGTAAAATATGACCAAAGTGTCCCAATTTTTTCGTTAATTACTCGTCTATTTATCTATCTATCGACAATTTGTTGATGGCATCTAATAGATAATTTTATCGTCTATCTTTTGGTATATACATGTATCGATTTATCTATTTCCTAAGATGTGAAATGTCACTTTATATATTATATTTTTGACTAAAAATAGTAAAATATTACCAATGTGTCTAAATTATTTCGTTTATTACTCGTTTATTTATCTATCTATCAACAATTTGTTAATGGCATCTAATAAATAATTTAATCGTCTATCTTTTGGTATATACATGTATCAATTTATCTATTTCGTAATATGAGAAATTTCACTTATTATAATATATTTTTAACTAAAAATTGTAAAATATGACAAAATTGTCTTAATTGTTTCATTTATTACTCGTCTGTTTATCTATATATTGACAATTTGTTGATGGCATCTAATAGATAATTTTATTGGCTATCTTTTCGTATATACATGTATCAATTTATCTATTTCCTAAGATGAGAAATTTACCTTTATATAATATATTTTTGACTAAAAATAGTAAAATATGACCAAAGTGTCCCACTTTTTTTATTAATTACTCGTCTATTTATCTATCTATCGACAATTTGTTGATAGCATCTAATAGATAATTTTATAGTCTATCTTTTGGTATATACATGTATCTATTTATCTATTTCCTAAGATGAGAAATTTCACTTTATATAATATATTTTAGACTAAAAATGGTAAAATATGACAAAAATGTCTTAATTTTCTTGTTAATTACTCGTCTATTTATCTATTTATCGATAATTTGTTGATGGCATCTAATAGATAATTTTGTTGTCTATCGTTTGGTTTATACATGTATCTATTTATCTTATTGCTAAGATGAGAAATTTCACTTTATATGTTATATTTTTGACTAAAAATTGTAAAATATGACAAAAGTGTCTTAATTATTTCATTTATTACTCATCTATTTATCTATATATCGACAATTTGTTGATGGCATCTAATAGATAATTTTATTGTCTATCTTTTCGTATATACATGTATCAATTTATATATTTCATAAGATGAGAAATGTCACTTTATATAATATATTTTTGACTAAAAATAGTAAAATATGACCAAAGTGTCCCAATTTTTTCGTTAATTACTCGTCTATTTATCTATCTATCGACAATTTGTTGATGGCATCTAATAGATAATTTTATCGTCTATCTTTTGGTATATACATGTATCGATTTATCTATTTCCTAAGATGTGAAATGTCACTTTATATATTATATTTTTGACTAAAAATAGTAAAATATTACCAATGTGTCTAAATTATTTCGTTTATTACTCGTTTATTTATCTATCTATCAACAATTTGTTAATGGCATCTAATAAATAATTTAATCGTCTATCTTTTGGTATATACATGTATCAATTTATCTATTTCCTAATATGAGAAATTTCACTTATTATAATATATTTTTAACTAAAAATTGTAAAATATGACAAAATTGTCTTAATTGTTTCATTTATTACTCGTCTGTTTATCTATATATTGACAATTTGTTGATGGCATCTAATAGATAATTTTATTGTCTATCTTTTGTTGTTTTCATGTATCTATTTATCTATTTCCTAAGATGAGAAATTTCACTTCATATATTATATTTTTGACAAAAAATTGTAAAATATGACCAAAATGTCCCACTTTTTTCGTTAATTACTCGTCTATTTATCTATCTATCAACAATTTGTTGATGTCTTCTAATAAATAATTTAATCGTCTATCTTTTGGTATATACATGTATTATATTTATCTATTTCCTAATATGAGAAATTTCACTTATTATAATATATTTTTAACTAAAAATTGTAAAATATGACAAAATTGTCTTAATTGTTTCATTTATTACTCGTCTGTTTATCTATATATTGACAATTTGTTGATGGCATCTAATAGATAATTTTATTGTCTATCTTTTGTTGTTTTCATGTATCTATTTATCTATTTCCTAAGATGAGAAATTTCACTTCATATATTATATTTTTGACAAAAAATTGTAAAATATGACCAAAATGTCCCACTTTTTTCATTAATTACTCGTCTATTTATCTATCTATCAACAATTTGTTGATGGCATCTAATAGATAATTTTATCGTCTATCTTTTGGTATATACATGTATCTATTTATCTATTTCCTAAGATTCGAAAATTCACTTTATATAATATATTTTTGACTAAAAATAGTAAAATATGACAAAAGTATCCTTTTTTCTTTTTTATTACTCATCTATTTATCTATCTATCGACAATTTGTTGATGGCATCTAATAGATAATTTTATTGGCTATCTTTTCGTATATACATGTATCAATTTATCTATTTCCTAAGATGAGAAATATACCTTTATATAATATATTTTTGACTAAAAATTGTAAAATATGACCAAAATGTCCCACTTTTTTCGTTAATTACTCGTCTATTTATCTATCTATCAACAATTTGTTGATGGCATCTAATAGATAATTTTATCGTCTATCTTTTGGTATATACATGTATCTATTTATCTATTTCCTAAGATTTGAAAATTCACTTTATATAATATATTTTTGACTAAAAATAGTAAAATATGACAAAAGTATCTTATTTTCTTTTTTATTACTCATCTATTTATCTATCTATCGACAATTTGTTGATGGCATCTAATAGATAATTTTATTGGCTATCTTTTCGTATATACATGTATCAATTTATCTATTTCCTAAGATGAGAAATTTACCTTTATATAATATATTTTTGACTAAAAATAGTAAAATATGACCAAAGTGTCCCACTTTTTTTGTTAATTACTCGTCTATTTATCTATCTATCGACAATTTGTTGATAGCATCTAATAGATAATTTTATAGTCTATCTTTTGGTATATACATGTATCTATTTATCTATTTCCTAAGATGATAAATTTCACTTTATATAATATATTTTAGACTAAAAATGGTAAAATATGACAAAAATGTCTTAATTTTCTTGTTAATTACTCGTCTATTTATCTATTTATCGATAATTTGTTGATGGCATCTAATAGATAATTTTGTTGTCTATCGTTTGGTTTATACATGTATCTATTTATCTTATTGCTAAGATGAGAAATTTCACTTTATATGTTATATTTTTGACTAAAAATTGTAAAATATGACAAAAGTGTCTTAATTATTTCATTTATTACTCATCTATTTATCTATATATCGACAATTTGTTGATGGCATCTAATAGATAATTTTATTGTCTATCTTTTCGTATATACATGTATCTATTTATCTATTTCCTAAGATGAGAAATTTCACTTTATATAATATATTTTTTACTAAAAATTCAAAAATATTACCAAAGTGTCCCATTTCTTCATTAATTACTCGTCTATTTATCTATCTATTGACAATTTGTTGATGGCATCTAATAGATAATTTTATTGTCTTATCTTTTCGTATATACATGTATCAATTTATCTATTTCCTAGAATGAGAAATTTCACTTTATATAATATATTTTAGACTAAAAATTGTAAAATATGACAAAAGTGTCTTAATTTATTCATTTATTACTCGTCTATTTATTTATCTATCGACAATTTGTTGATGGCATCTAATAGATAATTTTATTGTCTATCTTTTGGTTTATACATGTATCGATTTATCTATTTCTTAAGATGAGAAATTTCACTTTCTATAATATATTTTTGACTAAAAATTGTAAAATATGACCAAAGTGTCCCACTTTTTTTGTTAATTACTCGTCTATTTATCTATCTATCGATAATTTGTTGATGACATCTAATAGATAATTTTATTGTCTATCTTTTCGTATATACATGTATCAATTTATCTATTTCCTAAGATGAGAAATTTCACTTTATATAATATATTTTTGACTAAAAATAGTAAGATATGACCAAAGTGTCCCAATTTTTTCGTTAATTACTCGTCTATTTATCTATCTGTCGACAGTTTGTTGATGGCATCTAATAGATAATTTTATTGTCTATCTTTTGGTATATACATGTATCTATTTATCTATTTTCTAAGATTCGAAAATTCACTTTATATATTATATTTTTGACTAAAAATTGTAAAATATGACAAAAGTGTCTTATTTATTTCATTTATTACTCATCTATTTATCTATCTATCGACAATTTGTTGATGGCATCTAATAGATAATTTTATTGTCTATCTTTTCGTATATACATGTATCAATTTATCTATTTCATAAGATGAGAAATGTCACTTTATATAATATATTTTTGACTAAAAATAGTAAAATATGACCAAAGTGTCCCAATTTTTTCGTTAATTACTCGTCTATTTATCTATCTATCGACAATTTGTTGATGGCATCTAATAGATAATTTTATCGTCTATCTTTTGGTATATACATGTATCGATTTATCTATTTCCTAAGATATGAAATGTCACTTTATATATTATATTTTTGACTAAAAATAGTAAAATATTACCAATGTGTCTAAATTATTTCGTTTATTACTCGTTTATTTATCTATCTATCAACAATTTGTTAATGGCATCTAATAAATAATTTAATCGTCTATCTTTTGGTATATACATGTATCAATTTATCTATTTCCTAATATGAGAAATTTCACTTATTATAATATATTTTTAACTAAAAATTGTAAAATATGACAAAATTGTCTTAATTGTTTCATTTATTACTCGTCTGTTTATCTATATATTGACAATTTGTTGATGGCATCTAATAGATAATTTTATTGTCTATCTTTTGTTGTTTTCATGTATCTATTTATCTATTTCCTAAGATGAGAAATTTCACTTCATATATTATATTTTTGACAAAAAATTGTAAAATATGACCAAAATGTCCCACTTTTTTCGTTAATTACTCGTCTATTTATCTATCTATCAACAATTTGTTGATGGCATCTAATAGATAATTTTATTGTCTATCTTTTCGTATATACATGTATCAATTTATCTATTTCTTAAGATGAGAAATTTCACTTTATATAATATATTTTTGACTAAAAATAGTAAAATATGACCAAAGTGTCCCAATTTTTTCGTTAATTACTCGTCTATTTATCTATCTATCGACCATTTGTTGATGGCATCTAATAGATAATTTTATATTCTATCTTTTGGTATATACATGTATCTATTTATCTATTTCCTAAGATTCGAAAATTCACTTTATATAATATATTTTTGACTAAAAATAGTAAAATATGACAAAAGTATCTTATTTTCTTTTTTATTACTCATCTATTTATCTATCTATCGACAATTTGTTGATGGCATCTAATAGATAATTTTATTGGCTATCTTTTCGTATATACATGTATCAATTTATCTATTTCCTAAGATGAGAAATTTACCTTTATATAATATATTTTTGACTAAAAATAGTAAAATATGACCAAAGTGTCCCACTTTTTTTATTAATTACTCGTCTATTTATCTACCTATCGACAATTTGTTGATAGCATCTAATAGATAATTTTATAGTCTATCTTTTGGTATATACATGTATCTATTTATCTATTTCCTAAGATGAGAAATTTCACTTTATATAATATATTTTAGACTAAAAATGGTAAAATATGACAAAAATGTCTTAATTTTCTTGTTAATTACTCGTCTATTTATCTATTTATCGATAATTTGTTGATGGCATCTAATAGATAATTTTGTTGTCTATCGTTTGGTTTATACATGTATCTATTTATCTTATTGCTAAGATGAGAAATTTCACTTTATATGTTATATTTTTGACTAAAAATTGTAAAATATGACAAAAGTGTCTTAATTATTTCATTTATTACTCATCTATTTATCTATATATCGACAATTTGTTGATGGCATCTAATAGATAATTTTATTGTCTATCTTTTCGTATATACATGTATCAATTTATCTATTTCATAAGATGAGAAATGTCACTTTATATAATATATTTTTGACTAAAAATAGTAAAATATGACCAAAGTGTCCCAATTTTTTCGTTAATTACTCGTCTATTTATCTATCTATCGACAATTTGTTGATGGCATCTAATAGCTAATTTTATCGTCTATCTTTTGGTATATACATGTATCGATTTATCTATTTCCTAAGATGTGAAATGTCACTTTATATATTATATTTTTGACTAAAAATAGTAAAATATTACCAATGTGTCTAAATTATTTCGTTTATTACTCGTTTATTTATCTATCTATCAACAATTTGTTAATGGCATCTAATAAATAATTTAATCGTCTATCTTTTGGTATATACATGTATCAATTTATCTATTTCCTAATATGAGAAATTTCACTTATTATAATATATTTTTAACTAAAAATTGTAAAATATGACAAAATTGTCTTAATTGTTTCATTTATTACTCGTCTGTTTATCTATATATTGACAATTTGTTGATGGCATCTAATAGATAATTTTATTGTCTATCTTTTGTTGTTTTCATGTATCTATTTATCTATTTCCTAAGATGAGAAATTTCACTTCATATATTATATTTTTGACAAAAAAATGTAAAATATGACCAAAATGTCCCACTTTTTTCGTTAATTACTCGTCTATTTATCTATCTATCAACAATTTGTTGATGGCATCTAATAGATAATTTTATTGTCTATCTTTTCGTATATACATGTATCAATTTATCTATTTCTTAAGATGAGAAATTTCACTTTATATAATATATTTTTGACTAAAAATAGTAAAATATGACCAAAGTGTCCCAATTTTTTCGTTAATTACTCGTCTATTTATCTATCTATCGACCATTTGTTGATGGCATCTAATAGATAATTTTATCTTCTATCTTTTGGTATATACATGTATCTATTTATCTATTTCCTAAGATTCGAAAATTCACTTTATATAATATATTTTTGACTAAAAATAGTAAAATATGACAAAAGTATCTTATTTTCTTTTTTATTACTCATCTATTTATCTATCTATCGACAATTTGTTGATGGCATCTAATAGATAATTTTATTGGCTATCTTTTCGTATATACATGTATCAATTTATCTATTTCCTAAGATGAGAAATATACCTTTATATAATATATTTTTGACTAAAAATTGTAAAATATGACCAAAATGTCCCACTTTTTTCGTTAATTACTCGTCTATTTATCTATCTATCAACAATTTGTTGATGGCATCTAATAGATAATTTTATCGTCTATCTTTTGGTATATACATGTATCTATTTATCTATTTCCTAAGATGAGAAATTTCACTTTATATAATATATTTTAGACTAAAAATGGTAAAATATGACAAAAATGTCTTAATTTTCTTGTTAATTACTCGTCTATTTATCTATTTATCGATAATTTGTTGATGGCATCTAATAGATAATTTTGTTGTCTATCGTTTGGTTTATACATGTATCTATTTATCTTATTGCTAAGATGAGAAATTTCACTTTATATGTTATATTTTTGACTAAAAATTGTAAAATATGACAAAAGTGTCTTAATTATTTCATTTATTACTCATCTATTTATCTATATATCGACAATTTGTTGATGGCATCTAATAGATAATTTTATTGTCTATCTTTTCGTATATACATGTATCTATTTATCTATTTCCTAAGATGAGAAATTTCACTTTATATAATATATTTTTTACTAAAAATTCAAAAATATTACCAAAGTGTCCCATTTCTTCATTAATTACTCGTCTATTTATCTATCTATTGACAATTTGTTGATGGCATCTAATAGATAATTTTATTGTCTTATCTTTTCGTATATACATGTATCAATTTATCTATTTCCTATTATGAGAAATTTCACTTTATATAATATATTTTAGACTAAAAATTGTAAAATATGACAAAAGTGTCTTAATTTATTCATTTATTACTCGTCTATTTATTTATCTATCGACAATTTGTTGATGGCATCTAATAGATATTTTTATTGTCTATCTTTTGGTTTATACATGTATCGATTTATCTATTTCTTAAGATGAGAAATTTCACTTTATATAATATATTTTTGACTAAAAATTGTAAAATATGACCAAAGTGTCCCACTTTTTTTGTTAATTACTCGTCTATTTATCTATCTATCGATAATTTGTTGATGACATATAATAGATAATTTTATTGTCTATCTTTTCGTATATACATGTATCAATTTATCTATTTCCTAAGATGAGAAATTTCACTTTATATAATATATTTTTGACTAAAAATAGTAAGATATGACCAAAGTGTCCCAATTTTTTCGTTAATTACTCGTCTATTTATCTATCTGTCGACAGTTTGTTGATGGCATCTAATAGATAATTTTATTGTCTATCTTTTGGTATATACATGTATCTATTTATCTATTTTCTAAGATTCGAAAATTCACTTTATATATTATATTTTTGACTAAAAATTGTAAAATATGACAAAAGTGTCTTATTTATTTCATTTATTACTCATCTATTTATCTATCTATCGACAATTTGTTGATGGCATCTAATAGATAATTTTATTGTCTATCTTTTCGTATATACATGTATCAATTTATCTATTTCATAAGATGAGAAATGTCACTTTATATAATATATTTTTGACTAAAAATAGTAAAATATGACCAAAGTGTCCCAATTTTTTCGTTAATTACTCGTCTATTTATCTATCTATCGACAATTTGTTGATAACATCTAATAGATAATTTTATCGTCTATCTTTTGGTATATACATGTATCGATTTATCTATTTCCTAAGATGTGAAATGTCACTTTATATATTATATTTTTGACTAAAAATAGTAAAATATTACCAATGTGTCTAAATTATTTCGTTTATTACTCGTTTATTTATCTATCTATCAACAATTTGTTAATGGCATCTAATAAATAATTTAATCGTCTATCTTTTGGTATATACATGTATCAATTTATCTATTTCCTAATATGAGAAATTTCACTTATTATAATATATTTTTAACTAAAAATTGTAAAATATGACAAAATTGTCTTAATTGTTTCATTTATTACTCGTCTGTTTATCTATATATTGACAATTTGTTGATGGCATCTAATAGATAATTTTATTGTCTATCTTTTGTTGTTTTCATGTATCTATTTATCTATTTCCTAAGATGAGAAATTTCACTTCATATATTATATTTTTGACAAAAAATTGTAAAATATGACCAAAATGTCCCACTTTTTTCGTTAATTACTCGTCTATTTATCTATCTATCAACAATTTGTTGATGGCATCTAATAGATAATTTTATTGTCTATCTTTTCGTATATACATGTATCAATTTATCTATTTCTTAAGATGAGAAATTTCACTTTATATAATATATTTTTGACTAAAAATAGTAAAATATGACCAAAGTGTCCCAATTTTTTCGTTAATTACTCGTCTATTTATCTATCTATCGACCATTTGTTGATGGCATCTAATAGATAATTTTATCTTCTATCTTTTGGTATATACATGTATCTATTTATCTATTTTCTAAGATTCGAAAATTCACTTTATATAATATATTTTTGACTAAAAATAGTAAAATATGACAAAAGTATCTTATTTTCTTTTTTATTACTCATCTATTTATCTATCTATCGACAATTTGTTGATGGCATCTAATAGATAATTTTATTGTCTATCTTTTTGTATATACATGTATCAATTTATCTATTTCTTAAGATGAGAAATTTCACTTTATATAATATATTTTTGACTAAAAATTGTAAAATATGACCAAAGTGTCCCACTTTTTCCGTTAATTACTCGTCTATTTATCTATCTATCGACAATTTGTTGATGACATCTAATAGATAATTTTATTGTCTATCTTTTCGTATATATATGTATCAATTTATCTATTTCCTAAGATGAGAAATTTCACTTTATATAATATATTTTTGACTAAAAATAGTAAAATATGACCAAAGTGTCCCAATTTTTTCGTTAATTACTCGTCTATTTATCTATCTATCGACAATTTGTTGATGGCATCTAATAGATAATTTTATCGTCTATCTTTTGGTATATACATGTATCTATTTATCTATTTTCTAAGATTCGAAAATTCACTTTATATATTATATTTTTGACTAAAAATTGTAAAATATGACAAAAGTGACTTAATTATTTCATTTATTACTCATCTATTTATCTATCTATCGACAATTTGTTGATGGCATCTAATAGATAATTTTATTGTCTATCTTTTCGTATATACATGTATCAATTTATCTATTTTATAAGATGAGAAATTTCACTTTATATAATATATTTTTGACTAAAAATAGTAAAATATGACCAAAGTGTCCCAATTTTTTCGTTAATTACTTGTCTATTTATCTATCTATCGACAATTTGTTGATGGCATCTAATAGATAATTTTATCGTCTATCTTTTGGTATATACATGTATCTATTTATCTATTTTCTAAGATTCGAAAATTCACTTTATATATTATATTTTTGACTAAAAATTGTAAAATATGACCAAAGTGTCTTTATTTATTCATTTATTACTCGTCTATTTATCTATCTATGGAAAATTTGTTGATGGCATCTAATAGATAATTTTATTGTCTATCTTTTCGTATATACATGTATCAATTTATCTATTTCATAAGATGAGAAATGTCCCTTTATATAATATATTTTTGACTAAAAATTGTAAAATTTGACCAAAGTGTCTTTATTTATTCATTTATTACTCGTCTATTTATCTATCTATGGAAAATTTGTTGATGGCATCTAATAGATAATTTTATTGTCTATCTTTTCGTATATACATGTAACAATTTATCTATTTCATAAGATGAGAAATGTCACTTTATATAATATATTTTTGACTAAAAATTGTAAAATATGACCGAAGTGTCCCACTTTTTTCGTTAATTACTCGTCTATTTATCTATCTATCAACAATTTGTTGATGGCATCTAATAGATAATTTTATTATCGATCTTTTGGTTTATACATGTATCGATTTATCTATTTCCTAAGATGTGTAATGTCACTTTATATATTATATTTTTGACTAAAAATAGTAAAATATTACCAATGTGTCTTAATTAATTCGTTTATTACTCGTCTATTTATCTATCTATCAACAATTTGTTGATGTCTTCTAATAAATAATTTAATCGTCTATCTTTTGGTATATACATGTATTATATTTATCTATTTCCTAATATGAGAAATTTCACTTATTATAATATATTTTTAACTAAAAATTGTAAAATATGACAAAATTGTCTTAATTGTTTCATTTATTACTCGTCTGTTTATCTATATATTGACAATTTGTTGATGGCATCTAATAGATAATTTTATTGTCTATCTTTTGTTGTTTTCATGTATCTATTTATCTATTTCCTAAGATGAGAAATTTCACTTCATATATTATATTTTTGACAAAAAATTGTAAAATATGACCAAAATGTCCCACTTTTTTCATTAATTACTCGTCTATTTATCTATCTATCAACAATTTGTTGATGGCATCTAATAGATAATTTTATCGTCTATCTTTTGGTATATACATGTATCTATTTATCTATTTCCTAAGATTCGAAAATTCACTTTATATAATATATTTTTGACTAAAAATAGTAAAATATGACAAAAGTATCTTATTTTCTTTTTTATTACTCATCTATTTATCTATCTATCGACAATTTGTTGATGGCATCTAATAGATAATTTTATTGGCTATCTTTTCGTATATACATGTATCAATTTATCTATTTCCTAAGATGAGAAATATACCTTTATATAATATATTTTTGACTAAAAATTGTAAAATATGACCAAAATGTCCCACTTTTTTCGTTAATTACTCGTCTATTTATCTATCTATCAACAATTTGTTGATGGCATCTAATAGATAATTTTATCGTCTATCTTTTGGTATATACATGTATCTATTTATCTATTTCCTAAGATTCGAAAATTCACTTTATATAATATATTTTTGACTAAAAATAGTAAAATATGACAAAAGTATCTTATTTTCTTTTTTATTACTCATCTATTTATCTATCTATCGACAATTTGTTGATGGCATCTAATAGATAATTTTATTGGCTATCTTTTCGTATATACATGTATCAATTTATCTATTTCCTAAGATGAGAAATTTACCTTTATATAATATATTTTTGACTAAAAATAGTAAAATATGACCAAAGTGTCCCACTTTTTTTGTTAATTACTCGTCTATTTATCTATCTATCGACAATTTGTTGATAGCATCTAATAGATAATTTTATAGTCTATCTTTTGGTATATACATGTATCTATTTATCTATTTCCTAAGATGAGAAATTTCACTTTATATAATATATTTTAGACTAAAAATGGTAAAATATGACAAAAATGTCTTAATTTTCTTGTTAATTACTCGTCTATTTATCTATTTATCGATAATTTGTTGATGGCATCTAATAGATAATTTTGTTGTCTATCGTTTGGTTTATACATGTATCTATTTATCTTATTGCTAAGATGAGAAATTTCACTTTATATGTTATATTTTTGACTAAAAATTGTAAAATATGACAAAAGTATCTTAATTATTTCATTTATTACTCATCTATTTATCTATATATCGACAATTTGTTGATGGCATCTAATAGATAATTTTATTGTCTATCTTTTCGTATATACATGTATCTATTTATCTATTTCCTAAGATGAGAAATTTCACTTTATATAATATATTTTTTACTAAAAATTCAAAAATATTACCAAAGTGTCCCATTTCTTCATTAATTACTCGTCTATTTATCTATCTATTGACAATTTGTTGATGGCATCTAATAGATAATTTTATTGTCTTATCTTTTCGTATATACATGTATCAATTTATCTATTTCCTAGAATGAGAAATTTCACTTTATATAATATATTTTAGACTAAAAATTGTAAAATATGACAAAAGTGTCTTAATTTATTCATTTATTACTCGTCTATTTATTTATCTATCGACAATTTGTTGATGGCATCTAATAGATAATTTTATTGTCTATCTTTTGGTTTATACATGTATCGATTTATCTATTTCTTAAGATGAGAAATTTCACTTTATATAATATATTTTTGACTAAAAATTGTAAAATATGACCAAAGTGTCCCACTTTTTTTGTTAATTACTCGTCTATTTATCTATCTATCGATAATTTGTTGATGACATCTAATAGATAATTTTATTGTCTATCTTTTCGTATATACATGTATCAATTTATCTATTTCCTAAGATGAGAAATTTCACTTTATATAATATATTTTTGACTAAAAATAGTAAGATATGACCAAAGTGTCCCAATTTTTTCGTTAATTACTCGTCTATTTATCTATCTGTCGACAGTTTGTTGATGGCATCTAATAGATAATTTTATTGTCTATCTTTTGGTATATACATGTATCTATTTATCTATTTTCTAAGATTCGAAAATTCACTTTATATATTATATTTTTGACTAAAAATTGTAAAATATGACAAAAGTGTCTTATTTATTTCATTTATTACTCATCTATTTATCTATCTATCGACAATTTGTTGATGGCATCTAATAGATAATTTTATTGTCTATCTTTTCGTATATACATGTATCAATTTATCTATTTCATAAGATGAGAAATGTCACTTTATATAATATATTTTTGACTAAAAATTGTAAAATATGACCGAAGTGTCCCACTTTTTTCGTTAATTACTCGTCTATTTATCTATCTATCAACAATTTGTTGATGGCATCTAATAGATAATTTTATCGTCTATCTTTTGGTATATACATGTATCGTTTTATCTATTTCCTAAGATGTGAAATGTCACTTTATATATTATATTTTTGACTAAAAATAGTAAAATATTACCAATGTGTCTAAATTATTTCGTTTATTACTCGTTTATTTATCTATCTATCAACAATTTGTTAATGGCATCTAATAAATAATTTAATCGTCTATCTTTTGGTATATACATGTATCAATTTATCTATTTCCTAATATGAGAAATTTCACTTATTATAATATATTTTTAACTAAAAATTGTAAAATATGACAAAATTGTCTTAATTGTTTCATTTATTACTCGTCTGTTTATCTATATATTGACAATTTGTTGATGGCATCTAATAGATAATTTTATTGTCTATCTTTTGTTGTTTTCATGTATCTATTTATCTATTTCCTAAGATGAGAAATTTCACTTCATATATTATATTTTTGACAAAAAATTGTAAAATATGACCAAAATGTCCCACTTTTTTCGTTAATTACTCGTCTATTTATCTATCTATCAACAATTTGTTGATGGCATCTAATAGATAATTTTATTGTCTATCTTTTCGTATATACATGTATCAATTTATCTATTTCTTAAGATGAGAAATTTCACTTTATATAATATATTTTTGACTAAAAATAGTAAAATATGACCAAAGTGTCCCAATTTTTTCGTTAATTACTCGTCTATTTATCTATCTATCGACCATTTGTTGATGGCATCTAATAGATAATTTTATCTTCTATCTTTTGGTATATACATGTATCTATTTATCTATTTTCTAAGATTCGAAAATTCACTTTATATAATATATTTTTGCCTAAAAATAGTAAAATATGACAAAAGTATCTTATTTTCTTTTTTATTACTCATCTATTTATCTATCTATCGACAATTTGTTGATGGCATCTAATAGATAATTTTATTGTCTATCTTTTTGTATATACATGTATCAATTTATCTATTTCTTAAGATGAGAAATTTCACTTTATATAATATATTTTGGACTAAAAATTGTAAAATATGACCAAAGTGTCCCACTTTTTCCGTTAATTACTCGTCTATTTATCTATCTATCGACAATTTGTTGATGACATCTAATAGATAATTTTATTGTCTATCTTTTCGTATATATATGTATCAATTTATCTATTTCCTAAGATGAGAAATTTCACTTTATATAATATATTTTTGACTAAAAATAGTAAAATATGACCAAAGTGTCCCAATTTTTTCGTTAATTACTCGTCTATTTATCTATCTATCGACAATTTGTTGATGGCATCTAATAGATAATTTTATAGTCTATCTTTTGGTATATACATGTATCTATTTATCTATTTTCTAAGATTCGAAAATTCACTTTATATATTATATTTTTGACTAAAAATTGTAAAATATGACAAAAGTGACTTAATTATTTCATTTATTACTCATCTATTTATCTATCTATCGACAATTTGTTGATGGCATCTAATAGATAATTTTATTGTCTATCTTTTCGTATATACATGTATCAATTTATCTATTTTATAAGATGAGAAATTTCACTTTATATAATATATTTTTGACTAAAAATAGTAAAATATGACCAAAGTGTCCCAATTTTTTCGTTAATTACTTGTCTATTTATCTATCTATCGACAATTTGTTGATGGCATCTAATAGATAATTTTATCGTCTATCTTTTGGTATATACATGTATCTATTTATCTATCTATCGACAATTTGTTGATGGCATCTAATAGATAATTTTATCGTCTATCTTTTGGTATATACATGTATCTATTTATCTATTTTCTAAGATTCGAAAATTCACTTTATATATTATATTTTTGACTAAAAATTGTAAAATATGACCAAAGTGTCTTTATTTATTCATTTATTACTCGTCTATTTATCTATCTATGGAAAATTTGTTGATGGCATCTAATAGATAATTTTATTGTCTATCTTTTCGTATATACATGTATCAATTTATCTATTTCATAAGATGAGAAATGTCACTTTATATAATATATTTTTGACTAAAAATTGTAAAATTTGACCAAAGTGTCTTTATTTATTCATTTATTACTCGTCTATTTATCTATCTATGGAAAATTTGTTGATGGCATCTAATAGATAATTTTATTGTCTATCTTTTCGTATATACATGTAACAATTTATCTATTTCATAAGATGAGAAATGTCACTTTATATAATATATTTTTGACTAAAAATTGTAAAATATGACCGAAGTGTCCCACTTTTTTCGTTAATTACTCGTTTATTTATCTATCTATCAACAATTTGTTGATGGCATCTAATAGATAATTTTATTATCGATCTTTTGGTTTATACATGTATCGATTTATCTATTTCCTAAGATGTGTAATGTCACTTTATATATTATATTTTTGACTAAAAATAGTAAAATATTACCAATGTGTCTTAATTAATTCGTTTATTACTCGTCTATTTATCTATCTATCAACAATTTGTTGATGTCTTCTAATAAATAATTTAATCGTCTATCTTTTGGTATATACATGTATTATATTTATCTATTTCCTAATATGAGAAATTTCACTTATTATAATATATTTTTAACTAAAAATTGTAAAATATGACAAAATTGTCTTAATTGTTTCATTTATTACTCGTCTGTTTATCTATATATTGACAATTTGTTGATGGCATCTAATAGATAATTTTATTGTCTATCTTTTGTTGTTTTCATGTATCTATTTATCTATTTCCTAAGATGAGAAATTTCACTTCATATATTATATTTTTGACAAAAAATTGTAAAATATGACCAAAATGTCCCACTTTTTTCATTAATTACTCGTCTATTTATCTATCTATCAACAATTTGTTGATGGCATCTAATAGATAATTTTATCGTCTATCTTTTGGTATATACATGTATCTATTTATCTATTTCCTAAGATTCGAAAATTCACTTTATATAATATATTTTTGACTAAAAATAGTAAAATATGACAAAAGTATCTTATTTTCTTTTTTATTACTCATCTATTTATCTATCTATCGACAATTTGTTGATGGCATCTAATAGATAATTTTATTGGCTATCTTTTCGTATATACATGTATCAATTTATCTATTTCCTAAGATGAGAAATATACCTTTATATAATATATTTTTGACTAAAAATTGTAAAATATGACCAAAATGTCCCACTTTTTTCGTTAATTACTCGTCTATTTATCTATCTATCAACAATTTGTTGATGGCATCTAATAGATAATTTTATCGTCTATCTTTTGGTATATACATGTATCTATTTATCTATTTCCTAAGATTCGAAAATTCACTTTATATAATATATTTTTGACTAAAAATAGTAAAATATGACAAAAGTATCTTATTTTCTTTTTTATTACTCATCTATTTATCTATCTATCGACAATTTGTTGATGGCATCTAATAGATAATTTTATTGGCTATCTTTTCTTATATACATGTATCAATTTATCTATTTCCTAAGATGAGAAATTTACCTTTATATAATATATTTTTGACTAAAAATAGTAAAATATGACCAAAGTGTCCCACTTTTTTTGTTAATTACTCGTCTATTTATCTATCTATCGACAATTTGTTGATAGCATCTAATAGATAATTTTATAGTCTATCTTTTGGTATATACATGTATCTATTTATCTATTTCCTAAGATGAGAAATTTCACTTTATATAATATATTTTAGACTAAAAATGGTAAAATATGACAAAAATGTCTTAATTTTCTTGTTAATTACTCGTCTATTTATCTATTTATCGATAATTTGTTGATGGCATCTAATAGATAATTTTGTTGTCTATCGTTTGGTTTATACATGTATCTATTTATCTTATTGCTAAGATGAGAAATTTCACTTTATATGTTATATTTTTGACTAAAAATTGTAAAATATGACAAAAGTGTCTTAATTATTTCATTTATTACTCATCTATTTATCTATATATCGACAATTTGTTGATGGCATCTAATAGATAATTTTATTGTCTATCTTTTCGTATATACATGTATCTATTTATCTATTTCCTAAGATGAGAAATTTCACTTTATATAATATATTTTTTACTAAAAATTCAAAAATATTACCAAAGTGTCCCATTTCTTCATTAATTACTCGTCTATTTATCTATCTATTGACAATTTGTTGATGGCATCTAATAGATAATTTTATTGTCTTATCTTTTCGTATACACATGTATCAATTTATCTGTTTCCTAGAATGAGAAATTTCACTTTATATAATATATTTTAGACTAAAAATTGTAAAATATGACAAAAGTGTCTTAATTTATTCATTTATTACTCGTCTAATTATTTATCTATCGACAATTTGTTGATGGCATCTAATAGATAATTTTATTGTCTATCTTTTGGTTTATACATGTATCGATTTATCTATTTCTTAAGATGAGAAATGTCACTTTATATAATATATTTTTGACTAAAAATTGTAAAATATGACCAAAGTGTCCCACTTTTTTTGTTAATTACTCGTCTATTTATCTATCTATCGATAATTTGTTGATGACATCTAATAGATAATTTTATTGTCTATTTTTTCGTATATACATGTATCAATTTATCTATTTCCTAAGATGAGAAATTTCACTTTATATAATATATTTTTGACTAAAAATAGTAAGATATGACCAAAGTGTCCCAATTTTTTCGTTAATTACTCGTCTATTTATCTATCTGTCGACAGTTTGTTGATGGCATCTAATAGATAATTTTATTGTCTATCTTTTGGTTTATACATGTATCTATTTATCTATTTTCTAAGATTCGAAAATTCACTTTATATATTATATTTTTGACTAAAAATTGTAAAATATGACAAAAGTGTCTTATTTATTTCATTTATTACTCATCTATTTATCTATCTATCGACAATTTGTTGATGGCATCTAATAGATAATTTTATTGTCTATCTTTTCGTATATACATGTATCAATTTATCTATTTCATAAGATGAGAAATGTCACTTTATATAATATATTTTTGACTAAAAATAGTAAAATATGACCAAAGTGTCCCAATTTTTTCGTTAATTACTCGTCTATTTATCTATCTATCGACAATTTGTTGATGGCATCTAATAGATAATTTTATCGTCTATCTTTTGGTATATACATGTATCGATTTATCTATTTCCTAAGATGTGAAATGTCACTTTATATATTATATTTTTGACTAAAAATAGTAAAATATTACCAATGTGTCTAAATTATTTCGTTTATTACTCGTTTATTTATCTATCTATCAACAATTTGTTAATGGCATCTAATAAATAATTTAATCGTCTATCTTTTGGTATATACATGTATCAATTTATCTATTTCCTAATATGAGAAATTTCACTTATTATAATATATTTTTAACTAAAAATTGTAAAATATGACAAAATTGTCTTAATTGTTTCATTTATTACTCATCTGTTTATCTATATATTGACAATTTGTTGATGGCATCTAATAGATAATTTTATTGTCTATCTTTTCGTATATACATGTATCAATTTATCTATTTCCTAAGATGAGAAATTTCACTTTATATAATATATTTTTGACTAAAAATAGTAAAATATGACCAAAGTGTCCCAATTTTTTCGTTAATTACTCGTCTATTTATCTATCTATCGACCATTTGTTGATGGCATCTAATAGATAATTTTATCTTCTATCTTTTGGTATATACATGTATCTATTTATCTATTTTCTAAGAATCGAAAATTCACTTTATATAATATATTTTTGACTAAAAATAGTAAAATATGACAAAAGTATCTTATTTTCTTTTTTATTACTCATCTATTTATCTATCTATCGACAATTTGTTGATGGCATCTAATAGATAATTTTATTGTCTATCTTTTTGTATATACATGTATCAATTTATCTATTTCTTAAGATGAGAAATTTCACTTTATATAATATATTTTTGACTAAAAATTGTAAAATATGACCAAAGTGTCCCACTTTTTCCGTTAATTACTCGTCTATTTATCTATCTATCGACAATTTGTTGATGGCATCTAATAGATAATTTTATAGTCTATCTTTTGGTATATACATGTATCTATTTATCTATTTTCTAAGATTCGAAAATTCACTTTATATATTATATTTTTGACTAAAAATTGTAAAATATGACAAAAGTGACTTAATTATTTCATTTATTACTCATCTATTTATCTATCTATCGACAATTTGTTGATGGCATCTAATAGATAATTTTATTGTCTATCTTTTCGTATATACATGTATCAATTTATCTATTTTATAAGATGAGAAATTTCACTTTATATAATATATTTTTGACTAAAAATAGTAAAATATGACCAAAGTGTCCCAATTTTTTCGTTAATTACTTGTCTATTTATCTATCTATCGACAATTTGTTGATGGCATCTAATAGATAATTTTATCGTCTATCTTTTGGTATATACATGTATCTATTTATCTATTTTCTAAGATTCGAAAATTCACTTTATATATTATATTTTTGACTAAAAATTGTAAAATATGACCAAAGTGTCTTTATTTATTCATTTATTACTCGTCTATTTATCTATCTATGGAAAATTTGTTGATGGCATCTAATAGATAATTTTATTGTCTATCTTTTCGTATATACATGTATCAATTTATCTATTTCATAAGATGAGAAATGTCACTTTATATAATATATTTTTGACTAAAAATTGTAAAATTTGACCAAAGTGTCTTTATTTATTCATTTATTACTCGTCTATTTATCTATCTATGGAAAATTTGTTGATGGCATCTAATAGATAATTTTATTGTCTATCTTTTCGTATATACATGTAACAATTTATCTATTTCATAAGATGAGAAATGTCACTTTATATAATATATTTTTGACTAAAAATTGTAAAATATGACCGAAGTGTCCCACTTTTTTCGTTAATTACTCGTCTATTTATCTATCTATCAACAATTTGTTGATGGCATCTAATAGATAATTTTATTATCGATCTTTTGGTTTATACATGTATCGATTTATCTATTTCCTAAGATGTGTAATGTCACTTTATATATTATATTTTTGACTAAAAATAGTAAAATATTACCAATGTGTCTTAATTAATTCGTTTATTACTCGTCTATTTATCTATCTATCAACAATTTGTTGATGTCTTCTAATAAATAATTTAATCGTCTATCTTTTGGTATATACATGTATTATATTTATCTATTTCCTAATATGAGAAATTTCACTTATTATAATATATTTTTAACTAAAAATTGTAAAATATGACAAAATTGTCTTAATTGTTTCATTTATTACTCGTCTATTTATCTATCTATGGAAAATTTGTTGATGGCATCTAATAGATAATTTTATTGTCTATCTTTTCGTATATACATGTAACAATTTATCTATTTCATAAGATGAGAAATGTCACTTTATATAATATATTTTTGACTAAAAATTGTAAAATATGACCGAAGTGTCCCACTTTTTTCGTTAATTACTCGTTTATTTATCTATCTATCAACAATTTGTTGATGGCATCTAATAGATAATTTTATTATCGATCTTTTGGTTTATACATGTATCGATTTATCTATTTCCTAAGATGTGTAATGTCACTTTATATATTATATTTTTGACTAAAAATAGTAAAATATTACCAATGTGTCTTAATTAATTCGTTTATTACTCGTCTATTTATCTATCTATCAACAATTTGTTGATGTCTTCTAATAAATAATTTAATCGTCTATCTTTTGGTATATACATGTATTATATTTATCTATTTCCTAATATGAGAAATTTCACTTATTATAATATATTTTTAACTAAAAATTGTAAAATATGACAAAATTGTCTTAATTGTTTCATTTATTACTCGTCTGTTTATCTATATATTGACAATTTGTTGATGGCATCTAATAGATAATTTTATTGTCTATCTTTTGTTGTTTTCATGTATCTATTTATCTATTTCCTAAGATGAGAAATTTCACTTCATATATTATATTTTTGACAAAAAATTGTAAAATATGACCAAAATGTCCCACTTTTTTCATTAATTACTCGTCTATTTATCTATCTATCAACAATTTGTTGATGGTATCTAATAGATAATTTTATCGTCTATCTTTTGGTATATACATGTATCTATTTATCTATTTCCTAAGATTCGAAAATTCACTTTATATAATATATTTTTGACTAAAAATAGTAAAATATGACAAAAGTATCTTATTTTCTTTTTTATTACTCATCTATTTATCTATCTATCGACAATTTGTTGATGGCATCTAATAGATAATTTTATTGGCTATCTTTTCGTATATACATGTATCAATTTATCTATTTCCTAAGATGAGAAATATACCTTTATATAATATATTTTTGACTAAAAATTGTAAAATATGACCAAAATGTCCCACTTTTTTCGTTAATTACTCGTCTATTTATCTATCTATCAACAATTTGTTGATGGCATCTAATAGATAATTTTATCGTCTATCTTTTGGTATATACATGTATCTATTTATCTATTTCCTAAGATTCGAAAATTCACTTTATATAATATATTTTTGACTAAAAATAGTAAAATATGACAAAAGTATCTTATTTTCTTTTTTATTACTCATCTATTTATCTATCTATCGACAATTTGTTGATGGCATCTAATAGATAATTTTATTGGCTATCTTTTCGTATATACATGTATCAATTTATCTATTTCCTAAGATGAGAAATTTACCTTTATATAATATATTTTTGACTAAAAATAGTAAAATATGACCAAAGTGTCCCACTTTTTTTGTTAATTACTCGTCTATTTATCTATCTATCGACAATTTGTTGATGGCATCTAATAGATAATTTTATTGTACATTTTTTGGTATATACATGTATCTATTTATCTATTTCCTAAGATGAGAAATTTCACTTTATATAATATATTTTTAACTAAAAATAGTAAAATATGACAAAAGTGTCTTAATATTCTTGTTAATTACTCGTCTATTTATCTATTTATCGACAATTTGTTGATGGCATCTAATTGATAATTTTATTGTCTATCGTTTGGTTTATACATGTATCTATTTATCTTATTCCTAAGATGAGAAATTTCACTTTATATATTATATCTTTTACAAAAAATTGTAAAATATGACCGAAGTGTCCCACTTTTTACGTTAATTACTCGTCTATTTATCTATCTATCGACAATTTGTTGATAGCATCTAATAGATAATTTTATTGTCTATCTTTTGGTATATACATGTATCTATTTATCTATTTCGTAAGATGAGAAATTTCACTTTATATAATATATTTTTAACTAAAAATGGTAAAATATGACAAAAATGTCTTAATTTTCTTGTTAATTACTCGTCTATTTTTCTATTTATCGATAATTTTTTGATGGCATCTAATAGATAATTTTATTGTCTATCGTTTGGTTTATACATGTATCTATTTATCTTATTGCTAAGATGAGAAATTTCATTTTATATATTATATTTTTGACTAAAAATTGTAAAATATGACAAAAGTGTCTTAATTATTTCATTTATTACTCATCTATTTATCTATATATCGACAATTTGTTGATGGCATCTAATAGATAATTTTATTATCTATCTTTTCGTATATACATGTATCAATTTATCGATTTCCTAAGATGAGAAATTTCACTTTATATAATATATTTTCTACTAAAAATTAAAAAAATATGACCAAAGTGTCCCGTTTTTTCGTTAATTACTCGTCTATTTATCTATCTATCGACAATTTGTTGATAGCATCTAATAGATAATTTTATTGTCTATTTTTTGGTATATACATGTATCTATTTATCTATTTCCTAAGATGAAAAATTTCACTTTATATAATATATTTTTTAATAAAAATTCAAAAATATTACCAAAGTGTCCCATTTCTTCATTAATTACTCGTCTATTTATCTATCTATTGACAATTTGTTGATGGCATCTAATAGATAATTTTATTGTCTATCTTTTCGTATATACATGTATCAATTTATCTATTTCCTAGAATGAGAAATTTCACTTTATATAATATATTTTAGACTAAAAATTGTAAAATATGACAAAAGTGTCTTAATTTATTCATTTATTACTCGTCTATTTATTTATCTATCGACAATTTGTTGATGGCATCTAATAGATAATTTTATTGTCTATCTTTTGGTTTATACATGTATCGATTTATCTATTTCTTAAGATGAGAAATTTCACTTTATATAATATATTTTTGACTAAAAATTGTAAAATATGACCAAAATGTCCCACTTTTTTCGTTAATTACTCGTCTATTTATCTATCTATCAACAATTTGTTGATGGCATCTAATAGATAATTTTATCGTCTATCTTTTGGTATGTACATGTATCTATTTATCTATTTCCTAAGATTAAAAAATTCACTTTATATAATATATTTTTGACTAAAAATAGTAAAAATAGACAAAAGTATCTTATTTTCATTTTTATTACTCATCTATTTATCTATCTATCGACAATTTGTTGATGGCATCTAATAGATAATTTTATTGGCTATCTTTTCGTATATACATGTATCAATTTATCTATTTCCTAAGATGAGAAATTTACCTTTATATAATATATTTTTGACTAAAAATAGTAAAATATGACCAAAGTGTCCCACTTTTTTTGTTAATTACTCGTCTTTTTATCTATCTATCGACAATTTGTTGATGGCATCTAATAGATAATTTTATTGTACATTTTTTGGTATATACATGTATCTATTTATCTATTTCCTAAGATGAGAAATTTCACTTTATATAATATATTTTTAACTAAAAATAGTAAAATATGACAAAAGTGTCTTAATATTCTTGTTAATTACTCGTCTATTTATCTATTTATCGACAATTTGTTGATGGCATCTAATTGATAATTGTATTGTCTATCGTTTGGTTTATACATGTATCTATTTATCTTATTCCTAAGATGAGAAATTTCACTTTATATATTATATTTTTTACAAAAAATTGTAAAATATGACCGAAGTGTCCCACTTTTTACGTTAATTACTCGTCTATTTATCTATCTATCGACAATTTGTTGATAGCATCTAATAGATAATTTTATTGTCTATCTTTTGGTATATACATGTATCTATTCATCTATTTCGTAAGATGAGAAATTTCACTTTATATAATATATTTTTAACTAAAAATGGTAAAATATGACAAAAATGTCTTAATTTTCTTGTTAATTACTCGTCTATTTATCTATTTATCGATAATTTTTTGATGACATCTAATAGATAATTTTATTGTCTATCGTTTGGTTTATACATGTATCTGTTTATCTTATTGCTAAGATGAGAAATTTCACTTTATATATTATATTTTTGACTAAAAATTGTAAAATATGACAAAAGTGTCTTAATTATTTCATTTATTACTCATCTATTTATCTATATATCGACAATTTGTTGATGGCATCTAATAGATAATTTTATTGTCTATCTTTTCGTATATACATGTATCAATTTATCGATTTCCTAAGATGAGAAATTTCACTTTATATAATATATTTTCTACTAAAAATTAAAAAATATGACCAAAGTGTCCCGTTTTTTCGTTAATTACTCGTCTATTTATCTATCTATCGACAATTTGTTGATAGCATCTAATAGATAATTTTATTGTCTATTTTTTGGTATATACATGTATCTATTTATCTATTTCCTAAGATGAGAAATTTCACTTTATATAATATATTTTTTAATAAAAATTCAAAAATATTACCAAAGTGTCCCATTTCTTCATTAATTACTCGTCTATTTATCTATCTATTGACAATTTGTTGATGGCATCTAATAGATAATTTTATTGTCTATCTTTTCGTATATACATGTATCAATTTATCTATTTCCTAGAATGAGAAATTTCACTTTATATAATATATTTTAGACTAAAAATTGTAAAATATGACAAAAGTGTCTTAATTTATTCATTTATTACTCGTCTATTTATTTATCTATCGACAATTTGTTGATGGCATCTAATAGATAATTTTATTGTCTATCTTTTGGTTTATACATGTATCGATTTATCTATTTCTTAAGATGAGAAATTTCACTTTATATAATATATTTTTGACTAAAAATTGTAAAATATGACCAAAATGTCCCACTTTTTTCGTTAATTACTCGTCTATTTATCTATCTATCAACAATTTGTTGATGGCATCTAATAGATAATTTTATCGTCTATCTTTTGGTATATACATGTATCTATTTATCTATTTCCTAAGATTCGAAAATTCACTTTATATAATATATTTTTGACTAAAAATAGTAAAATATGACAAAAGTATCTTATTTTCATTTTTATTACTCATCTATTTATCTATCTATCGACAATTTGTTGATGGCATCTAATAGATAATTTTATTGGCTATCTTTTCGTATATACATGTATCAATTTATCTATTTCCTAAGATGAGAAATTTACCTTTATATAATATATTTTTGACTAAAAATAGTAAAATATGACCAAAGTGTCCCACTTTTTTTGTTAATTACTCGTCTATTTATCTATCTATCGACAATTTGTTGATGGCATCTAATAGATAATTTTATTGTACATTTTTTGGTATATACATGTATCTATTTATCTATTTCCTAAGATGAGAAATTTCACTTTATATAATATATTTTTAACTAAAAATAGTAAAATATGACAAAAGTGTCTTAATATTCTTGTTAATTACTCGTCTATTTATCTATTTATCGACAATTTGTTGATGGCATCTAATTGATAATTTTATTGTCTATCGTTTGGTTTATACATGTATCTATTTATCTTATTACTAAGATGAGAAATTTCACTTTATATATTATATTTTTTACAAAAAATTGTAAAATATGACCGAAGTGTCCCACTTTTTACGTTAATTACTCGTCTATTTATCTATCTATCGACAATTTGTTGATAGCATCTAATAGATAATTTTATTGTCTATCTTTTGGTATATACATGTATCTATTTATCTATTTCGTAAGATGAGAAATTTCACTTTATGTAATATATTTTTAACTAAAAATGGTAAAATATGACAAAAATGTCTTAATTTTCTTGTTAATTACTCGTCTATTTATCTATTTATCGATAATTTTTTGATGGCATCTAATAGATAATTTTATTGTGTATCGTTTGGTTTATACATGTATCTATTTATCTTATTGCTAAGATGAGAAATTTCACTTTATATATTATATTTTTGACTAAAAATTGTAAAATATGACAAAAGTGTCTTAATTATTTCATTTATTACTCATCTATTTATCTATATATCGACAATTTGTTGATGGCATCTAATAGATAATTTTATTGTCTATCTTTTCGTATATACATGTATCAATTTATCGATTTCCTAAGATGAGAAATTTCACTTTATATAATATATTTTCTACTAAAAATTAAAAAATATGACCAAAGTGTCCCGTTTTTTCGTTAATTACTCGTCTATTTATCTATCTATCGACAATTTGTTGATAGCATCTAATAGATAATTTTATTGTCTATTTTTTGGTATATACATGTATCTATTTATCTATTTCCTAAGATGAGAAATTTCACTTTATATAATATATTTTTTAATAAAAATTCAAAAATATTACCAAAGTGTCCCATTTCTTCATTAATTACTCGTCTATTTATCTATCTATTGACAATTTGTTGATGGCATCTAATAGATAATTTTATTGGCTATCTTTTCGTATATACATGTATCAATTTATCTATTTCCTAGAATGAGAAATTTCACTTTATATAATATATTTTAGACTAAAAATTGTAAAATATGACAAAAGTGTCTTAATTTATTCATTTATTACTCGTCTATTTATTTATCTATCGACAATTTGTTGATGGCATCTAATAGATAATTTTATTGTCTATCTTTTGGTTTATACATGTATCGATTTATCTATTTCTTAAGATGAGAAAGTTCACTTTATATAATATATTTTTGACTAAAAATTGTAAAATATGACCAAAGTGTCCCACTTTTGTCGTTAATTACTCGTCTATTTATCTATCTATCGACAATTTGTTGATGATATCTAATAGATAATTTTATTGTCTATCTTTTCGTATATACATGTATCAATTTATCTATTTCCTAAGATGAGAAATTTCACTTTATATAATATATTTTTGACTAAAAATAGTAAAATATGACCAAAGTGTCCCAATTTTTTCGTTAATTACTCGTCTATTTATCTATCTATCGACAATTTGTTGATGGCATCTAATAGATAATTTTATCGTCTATCGTTTGGTATATACATGTATCTATTTATCTATTTTCTAAGATTCGAAAATTCACTTTATATATTATATTTTTGACTAAAAATTGTAAAATATGACAAAAGTGACTTAATTATTTCATTTATTACTCATCTATTTATCTATCTATCGACAATTTGTTGATGGCATCTAATAGATAATTTTATTGTCTATCGTTTGGTTTATACATGTATCTATTTATCTTATTCCTAAGATGAGAAATTTCACTTTATATATTATATTTTTTACAAAAAATTGTAAAATATGACCGAAGTGTCCCACTTTTTACGTTAATTACTCGTCTATTTATCTATCTATCGACAATTTGTTGATAGCATCTAATAGATAATTTTATTGTCTATCTTTTGGTATATACATGTATCTATTTATCTATTTCGTAAGATGAGAAATTTCACTTTATATAATATATTTTTAACTAAAAATGGTAAAATATGACAAAAATGTCTTAATTTTCTTGTTAATTACTCGTCTATTTATCTATTTATCGATAATTTTTTGATGGCATCTAATAGATAATTTTATTGTCTATCGTTTGGTTTATACATGTATCTATTTATCTTATTGCTAAGATGAGAAATTTCACTTTATATATTATATTTTTGACTAAAAATTGTAAAATATGACAAAAGTGTCTTAATTATTTCATTTATTACTCATCTATTTATCTATATATCGACAATTTGTTGATGGCATCTAATAGATATTTTTATTGTCTATCTTTTCGTATATACATGTATCAATTTATCGATTTCCTAAGATGAGAAATTTCACTTTATATAATATATTTTCTACTAAAAATAAAAAAATATGACCAAAGTGTCCCGTTTTTTCGTTAATTACTCGTCTATTTATCTATCTATCGACAATTTGTTGATAGCATCTAATAGATAATTTTATTGTCTATTTTTTGGTATATACATGTATCTATTTATCTATTTCCTAAGATGAGAAATTTCACTTTATATAATATATTTTTTAATAAAAATTCAAAAATATTACCAAAGTGTCCCATTTCTTCATTAATTACTCGTCTATTTATCTATCTATTGACAATTTGTTGATGGCATCTAATAGATAATTTTATTGTCTATCTTTTCGTATATACATGTATCAATTTATCTATTTCCTAGAATGAGAAATTTCACTTTATATAATATATTTTAGACTAAAAATTGTAAAATATGACAAAAGTGTCTTAATTTATTCATTTATTACTCGTCTATTTATTTATCTATCGACAATTTGTTGATGGCATCTAATAGATAATTTTATTGTCTATCTTTTGGTTTATACATGTATCGATTTATCTATTTCTTAAGATGAGAAATTTCACTTTATATAATATATTTTTGACTAAAAATTGTAAAATATGACCAAAATGTCCCACTTTTTTCGTTAATTACTCGTCTATTTATCTATCTATCAACAATTTGTTGATGGCATCTAATAGATAATTTTATCGTCTATCTTTTGGTATATACATGTATCTATTTATCTATTTCCTAAGATTCGAAAATTCACTTTATATAATATATTTTTGACTAAAAATAGTAAAATATGACAAAAGTATCTTATTTTCATTTTTATTACTCATCTATTTATCTATCTATCGACAATTTGTTGATGGCATCTAATAGATAATTTTATTGGCTATCTTTTCGTATATACATGTATCAATTTATCTATTTCCTAAGATGAGAAATTTACCTTTATATAATATATTTTTGACTAAAAATAGTAAAATATGACCAAAGTGTCCCACTTTTTTTGTTAATTACTCGTCTATTTATCTATCTATCGACAATTTGTTGATGGCATCTAATAGATAATTTTATTGTACATTTTTTGGTATATACATGTATCTATTTATCTATTTCCTAAGATGAGAAATTTCACTTTATATAATATATTTTTAACTAAAAATAGTAAAATATGACAAAAGTGTCTTAATATTCTTGTTAATTACTCGTCTATTTATCTATTTATCGACAATTTGTTGATGGCATCTAATTGATAATTTTATTGTTTATCGTTTGGTTTATACATGTATCTATTTATCTTATTCCTAAGATGAGAAATTTCACTTTATATATTATATTTTTTACAAAAAATTGTAAAATATGACCGAAGTGTCCCACTTTTTACGTTAATTACTCGTCTATTTATCTATCTATCGACAATTTGTTGATAGCATCTAATAGATAATTTTATTGTCTATCTTTTGGTATATACATGTATCTATTTATCTATTTCGTAAGATGAGAAATTTCACTTTATGTAATATATTTTTAACTAAAAATGGTAAAATATGACAAAAATGTCTTAATTTTCTTGTTAATTACTCGTCTATTTATCTATTTATCGATAATTTTTTGATGGCATCTAATAGATAATTTTATTGTCTATCGTTTGGTTTATACATGTATCTATTTATCTTATTGCTAAGATGAGAAATTTCACTTTATATATTATATTTTTGACTAAAAATTGTAAAATATGACAAAAGTGTCTTAATTATTTCATTTATTACTCATCTATTTATCTATATATCGACAATTTGTTGATGGCATCTAATAGATATTTTTATTGTCTATCTTTTCGTATATACATGTATCAATTTATCGATTTCCTAAGATGAGAAATTTCACTTTATATAATATATTTTCTACTAAAAATAAAAAAATATGACCAAAGTGTCCCGTTTTTTCGTTAATTACTCGTCTATTTATCTATCTATCGACAATTTGTTGATAGCATCTAATAGATAATTTTATTGTCTATTTTTTGGTATATACATGTATCTATTTATCTATTTCCTAAGATGAGAAATTTCACTTTATATAATATATTTTTTAATAAAAATTCAAAAATATTACCAAAGTGTCCCATTTCTTCATTAATTACTCGTCTATTTATCTATCTATTGACAATTTGTTGATGGCATCTAATAGATAATTTTATTGTCTATCTTTTCGTATATACATGTATCAATTTATCTATTTCCTAGAATGAGAAATTTCACTTTATATAATATATTTTAGACTAAAAATTGTAAAATATGACAAAAGTGTCTTAATTTATTCATTTATTACTCGTCTATTTATTTATCTATCGACAATTTGTTGATGGCATCTAATAGATAATTTTATTGTCTATCTTTTGGTTTATACATGTATCGATTTATCTATTTCTTAAGATGAGAAATTTCACTTTATATAATATATTTTTGACTAAAAATTGTAAAATATGACCAAAATGTCCCACTTTTTTCGTTAATTACTCGTTTATTTATCTATCTATCAACAATTTGTTGATGGCATCTAATAGATAATTTTATCGTCTATCTTTTGGTATATACATGTATCTATTTATCTATTTCCTAAGATTCGAAAATTCACTTTATATAATATATTTTTGACTAAAAATAGTAAAATATGACAAAAGTATCTTATTTTCATTTTTATTACTCATCTATTTATCTATCTATCGACAATTTGTTGATGGCATCTAATAGATAATTTTATTGGCTATCTTTTCGTATATACATGTATCAATTTATCTATTTCCTAAGATGAGAAATTTACCTTTATATAATATATTTTTGACTAAAAATAGTAAAATATGACCAAAGTGTCCCACTTTTTTTGTTAATTACTCGTCTATTTATCTATCTATCGACAATTTGTTGATGGCATCTAATAGATAATTTTATTGTACATTTTTTGGTATATACATGTATCTATTTATCTATTTCCTAAGATGAGAAATTTCACTTTATATAATATATTTTTAACTAAAAATAGTAAAATATGACAAAAGTGTCTTAATATTCTTGTTAATTACTCGTCTATTTATCTATTTATCGACAATTTGTTGATGGCATCTAATTGATAATTTTATTGTTTATCGTTTGGTTTATACATGTATCTATTTATCTTATTCCTAAGATGAGAAATTTCACTTTATATATTATATTTTTTACAAAAAATTGTAAAATATGACCGAAGTGTCCCACTTTTTACGTTAATTACTCGTCTATTTATCTATCTATCGACAATTTGTTGATAGCATCTAATAGATAATTTTATTGTCTATCTTTTGGTATATACATGTATCTATTTATCTATTTCGTAAGATGAGAAATTTCACTTTATGTAATATATTTTTAACTAAAAATGGTAAAATATGACAAAAATGTCTTAATTTTCTTGTTAATTACTCGTCTATTTATCTATTTATCGATAATTTTTTGATGGCATCTAATAGATAATTTTATTGTCTATCGTTTGGTTTATACATGTATCTATTTATCTTATTGCTAAGATGAGAAATTTCACTTTATATATTATATTTTTGACTAAAAATTGTAAAATATGACAAAAGTGTCTTAATTATTTCATTTATTACTCATCTATTTATCTATATATCGACAATTTGTTGATGGCATCTAATAGATAATTTTATTGTCTATCTTTTCGTATATACATGTATCAATTTATCGATTTCCTAAGATGAGAAATTTCACTTTATATAATATATTTTCTACAAAAAAATAAAAAATATGACCAAAGTGTCCCGTTTTTTCGTTAATTACTCGTCTATTTATCTATCTATCGACAATTTGTTGATAGCATCTAATAGATAATTTTATTGTCTATTTTTTGGTATATACATGTATCTATTTATCTATTTCCTAAGATGAGAAATTTCACTTTATATAATATATTTTTTAATAAAAATTCAAAAATATTACCAAAGTGTCCCATTTCTTCATTAATTACTCGTCTATTTATCAATCTATTGACAATTTGTTGATGGCATCTAATAGATAATTTTATTGGCTATCTTTTCGTATATACATGTATCAATTTATCTTTTTCCTAGAATGAGAAATTTCACTTTATATAATATATTTTAGACTAAAAATTGTAAAATATGACAAAAGTGTCTTAATTTATTCATTTATTACTCGTCTATTTATTTATCTATCGACAATTTGTTGATGGCATCTAATAGATAATTTTATTGTCTATCTTTTGGTTTATACATGTATCGATTTATCTATTTCTTAAGATGAGAAATTTCACTTTATATAATATATTTTTGACTAAAAATTGTAAAATATGACCAAAGTGTCCCACTTTTTTCGTTAATTACTCGTCTATTTATCTATCTATCGACAATTTGTTGATGACATCTAATAGATAATTTTATTGTCTATCTTTTCGTATATACATGTATCAATTTATCTATTTCCTAAGATGAGAAATTTCACTTTATATAATATATTTTTGACTAAAAATAGTAAAATATGACCAAAGTGTCCCAATTTTTTCGTTAATTACTCGTCTATTTATCTATCTATCGACAATTTGTTGATGGCATCTAATAGATAATTTTATCGTCTATCGTTTGGTATATACATGTATCTATTTATCTATTTTCTAAGATTCGAAAATTCACTTTATATATTATATTTTTGACTAAAAATTGTAAAATATGACAAAAGTGACTTAATTATTTCATTTATTACTCATCTATTTATCTATCTATCGACAATTTGTTGATGGCATCTAATAGATAATTTTATTGTCTATCTTTTCGTATATACATGTATCAATTTATCGATTTTATAAGATGAGAAATTTCACTTTATATAATATATTTTTGACTAAAAATAGTAAAATATGACCAAAGTGTCCCAATTTTTTCGTTAATTACTCGTCTATTTATCTATCTATCGACAATTTGTTGATGGCATCTAATAGATAATTTTATCGTCTATCTTTCGGTATATACATGTATCTATTTATCTATTTTCTAAGATTCGAAAATTCACTTTATATATTATATTTTTGACTAAAAATTGTAAAATATGACCAAAGTGTCTTTATTTATTCATTTATTACTCGTCTATTTATCTATCTATGGAAAATTTGTTGATGGCATCTAATAGATAATTTTATTGTCTATCTTTTCGTATATACATGTATCAATTTATCTATTTCATAAGATGAGAAATGTCACTTTATATAATATATTTTTGACTAAAAATTGTAAAATATGACCAAAGTGTCCCACTTTTTTCGTTAATTACTCGTCTATTTATCTATCTATCAACAATTTATTGATGGCATCTAATAGATAATTTTATTATCGATCTTTTGGTTTATACATGTATCGATTTATCTATTTCCTAAGATGAGAAATTTCACTTCATATATTATATTTTTGACAAAAAATTGTAAAATATGACCAAAATGTCCCACTTTTTTCGTTAATTACTCGTCTATTTATCTATCTATCAACAATTTGTTGATGGCATCTAATAGATAATTTTATCGTCTATATTTTGGTATATACATGTATCTATTTATCTATTTCCTAAGATTCGAAAATTCACTTTATATAATATATTTTTGACTAAAAATAATAAAATATGACAAAAGTATCTTATTTTCTTTTTTATTACTCATCTATTTATCTATCTATCGACAATTTGTTGATGGCATCTAATAGATAATTTTATTGGCTATCTTTTCGTATATACATGTATCAATTTATCTATTTCCTAAGATGAGAAATATACCTTTATATAATATATTTTTGACTAAAAATTGTAAAATATGACCAAAATGTCCCAATTTTTTCGTTAATTACTCGTCTATTTATCTATCTATCAACAATTTGTTGATAGCATCTAATAGATAATTTTATCGTCTATCTTTTCGTATATACATGTATCAATTTATCTTTTTCCTAGAATGAGAAATTTCACTTTATATAATATATTTTAGACTAAAAATTGTAAAATATGACAAAAGTGTCTTAATTTATTCATTTATTACTCGTCTATTTATTTATCTATCGACAATTTGTTGATGGCATCTAATAGATAATTTTATTGTCTATCTTTTGGTTTATACATGTATCGATTTATCTATTTCTTAAGATGAGAAATTTCACTTTATATAATATATTTTTGACTAAAAATTGTAAAATATGACCAAAGTGTCCCACTTTTTTCGTTAATTACTCGTCTATTTATCTATCTATCGACAATTTGTTGATGACATCTAATAGATAATTTTATTGTCTATCTTTTCGTATATACATGTATCAATTTATCTATTTCCTAAGATGAGAAATTTCACTTTATATAATATATTTTTGACTAAAAATAGTAAAATATGACCAAAGTGTCCCAATTTTTTCGTTAATTACTCGTCTATTTATCTATCTATCGACAATTTGTTGATGGCATCTAATAGATAATTTTATCGTCTATCGTTTGGTATATACATGTATCTATTTATCTATTTTCTAAGATTCGAAAATTCACTTTATATATTATATTTTTGACTAAAAATTGTAAAATATGACAAAAGTGACTTAATTATTTCATTTATTACTCATCTATTTATCTATCTATCGACAATTTGTTGATGGCATCTAATAGATAATTTTATTGTCTATCTTTTCGTATATACATGTATCAATTTATCGATTTTATAAGATGAGAAATTTCACTTTATATAATATATTTTTGACTAAAAATAGTAAAATATGACCAAAGTGTCCCAATTTTTTCGTTAATTACTCGTCTATTTATCTATCTATCGACAATTTGTTGATGGCATCTAATAGATAATTTTATCGTCTATCTTTCGGTATATACATGTATCTATTTATCTATTTTCTAAGATTCGAAAATTCACTTTATATATTATATTTTTGACTAAAAATTGTAAAATATGACCAAAGTGTCTTTATTTATTCATTTATTACTCGTCTATTTATCTATCTATGGAAAATTTGTTGATGGCATCTAATAGATAATTTTATTGTCTATCTTTTCGTATATACATGTATCAATTTATCTATTTCATAAGATGAGAAATGTCACTTTATATAATATATTTTTGACTAAAAATTGTAAAATATGACCAAAGTGTCCCACTTTTTTCGTTAATTACTCGTCTATTTATCTATCTATCAACAATTTATTGATGGCATCTAATAGATAATTTTATTATCGATCTTTTGGTTTATACATGTATCGATTTATCTATTTCCTAAGATGAGAAATTTCACTTCATATATTATATTTTTGACAAAAAATTGTAAAATATGACCAAAATGTCCCACTTTTTTCGTTAATTACTCGTCTATTTATCTATCTATCAACAATTTGTTGATGGCATCTAATAGATAATTTTATCGTCTATATTTTGGTATATACATGTATCTATTTATCTATTTCCTAAGATTCGAAAATTCACTTTATATAATATATTTTTGACTAAAAATAATAAAATATGACAAAAGTATCTTATTTTCTTTTTTATTACTCATCTATTTATCTATCTATCGACAATTTGTTGATGGCATCTAATAGATAATTTTATTGGCTATCTTTTCGTATATACATGTATCAATTTATCTATTTCCTAAGATGAGAAATATACCTTTATATAATATATTTTTGACTAAAAATTGTAAAATATGACCAAAATGTCCCAATTTTTTCGTTAATTACTCGTCTATTTATCTATCTATCAACAATTTGTTGATAGCATCTAATAGATAATTTTATCGTCTATCTTTTCGTATATACATGTATCAATTTATCTATTTCCTAAGATGAGAAATTTCACTTTATATAATATATTTTTGACTAAAAATAGTAAAATATGACCAAAGTGTCCCAATTTTTTCGTTAATTACTCGTCTATTTATCTATCTATCGACAATTTGTTGATGGCATCTAATAGATAATTTTATCGTCTATCGTTTGGTATATACATGTATCTATTTATCTATTTTCTAAGATTCGAAAATTCACTTTATATATTATATTTTTGACTAAAAATTGTAAAATATGACAAAAGTGACTTAATTATTTCATTTATTACTCGTCTATTTATCTTTCTATCGACAATTTGTTGATAGCATCTAATAGATAATTTTATTGTCTATCTTTTGGTATATACATGTATCTATTTATCTATTTCGTAAGATGAGAAATTTCACTTTATATAATATATTTTTAACTAAAAATGGTAAAATATGACAAAAATGTCTTAATTTTCTTGTTAATTACTCGTCTATTTATCTATTTATCGATAATTTTTTGATGGCATCTAATAGATAATTTTATTGTCTATCGTTTGGTTTATACATGTATCTATTTATCTTATTGCTAAGATGAGAAATTTCACTTTATATATTATATTTTTGACTAAAAATTGTAAAATATGACAAAAGTGTCTTAATTATTTCATTTATTACTCATCTATTTATCTATATATCGACAATTTGTTGATGGCATCTAATAGATAATTTTATTGTCTATCTTTTCGTATATACATGTATCAATTTATCGATTTCCTAAGATGAGAAATTTCACTTTATATAATATATTTTCTACTAAAAATTAAAAAATATGACCAAAGTGTCCCGTTTTTTCGTTAATTACTCGTCTATTTATCTATCTATCGACAATTTGTTGATAGCATCTAATAGATAATTTTATTGTCTATTTTTTGGTATATACATGTATCTATTTATCTATTTCCTAAGATGAGAAATTTCACTTTATATAATATATTTTTTAATAAAAATTCAAAAATATTACCAAAGTGTCCCATTTCTTCATTAATTACTCGTCTATTTATCTATCTATTGACAATTTGTTGATGGCATCTAATAGATAATTTTATTGTCTATCTTTTCGTATATACATGTATCAATTTATCTATTTCCTAGAATGAGAAATTTCACTTTATATAATATATTTTAGACTAAAAATTGTAAAATATGACAAAAGTGTCTTAATTTATTCATTTATTACTCGTCTATTTATTTATCTATCGACAATTTGTTGATGGCATCTAATAGATAATTTTATTGTCTATCTTTTGGTTTATACATGTATCGATTTATCTATTTCTTAAGATGAGAAATTTCACTTTATATAATATATTTTTGACTAAAAATTGTAAAATATGACCAAAATGTCCCACTTTTTTCGTTAATTACTCGTCTATTTATCTATCTATCAACAATTTGTTGATGGCATCTAATAGATAATTTTATTGTCTATCTTTTGGTATATACATGTATCTATTTATCTATTTCGTAAGATGAGAAATTTCACTTTATGTAATATATTTTTAACTAAAAATGGTAAAATATGACAAAAATGTCTTAATTTTCTTGTTAATTACTCGTCTATTTATCTATTTATCGATAATTTTTTGATGGCATCTAATAGATAATTTTATTGTGTATCGTTTGGTTTATACATGTATCTATTTATCTTATTGCTAAGATGAGAAATTTCACTTTATATATTATATTTTTGACTAAAAATTGTAAAATATGACAAAAGTGTCTTAATTATTTCATTTATTACTCATCTATTTATCTATATATCGACAATTTGTTGATGGCATCTAATAGATAATTTTATTGTCTATCTTTTCGTATATACATGTATCAATTTATCGATTTTATAAGATGAGAAATTTCACTTTATATAATATATTTTTGACTAAAAATAGTAAAATATGACCAAAGTGTCCCAATTTTTTCGTTAATTACTCGTCTATTTATCTATCTATCGACAATTTGTTGATGGCATCTAATAGATAATTTTATCGTCTATCTTTCGGTATATACATGTATCTATTTATCTATTTTCTAAGATTCGAAAATTCACTTTATATATTATATTTTTGACTAAAAATTGTAAAATATGACAAAAGTGACTTAATTATTTCATTTATTACTCATCTATTTATCTATCTATCGACAATTTGTTGATGGCATCTAATAGATAATTTTATTGTCTATCTTTTCGTATATACATGTATCAATTTATCGATTTTATAAGATGAGAAATTTCACTTTATATAATATATTTTTGACTAAAAATAGTAAAATATGACCAAAGTGTCCCAATTTTTTCGTTAATTACTCGTCTATTTATCTATCTATCGACAATTTGTTGATGGCATCTAATAGATAATTTTATCGTCTATCTTTCGGTATATACATGTATCTATTTATCTATTTTCTAAGATTCGAAAATTCACTTTATATATTATATTTTTGACTAAAAATTGTAAAATATGACCAAAGTGTCTTTATTTATTCATTTATTACTCTTCTATTTATCTATCTATGGAAAATTTGTTGATGGCATCTAATAGATAATTTTATTGTCTATCTTTTCGTATATACATGTATCAATTTATCTATTTCATAAGATGAGAAATGTCACTTTATATAATATATTTTTGACTAAAAATTGTAAAATATGACCGAAGTGTCCCACTTTTTTCGTTAATTACTCGTCTATTTATCTATCTATCAACAATTTATTGATGGCATCTAATAGATAATTTTATTATCGATCTTTTGGTTTATACATGTATCAATTTATCTATTTCCTAAGATGAGAAATTTCACTTTATATAATATATTTTTGACTAAAAAATTGTAAAATATGACCAAAATGTCCCACTTTTTTCGTTAATTACTCGTCTATTTATCTATCTATCGACAATTTGTTGATGGCATCTAATAGATAATTTTATCGTCTATCTTTTGGTATATACATGTATCTATTTATCTATTTCCTAAGATTCGAAAATTCACTTTATATAATATATTTTTGACTAAAAATAGTAAAATATGACAAAAGTATCTTATTTTCTTTTTTATTACTCATCTATTTATCTATCTATCGACAATTTGTTGATGGCATCTAATAGATAATTTTATTGGCTATCTTTTCGTATATACATGTATCAATTTATCTATTTTCTAAGATGAGAAATTTACCTTTATATAATATATTTTTTACTAAAAATAGTAAAATATGACCAAAGTTTCCCACTTTTTTTGTTAATTACTCGTCTATTTATCTATCTATCGACAATTTGTTGATGGCATCTAATAGATACTTTTATTGTCTATCGTTTGGTTTATACATGGATCTATTTATCTTATTCCTAAGATGAGAAATTTCACTTTATATATTATATTTTTTACAAAAAATTGTAAAATATGACAAAAGTGTCTTAATTATTTCATTTATTACTCATCTATTTATCTATATATCGACAATTTGTTGATGGTATCTAATAGATAATTTTATTGTCTATCTTTTCGTATATACATGTATCAATTTATCTATTTCCTAGAATAAGAAATTTCACTTTATATAATATATTTTAGACTAAAAATTGTAAAATATGACAAAAGTGTCTTAATTTATTCATTTATTACTCGTCTATTTATTTTTCTATCGACAATTTGTTGATGGCATATAATAGATAATTTTATTGTCTATCTTTTGGTTTATACATGTATCGATTTATCTATTTCTTAAGATGAGAAATTTCACTTTATATAATATATTTTTGACTAAAAATTGTAAAATATGACCAAAGTGTCCCACTTTTTTCGTTAATTACTCGTCTATTTATCTATCTATCGACAATTTGTTGATGACATCTAATAGATAATTTTATTGTCTATCTTTTCGTATATACATGTATCAATTTATCTATTTCCTAAGATGAGAAATTTCACTTTATATAATATATTTTTGACTAAAAATAGTAAAATATGACCAAAGTGTCCCACTTTTTTTGTTAATTACTCGTCTATTTATCTATCTATCGACAATTTGTTGATGGCATCTAATAGATAATTTTATTGTACATTTTTTGGTATATACATGTATCTATTTATCTATTTCCTAAGATGAGAAATTTCACTTTATATAATATATTTTTAACTAAAAATAGTAAAATATGACAAAAGTGTCTTAATATTCTTGTTAATTACTCGTCTATTTATCTATTTATCGACAATTTGTTGATGGCATCTAATTGATCATTTTATTGTCTATCGTTTGGTTTATACATGTATCTATTTATCTTATTCCTAAGATGAGAAATTTCACTTTATATATTATATTTTTTACAAAAAATTGTAAAATATGACCAAAGTGTCCCATTTTTATATTAATTACTCGTCTATTTATCTATCTATCGACAATTTGTTGATAGCATCTAATAGATAATTTTATTGTCTATCTTTTGGTATATACATGTATCTATTTATCTATTTCGTAAGATGAGAAATTTCACTTTATATAATATATTTTTAACTAAAAATGGTAAAATATGACAAAAATGTCTTAATTTTCTTGTTAATTTCTCGTCTATTTATCTATTTATCGATAATTTGTTGAAGGCATCTAATAGATAATTTTATTGTCTATCGTTTGGTTTATACATGTATCTATTTATCTATTTCCTAAGATGAGAAATTTCACTTTATATAATATATTTTTGACTAAAAAATTGTAAAATATGACCAAAATGTCCCACTTTTTTCGTTAATTACTCGTCTATTTATCTATCTATCGACAATTTGTTGATGGCATCTAATAGATAATTTTATCGTCTATCTTTTGGTATATACATGTATCTATTTATCTATTTCCTAAGATTCGAAAATTCACTTTATATAATATATTTTTGACTAAAAATAGTAAAATATGACAAAAGTATCTTATTTTCTTTTTTATTACTCATCTATTTATCTATCTATCGACAATTTGTTGATGGCATCTAATAGATAATTTTATTGGCTATCTTTTCGTATATACATGTATCAATTTATCTATTTTCTAAGATGAGAAATTTACCTTTATATAATATATTTTTTACTAAAAATAGTAAAATATGACCAAAGTTTCCCACTTTTTTTGTTAATTACTCGTCTATTTATCTATCTATCGACAATTTGTTGATGGCATCTAATAGATACTTTTATTGTCTATCGTTTGGTTTATACATGGATCTATTTATCTTATTCCTAAGATGAGAAATTTCACTTTATATATTATATTTTTTACAAAAAATTGTAAAATATGACAAAAGTGTCTTAATTATTTCATTTATTACTCATCTATTTATCTATATATCGACAATTTGTTGATGGTATCTAATAGATAATTTTATTGTCTATCTTTTCGTATATACATGTATCAATTTATCTATTTCCTAGAATAAGAAATTTCACTTTATATAATATATTTTAGACTAAAAATTGTAAAATATGACAAAAGTGTCTTAATTTATTCATTTATTACTCGTCTATTTATTTTTCTATCGACAATTTGTTGATGGCATATAATAGATAATTTTATTGTCTATCTTTTGGTTTATACATGTATCGATTTATCTATTTCTTAAGATGAGAAATTTCACTTTATATAATATATTTTTGACTAAAAATTGTAAAATATGACCAAAGTGTCCCACTTTTTTCGTTAATTACTCGTCTATTTATCTATCTATCGACAATTTGTTGATGACATCTAATAGATAATTTTATTGTCTATCTTTTCGTATATACATGTATCAATTTATCTATTTCCTAAGATGAGAAATTTCACTTTATATAATATATTTTTGACTAAAAATAGTAAAATATGACCAAAGTGTCCCACTTTTTTTGTTAATTACTCGTCTATTTATCTATCTATCGACAATTTGTTGATGGCATCTAATAGATAATTTTATTGTACATTTTTTGGTATATACATGTATCTATTTATCTATTTCCTAAGATGAGAAATTTCACTTTATATAATATATTTTTAACTAAAAATAGTAAAATATGACAAAAGTGTCTTAATATTCTTGTTAATTACTCGTCTATTTATCTATTTATCGACAATTTGTTGATGGCATCTAATTGATCATTTTATTGTCTATCGTTTGGTTTATACATGTATCTATTTATCTTATTCCTAAGATGAGAAATTTCACTTTATATATTATATTTTTTACAAAAAATTGTAAAATATGACCAAAGTGTCCCATTTTTATATTAATTACTCGTCTATTTATCTATCTATCGACAATTTGTTGATAGCATCTAATAGATAATTTTATTGTCTATCTTTTGGTATATACATGTATCTATTTATCTATTTCGTAAGATGAGAAATTTCACTTTATATAATATATTTTTAACTAAAAATGGTAAAATATGACAAAAATGTCTTAATTTTCTTGTTAATTTCTCGTCTATTTATCTATTTATCGATAATTTGTTGAAGGCATCTAATAGATAATTTTATTGTCTATCGTTTGGTTTATACATGTATCTATTTATCTTATTGCTAAGATGAGAAATTTCACTTTATATATTATATTTTTGACTAAAAATTGTAAAATATGACAAAAGTGTCTTAATTATTTCATTTATTACTCGTCTATTTATCTATCTATCGACAATTTGTTGATAGCATCTAATAGATAATTTTATTGTCTATTTTTTTATATATACATGTATCTATTTATCTATTTCCTAAGATGAGAAATTTCACTTTATATAATATATTTTTTACTAAAAATTCAAAAATATTACCAAAGTGTCCCATTTCTTCATTAATTACTCGTCTATTTATCTATCTATTGACAATTTGTTGATGGCATCTAATAGATAATTTTATTGTCTATCTTTTCGTATATACATGTATCAATTTATCTATTTCCTAGAATGAGAAATTTCACTTTATATAATATATTGTAGACTAAAAATTGTAAAATATGACAAAAGTGTCTTAATTTATTCATTTATTACTCGTCTATTTATTTATCTATCGACAATTTGTTGATGGCATCTAATAGATAATGTTATTGTCTATCTTTTGGTTTATACATGTATCGATTTATCTATTTCTTAAGATGAGAAATTTCACTTTATATAATACATTTTTGACTAAAAGTTGTAAAATATGACCAAAGTGTCCCACTTTTTTCGTTAATTACTCGTCTATTTATCTATCTATCGACAATTTGTTGATGATATCTAATAGATAATTTTATTGTCTATCTTTTCGTATATACATGTATCAATTTATCTATTTCCTAAGATGAGAAATTTCACTTTATATAATATATTTTTGACTAAAAAATTGTAAAATATGACCAAAATGTCCCACTTTTTTCGTTAATTACTCGTCTATTTATCTATCTATCGACAATTTGTTGATGGCATCTAATAGATAATTTTATCGTCTATCTTTTGGTATATACATGTATCTATTTATCTATTTCCTAAGATTCGAAAATTCACTTTATATAATATATTTTTGACTAAAAATAGTAAAATATGACAAAAGTATCTTATTTTCTTTTTTATTACTCATCTATTTATCTATCTATCGACAATTTGTTGATGGCATCTAATAGATAATTTTATTGGCTATCTTTTCGTATATACATGTATCAATTTATCTATTTCCTAAGATGAGAAATTTACCTTTATATAATATATTTTTTACTAAAAATAGTAAAATATGACCAAAGTTTCCCACTTTTTTTGTTAATTACTCGTCTATTTATCTATCTATCGACAATTTGTTGATGGCATCTAATAGATAATTTTATTGTCTATCGTTTGGTTTATACATGGATCTATTTATCTTATTCCTAAGATGAGAAATTTCACTTTATATATTATATATTTTACAAAAAATTGTAAAATATGACAAAAGTGTCTTAATTATTTCATTTATTACTCATCTATTTATCTATATATCGACAATTTGTTGATGGTATCTAATAGATAATTTTATTGTCTATCTTTTCGTATATACATGTATCAATTTATCTATTTCCTAGAATGAGAAATTTCACTTTATATAATATATTTTAGACTAAAAATTGTAAAATATGACAAAAGTGTCTTAATTTATTCATTTATTACTCGTCTATTTATTTTTCTATCGACAATTTGTTGATGGCATATAATAGATAATTTTATTGTCTATCTTTTGGTTTATACATGTATCGATTTATCTATTTCTTAAGATGAGAAATTTCACTTTATATAATATATTTTTGACTAAAAATTGTAAAATATGACCAAAGTGTCCCACTTTTTTCGTTAATTACTCGTCTATTTATCTATCTATCGACAATTTGTTGATGACATCTAATAGATAATTTTATTGTCTATATTTTCGTATATACATGTATCAATTTATCTATTTCCTAAGATGAGAAATTTCACTTTATATAATATATTTTTGACTAAAAATAGTAAAATATGACCAAAGTGTCCCAATTTTTTCGTTAATTACTCGTCTATTTATCTATCTATCGACAATTTGTTGATGGCATCTAATAGATAATTTTATCGTCTATCTTTTGGTATATACATGTATCTATTTATCTATTTTCTAAGATTCGAAAAATCACTTTATATATTATATTTTTGATTAAAAACTGTAAAATATGACCAAAGTGTCTTTATTTATTCATTTATTACTCGTCTATTTATCTATCTATGGAAAATTTGTTGATGGCATCTAATAGATAATTTTATTGTCTATCTCTTCGTATATACATGTATCAATTTATCTATTTCCTAAGATGAGAAATGTCACTTTATATAATATATTTTTGACTAAAAATTGTAAAATATGACCAAAGTGTCTTTATTTATTCATTAATTACTCGTCTATTTATCAATCTATGGAAAATTTGTTGATGGCATCTAATAGATAATTTTATTGTCTATCTTTTCGTATATACATGTATCAATTTATCTATTTCATAAGATGAGAAATGTCACTTTATATAATATATTTTTGACTAAAAATTGTAAAATATGACCGAAGTGTCCCACTTTTTTCGTTAATTACTCGTCTATTTATCTATCTATCAACAATTTGTTGATGGCATCTAATAGATAATTTTATTATCGATCTTTTGGTTAATACATGTATCGATTTATCTATTTCCTAAGATGTGAAATGTCACTTTATATATTATATTTTTGACTAAAAATAGTAAAATATTACCAATGTGTCTTAATTATTTCGTTTATTACTCGTCTATTTATCTATCTATCAACAATTTGTTGATGTCATCTAATAAATAATTTAATCGTCTATCTTTTGGTATATACATGTATTATATTTATCTATTTCCTAATATGAGAAATTTCACTTATTATAATATATTTTTAACTAAAAATTGTAAAATATAACAAAATTGTCTTAATTGTTTCATTTATTACTCGTCTGTTTATCTATATATTGACAATTTGTTGATGGCATCTAATAGATAATTTTATTGTCTATCTTTTGTTGTTTTCATGTATCTATTTATCTATTTCCTAAGATGAGAAATTTCACTTCATATATTATATTTTTGACAAAAAATTGTAAAATATGACCAAAATGTCTCACTTTTTTCGTTAATTACTCGTCTATTTATCTATCTATCAACAATTTGTTGATGGCATCTAATAGATAATTTTATCGTCTATCTTTTGGTATATACATGTATCTATTTATCTATTTCCTAAGATTCGAAAATTCACTTAATATAATATATTTTTGACTAAAAATAGTAAAATATGACAAAAGTATCTTATTTTCTTTTTTATTACTCATCTATTTATCTATCTATCGACAATTTGTTGATGGCATCTAATAGATAATTTTATTGGTTATCTTTTCGTATATACATGTATCAATTTATCTATTTCCTAAGATGAGAAATTTCACTTTATATAATATATTTTTAACTAAAAATAGTAAAATATGACAAAAGTGTCTTAATATTCTTGTTAATTACGCGTCTATTTATCTATTTATCGACAATTTGTTGATGGCATCCAGCTGGTTAAAACAGTGCTAGTATCAGTGACAATAGTGGTGAAGTGCAGTGTTGCCAGCTGGTTAAAACAGTGCTAGTATCAGTGACAATAGTGGTGAAGTGCAGTGTTGCCAGCTGGTTAAAACAGTGCTAGTATCAGTGACAATAGTGGTGAAGTGCAGTGTTGCCAGCTGGTTAAAACAGTGCTAGTATCAGTGACAATAGTGGTGAAGTGCAGTGTTGCCAGCTGGTTAAAACAGTGCTAGTATCAGTGACAATAGTGGTGAAGTGCAGTGTTGCCAGCTGGTTAAAACAGTGCTAGTATCAGTGACAATAGTGGTGAAGTGCAGTGAGGGTGCAACAAGTTATTGAAACCCGACATCCAAGTGCAGGACCTATAATATTCACTGCAGTTATGACGGGACCAGAACTGCATACAGCTAACTCAGGCGAGTCGAGCCAATATGGCGGCGCTACTGGCACCGACCTGACTGGGTCAGCAGACACCGGTAAGCGTAAACAATCTGTGAATATTCAGCTTACAGTGAACCATTGCGGTGTATGCGATAAGGAATGCTTACTAGAATGTTTGAAATGCAGTAAATGTAAACAGTACACTCATATGGTCTGCTCTAAACTTCCCGTCTATATGATTATCACTTTTCAAACCATGAGGAGCCAATATACGTGCCAAAAATGTGTTAGAAATGTGTGCGGTGAACAAGCAGACCAGTTATATATCAAAATGGCTTCGGCAATAGATACCGAGAACGAAGCAAACCAAACCATAGATCCATCCTGGCCGTGTCGAACTGACGAGGCTCCAATTTGTGATAGTGAGATCAACAATAGTCCAGTTGATGAAAGAAAAACACGAACATGCTTCTTTTAAAAGAGAAACAAATGTAAGTTTGGCATCAATGGCCGAGACTGTCCGTTTGCGCACCCGAAATTGTGCTATAAGTACAAAAATAATGGTTTGGATGTCAATGGCGGGTGCAGGGACGGGAATAAATGTAAATTCTTACACCCACCCCTGTGTGAAAAGGGAGTGCTTAAATGAGAAGTGTAAATGACTACATTTGAAAGGAACACGCCGTTACGCGACCAATCACACGACAAACCAACCACAACAGCTGCAACAACCGGCGGTGATGTCAATGTCGGGCACAGAGCAGACACCAACCACGGCCAGTACTAATGATTCGGTGCAATGTGCCATGCCACTGCAACCTAAAAGTCACCAGCAGTTGGCAACACAGAAACCAGAGGTTCGTCAAGTACCGTGCAACACGGTAACTCTCCAACCACAGCCACAAAATGATGGTGTGTTGGCTTTTTTAATGCAAGAAATGCAACGACTGCAGACAATGCAGCAGCAAATCCTGCAAATGCTAAAAACAAACCCATGGCAGCACAATCCAACTTTGCAGTCGCAGTTCCCGCCACTCCTGCAAGCAAACTACGCAAGATAGTGACCTGTAATGTGGCAGGTCTTTTACCTTACAAGTTTAAAGGTAAAATAAAGCTACTGGAAGAATATGCGAAACTAGAAAATGCCTTCGCAATTTTGCTTTCAGAAACACACCTAAATGACGACGTCAGAGACGCGGAAGTTAATATACCAAGTTTTACGGCTTTTCGAACCGATCGAACAAGTGGTCGGAAGAAAGGCGGTATTATAACATACCTCAAAGAATTTTTAGCAAGGAAAACGACGGTAATTTTTTCCAGATCCAACTCTTACACAGAAGCACACATGCTCTTTGTAAGTCCCCTCAATACAGTTGTCATTAATATTTATAGACCATCAGCTTGTCTAACCAACAAGTTTATCAATCAGTTGGGGGATACAAGAAGAATCCTAGAAGGACTACCCCCACCTATGCCCACTGTTCTTATTCTTGGTGATCTCAATTTTCCAAGAATAGACTGGGAATCACAGAGTGTTTATGGAGGAACATTGGAAATGAGATCTCAAGCAGAAGCATTATTTATATTTTCGAATGATTTCTGTCTAGAACAAATTATCCGTACACCTACTAGAAACGAAAATATTTTGGATCTGGTTATGGTAAATAATGAAAATTATATTTTCGAGTACCGTGCTGACAAAACTAATTTGTCGGACCACAACATTATCACTTTGACCACCAACATTGACAGGATGAATTCCACAAGAACAGCTGAGGGACCGTGCCAAACCGACGACTTCGGTAGGTTGAATTTTCTTTCAGAAAAGATTGTCTGGTCAGATGTGAGGGAGAATCTCAATCGAGTTGACTGGGTAAATGAAATGAAGAATTTAGACCCAGATCAACAATACGACTATTTGATTACCAAGTGTTTGGAAATTTGTAAGAAACACGTACCACCTAGAAAGCCTATTCCAAAGGATCGGATACCACACGACCGAAAATTATTAATGAGGCAACGAGGAAAGCTGAGAAAAAAACTTTCCTCTGCACTTGGTGAACAAACAAGGCAAAAACTGGAATTGTCAATGCTGTTGATTGAAGACGAGCTGAAAAAATCTGTGAATAACGAGTACTATCGCAAAGAAGAAGCTTCGGCTGTATCCTGCATAAGGAGCAACCCAAAGTATTTCTATAAATATGCAACAAATAAGTTGAAAACCAAAAGTGGCATAGGACCCTTAATCGATTCGAACAACATGATCGTCGACGAGCCTGATGGAATAGTAGAAATACTAAGTAATCAATACATGGAAACATTAGCCATCCCCTGACGGATAAAGTCGTTCTCAATCCTGAAGAATTTTTTGCCAACAGCCTAGACCATCCAAGCCTGACTGGCATTGATCTTTCTGTTGGGGAAATAATTCAGGCAATCAAACAGCTGCACATGAACGCAGCTGCTGGCCCAGACCAATTCCCAGCGGCCCTTCTGAAGCAGTGAGCAGGTGAGCTGAGTGCACCGTTACTGGTGCTCTACAGAAACTCACTTCAAATAGGAATGGTTCCGCAGGGTCTAAAAATAGCCAGGATTACGCCAATATTCAAAAGTGGTTCAAAGAGTGCTGCGAAAAACTATAGGCCCGTGGCTCTGACCTCACACATAATGAATTTTTTGAAAAAACGCTGGTGAGGCATATAACAGCATACCTCGAGGAAAAGCACATCCTAAACATAAACCAACATGGTTTCAGATCCAGACGATCGTGCTTAACGCAGCTACTGGTACATCACCAGCACGTGCTGAGTGCACTGGAAACCAATACTGACATGGATGTGATACATCTAGACTTCTCAAAGGCTTTTGATAAAGTTGACCATGGGATGCTCTTCCATAAACTGCGGAAAAGTGGTATAACTGGCAGACTAGGCATGTGGCTACATAGCTTCCTAACAAACAGAACTCAGTTTGTGGCCGCAGACGGTGCCGAGTCGACGCCAACACTAGTCACCAGCGGGGTCCCCCAAGGGACGGTGCTCGGCCCGTTTCACTTTATCTTATACATTGCCGATATTGACAACAATGTACAATACTCTCACGTCACCTCCTTTGCGGACGACACCCGAATATCGAGGGAGGTATCATCGAACATTGACCGAGAGTTACTCCAAAACGACCTCCATGCACTTTATAAATGGACTGAACGAAATAACATGCTCTTCAACAACTGCATATTTGAACATATAAACTACACTGTGAGGGGACTAAGAAACTGCACCCCCCAGTACAGTGCCTACGACGGCTCAGACATCGTCGTAAAGACTGACGTCAAAGATCTGGGCGTCACAATCAGTAGTGACTGCAGGTTCACCAGTCATATCCAGAACATTACTAAAAAGGCACGTTCTCAAATGGGATGGATCTTACGCACATTCCATACACGCGAACTCGAAGCTATGATGACACTCTTTAAGTCTCTGGTCTTACCACTCCTAGAATACTGCTGTGTGCTGTGGGACCCATCCGCAGCTGTACTTAGGCAAACACTAGAAGGAGTACAGAGGACATTTACCACAAAAATACTGGGTGTAAATCATCTTAACTACTGGAAGAGACTGGAAGCTCTCAAACTGTTCTCGCTAGAAAGGCGTCGGGAGAGATATATTATACTGTATGTATATAAGATCCTCTCTGGAAAAATAGCCAACAGTACCCATGTCAGATTTTACATGCATCGTCGTCTTGGTCGACGCTGTGTCTCGAGAACAGCAAATTCACGGGCAACCACCAGAATAAAGAACTTGATATTCAACACGTTCTCATCGAAAGCTGCAAGATTATATAATGCTCTTCCAATACACTTGAGGAACATGAAGGAACAGAGCCTAGAAGCATTCAAGAAGCACCTGGATATATTTCTAAAAAAGATACCCGACCAGCCCAGATTGCCTCAATATCACATCCGGGCAGCGACTAACTCCATCGTCGACCAACTAGCGGTGCAACGGGCCAACGAGCGTTAGTGGTGGCGCACCAGCGTGGCCACGGACGACAAGTGTCATCTGCAACCTACTACTACAGGAACAACAGGTGTGTACGTGTGAGTGTGTGTGTACGTGTGAGTGTGTGTGTACGTGTGTGTGTGTGTGTGTGTGTGTACGTGTGTGAACGTGTGTGTGTGTGTGAGTGTGTGCACGTGTGTCTGTGTGTGTACGTGTGTGAACGTGTGTGTGAGTGTGTGAGTGTGTGAGTGTGTGTGTGTGTGTGAGTGTGTGTGAGTACGGCCTGCCATGGCCGGCACCAATCTAGCCGGAGCCACTAATACCGGTCATTGTGGACAATGTTTAGAAGTGAATGACAGTAGCAAGTCAAATGTGGTTAAGTGTATAAAGTGCAAAGGAGGTTTTCACTCTTGGTGTGTATATATGGGTGGAATAAAAGGCACAAATTTGTCTAGGGTAAACTGGGTGTGTAACGACTGTGCTGAAATATTTTGTGAGACGCCCACTAAGAACAGTGATAAGATTGACAAACTAAAAGCTGAAATGAAAGAATTAAAGGAAATGGTGATGAAAGGCTTTGCTGAAATGCGAGGCGAGGTGAAAAGTGTTGTGAAAAAATCAAGTGATGAAGAGAGTAACGTCGGCAGTGACAAGTGAACGTGACAAGATGGTTACGGAGGTGAAGGCAGAACTTCGTTCGTTACCCGCCAAAATTGCTGATACCAAGGATATAAAACTGAAGAAGCAGTACTCAGAAATAGTAAGTAACAAACCAAACACTATCTTGGCCGTAATCATAAAACCTAAACACGATTCTTGTGCACTAGACACTGAAGAAATTACATCAGTTCTCAAAAATATCCCAGTTATATCGATGAAAACAAACAAAGAAAATCTGACTAAATTGATTCTTCCCACCGAAACAGCAAGGAACAAAGCTTTAGAAGCTCTAGATGGATCAAACACCTTAACGAACACACATGACATACAAAATGAAAAGAGGTTGAAGCCAAAAATAACAATTCCGTACATACCAGATATAATTGAAGATTCGGAAATTGTACAGTCAATATTGGAGAAGAATCCTTACATTACAGAACTAATAGACCAAGAAAACGAAGTGAAGCTTTTGTTCACGAAACCAGGTTCACAAAATAATGACACTAAAACCGCTGTACTAGCTTTTTCTCCCCAAATATTGACTGCCATTAAAAAAAACGATGATCGGGTATACCTGCACTTTGTTAGGTGTAAGGTATATGATCATTACTGGGTACTCAGGTGTAGCAAATGTATGGGATACGGTCACAAAAATTGTTACGCAGACAAACCTGTTTGTGGACACTGTGCCGGTAATCACGTGTCTAAAGATTGTATGAATGAACACCAACAAAAATGTCACCACTGTACTATGAATGGAAGAGAAAACACCAACCACGCTGCCTTCAATACCAACTGCCCATCTTTCATCATAGCCAAAAACAATGTGATTCGGCGGACAATGCAATATGCATCGGAAAAAAACTACCTCTGAACAAAGACCACAATAAGAAGATTATAAAATGCAATATAAAAGTGAATAAAGATAACGACCCCAAACTAGAGCTACTTACAATGATATGCTGCAACATAGAAGGATTACTTCCTTATAAAAAGAAATATAAAACAAACATGCTAGGAGAAATATCACAGACTTATAATACTATATTAATCTGCATAACTGAATCCCATCTGAGGAAAGACATACGAGATGCGGAAGTGATGATAGGGGGATACCAAATACATAGAGCAGACAGACAAGAAGGGAGAAAAAAAGGAGGAGTAACTATTTATGTTCGAGAAAATATTATACCATACACCGAATTCATAACATCAGAGTCTAATAGCGAGGTTGAATATATAATATTATACATACACAAATGGAGAACAGTGGTAGTAACCATTTATCATCCACCAGGTTGTCTGACTGAGAACTTTGTGAGTGTGTTAGAAAAAATAAGTGTACAAGTGGAAATGATGGGAAATCCAGAGCCCTCTGTTATCATCAACGGAGATTTCAACCTGCCCAATGCTAACTGGCACGAGCTAAGTATATACTGGGGCTCACTAGTGGACAGACTACAAGCTAATGCCTTGTTTAATATGGTGGACTGCCCAATGCTAACTGGCACGAGCTAAGTATATACTGGGGCTCACTAGCGGACAGACTACAAGCTAATGCCTTGTTTAATATGGTGGACTGCCCAATGCTAACTGGCACGAGCTAAGTATATACTGGGGCTCACTAGCGGACAGATTACAAGCTAATGCCTTATTTAATATGGTTGAAGACCTTATGATGAGACAAATTGTTGACTTGCCAACCCGCGGCCTTAATACCTTGGATCTGTTCTTCACCAATAATGAAGATATTATCAGTGGTGTGTGTGTGGACGGAGGACACAACCATGTCAGATCACAAGCTCCTAATTATAGAAACCACCTTAGAATACAGGCCCATGATGGAAATTAATGGTAGCGGGTGTTCGTCCTTCTCAACTATGATTTTTTTCAGTGATAATATGGACTGGACAAGCATGAACAATGCAATCAAAATTGTCAACTGGAATCAAGAGCTAAAAGACATGACTACAATAGAAATGTATGACTTTATTATAGAAAAACTCCTCTTCATTTGCTCAAAGTTTGTACCAGAAAGAAAAGTACATAGAAGAATAAATAATATACCCAGGGATAGGAAAATTCTGATGAGGAAAAGAACTAAATTGGCTGAGAAAATTCTACATAGAGAGGACAACAGAATCAAAGAACAATTGAGGAACATAGAAGAAAAGCTGGCCAAATCACATGAAGCGGAAAGGATTAAAGAAGAAAAAGCAGTAGAAGCTATATCCCACAACCCTAAATACTTTTATCACTATACAAAAATGAAGTCATAGGTAAGGAGCAAAATAGGACTTTTAAAACACAATGGTACACTAGTCAGTGACCCATAACAAATGACAGAAGCCTTCAATATGCAATATGTATCTGCATTTAGTGTACGAGAAAATAACCAAATAAACGAAGAACTTGACCCGGTGATAACAAGAACTTCAGACATAGAGTCTAGAGATATTGACTTGAGTGAAATAGATATAGAACAATCAATATCCAGCATTAGACCTCAGGCCTCATTAGGACCAGATGGTGTCCCTGCTATATTACTGAAACAATGTATGAAAACACTATCCACACCTATCTACATCCTCTGGAGAGTATCCCTTCACACACGAGTAATTCCACCAATACTAAAAGAGGGATTTATTACGCCAATTTATAAAGGTGGCCACAGAACAGAGCCCAAAAATTACCCACCAGTCACATTAACATCACACGTAATAAAAGTGTTTGAAAAAATGGTTGTCAGCAAGCTAAATGAATACCTCGATATACACACACTTCACAATGCCAAGCAACATGGATTCAGACATGGTAGATCGTGTCTATCACAACTACTGCAACACCGTATGGACATGATACATTCACTTGAGAACGATGCCACAGTCGATTCTATTTATCTAGACTTTTCAAAAGCTTTCGACAAAGACGACCACCAAATACTGATACAGAAACTGTCACATATTGGAATCAGAGGAAAACTGCTCAAGTGGATAAAGTGCTTTTTAGAGAACAGAAACCAAGCAGTTGTTGTAGAAGGAGTGTTGAGTGGAGTGGCACAAGGGTCAGTCATTGGCCCTTTGCTATTCTTAATATTCATGAGAGATATAGACACAAATATTTCCCATTGCACTGCATCTTTTTTTTGCAGATGACACTAGACTTTTGAGTACAGTGAGGAACAACGAAGACCTTAGAATGACACAAATGGATTTAAATATAATATATCGGTGGGCAGCCAATAACAACATGAGTTTCAACAGCTCCAAATTGGAGTTGATGAGATACCGTCATCCCAATATTGATATCCCCAACAATTATTATACATCACTAGAAGGACAAATAATTGAACAATACAGACACGTCAAGGATCTAGGAGTAACATTAAGTGATGATGGCAACTTTCAACAACAAATAGACAACAGAAGTTACAAAGGCGAGACAGACAATGGGATGGATACTAAGAACCTTTACAACAAGAGAGCCCACTGTACTGTACTGTACTTCTAACATTATATAAAGCACTTATACTTCCTCTCTTAGAGTACTGCTGTGTTCTCTGGAATCCAAGTGCAGTAGGACAAATTAGAAAAGTAGAAGCAATGCAACGAACATTTACTACAAGGATGGCGGGTATGCAGAATAATAACTACTGGGAACGACTAGCTGTCCTCAAATTATATTCACTGGAAAGAAGACGAGAACAATACATAATTATATACATTTGGAAAATTATTAATGGACTCGTCCCTAATCTAGAAAATGAAAGCTCAATCTGAACAGCCAACCATGGAAGAAGAGGCCTAATGTACACCATATAACGAGATGGACAACACTACATGGAAGAAGAGGCCTAATGTGCACCATACCACTGATATTGACGACATGGACAACACTACATGGAAGAAGAGGCCTAATGTACACCATACCACTGATATTGACGACATGGACAACACTACAAACACTAAGGGTGCATACACACCAAGCGAGTTGAGTCGCGTCACATCAAGTCAGTGTGAGTCAATTGGTGCGAGTCAAAACACAAAATCTCCGTTCACACCGACAGTGTCAGTCCGAGTCAAGTCATTACTCTGTTTACTCAGTGGTTTGCCAGATTTCAAGAACAATGGACCCATTTTCAGTTGGTGAGGCAGGTAGCTGTTCTGTTAAGGCTTCGGCCTTGTTGTAGATGTAAGATAACCTCAATCTAGATGCATGAACTCGAACACCAAAAGGACAGATTTTGGAAACTTCAGTCATTTATTCCCAGACTTGCTGAACCATCCAGAAAAATTCTATGATTCCTTTAAGATGACTAGTGAAAACTTAAAGAAGATGGTGGACTTGGCAGGATCTTTCATAAAGAAAAGGAACACTAATTACAGACATGCTGTTGGAGTTGAAGAAATAACAACAATTATTTTAAGGTAAGAAATATCTTATTGAAAATTCCAACAATGAGTATGTGTGTAGGGCAATAATGAATAAAAGAAACATGGTAATAATTCATTTATTCTTGTTGGTAAGTGAAAATGCAACTGATAAACAAGAAATTCACCACCGTGGACTCGCTGTGACTCACACAGAAATGGGTCTGGCGCCATCAGGGACTCGACTCGACGCGACGCATCCGGTGTGAACGGCTTTGCCTTACATCCATATGATTTAATGGTAACTGCGGGTGGCGAATAATGACGCATTGTGACGTACACTGACTTGATGTGACGTGACTCGACCGACTCGCTTGGTGTGAATGCACCCTAAAAGAAAACTCCATAGCAGTGCAGGGTCCCCGACTGATCAACTGCATCCCACAAGAGCTACCATCATACTCTGGATCTTTAGAAAGATTAAAAAAAGACTAGACGAGTTCCTGTGGAAGGTGGTGCACCAGCCACTGCCCCATTATTACCAGACCCCTGAAGGGAACAGCCTGCTACATCAAGTTACACCGACCAACTAAAGGTGGCACACCAGCCACTGCCCCATTATTACCAGACCACTGAAGGGAACAGCCTGCTACATCAAGTTACACCGACCAACTAAAGGTGGCACACCAGCGTGACCTAGGCCGTCACCCCTAAACAACATCACAGGAAATCACAGCTGTGTGTGTGTGTGTGTGTGTGTGTGTGTGTGTGTGTACAAGAGAGAAATGAAAACTAACAAAATGCATCATTTCTGAAAATCATTGGATACAAAAACATTAAAATATAGGCATTTCTATCTATACTCTCTCTCTCTCTCACTCTCTCTCTCTCTCTCTCTCTCTCTCTCTCTCTCTCTCTCTCTCTCTCTCTCTCTCTCTCTCTCTCTCTCTCTCTCTCTCTCTCTCTTTATGTATGTATGTATCTATCTATCACAAACTATCTATCTATCCATCCATCAATCTATATATACTCTCTCTCACACACACACACACTCACTCTCTCTCTTTATGTATGTATGTATGTATCTATCACAAACTATCTATCTATCAACTGTCTGTGAACCTGAAATATTAATTAAACAATGTTAGTTCATCAATCAAAAAAGTATACACAGTAATAATAATAATAATAATGATGATAATGATGATAATAATAATAACAATAATAATAATAATAATAATAATAATAATAATAATAATGATGATGATAATTATGCTAATAATAATAATGATGATAATGATGCTAATAATAATAATGAGAGGTGCTGCATTACTGTTTATGGTATTTATTGAGAGAATTACCATTTTGCAGCAGTGTTGACAGATCCGAGTATTTTGCCCCAGTCATTCATTGTACATTATCACGATTATTTCCCGGTAGTTTGTCCAGGTTAAGTCCCGGTAGTTTGTCCAGGTTAAGTCCCGGTAGTCTGCCCAGGTTAAGACCTGGTAGTTTGCCTATGTTAAGTCCTGGTAGTCTGCCCGGGTTAAGACCCGGTAGTTTGTCCAGGTTAAGTCCCGGTAGTCTGCCCAGGTTAAGACCTGGTAGTTTGCCTATGTTAAGTCCTGGTAGTCTGCCCGGGTTAAGACCTGGTAGTTTGTCCAGGTTAAGTCCTGGTAGTCTGCTGTGGTCTAGTCTAGTCTAGGTAATAGTCAAACCAGCACTATTTGATACTCTGGGTGATGGCCAGAGGTGTCTGTACTACTACCCCGGGCATCAGTCACCAGGCCTATAAACTTATAATCCACCTCTTTACCTTACTCTCCTGTCTGTCTCTCTCTCTCTCTGTCTGTCTCTCAATATACTTTAGTATTTTCTCATGCTATGACTTTGTTTCCTATAAAATATCCCTTTACTCTCTATATAATATCCTTTGCTTGGCTGTACAAAGCAGGACAGAGGGAGTGTGATGAATATTTCATGGTGATGGTATAGCAAGGAATGAATTACTTGACCTGACCAACAGTAGGTAGGTGTGACCTGAGTGTGTCATGTACAGTCAAGGACACTGAGACAGCAACACAACACTACACATATGTGTTGCCAAGTATACTGTAGGATATACAAAGTATAGTTGTTCCATCTTCAAATCCAAAGTTATTTATAAAACCAAGCAGTAGCCTAAAACAACTAATTATTTCATAGTGATGAAGGCAAGCAATGATAGTATGAGTGAGTGAGAGAGATTATACATACATACATACTGTTACATATATACACATAAACAACTAATTATTTCATAGTGATGAAGGCAAGCAATGACAGACCCAAAATAAATAAATAAAATTACCTGTGGATGAAGGAGTGTGCATTGATGTACAATTGATGTTGCAACACCTCTTGGTTCACACCTGTTGCAACACCTCATTAATCAATCCTACCTGGAAATGTAAATAATGTAATAATCATCATAATAATAAAATATGTAACACAACAATATCTATATTTAACTACCAGTACTCTATGTTAAATATGGAAACAATTACTGTTATTATTGTTATTGTGTATATTTTTTAGGGTAAATATGGAAAGAATTACCATTAATGCGTACATTTTTTTCAGTAAATATTGAAGGAATTACAGTTATTGTGTATGGTTGCTGTTTTTTGTTAAATTTAAATGGGGCATTTTGAAATTAGCCTGACCTTACCTTACCTAACCTAAACTAAGGCAGACTACCAGGATCTAACCTGGACAAACGACCGTGAAATAACCGTGATAAAGTACGGGAAATGACCAGGGCAAAATACTGGGACCTAGCCAGATCTGGCAACACTGCTATAACACGGTAATTCTTTCAATAAATACAGTATTTTGCCCCGGCCATTTCCTGTAATTTACCACGGTTATTTCACGGTAGTTTGCCCAGGTTAGGTTAGGTCCGGTAGTCTGCTGTGGTCTAGTCTAGGTTAGGGTAGGTAAGGTTAGGTCCTGGTAGTCTGCTGTAGTCTAGGTTAGGTCTCGGTAATCTGCTGTGGTCTAGGTTAGGTTAGGTAAGGTTAGTTTAGGTTAGGTAAGGTTAGTTTAGGTTAGGCAAGGTCAGATAAGGTTAGGTAAGGTAGTGTTAGGTAAGGTAGGGTTAGGTAAGGTAAGGTGAACTTAGGTTAGGTTAGGTTAGGTTAGGTAAGGTAAGGTAAGGTAAGGTAAGGTTAGGTTAGCTTAGGTTAGCTTAGCTTAGGTAAGGTAAGGTAAGGTTAGGTTAGCTTAGGATAGGGAAGGTCAGGTTAGTTTAGTTTAGGTTAGGTCAGGTAAGGTTAGGTAAGGTAAGGTTAAGTCATGTCCCGGTAGTCTGCTGTGGAATAGGTTAGGTTAGGTTAGGTAAGGTAAGGTAAGGTAAGGTTAGGTAAGGTAAGGTCAGGCTAATTTCCAAATGCTTCATTTGAATATCTTTGAAATTTGTGGATGAAATGCCATAGAAGAAAATAGTTTTATAATGTTCTAAATTAGTGGGTAATGAAGGTAGAAAAACCAGTACATGATAAATGGTAATTCATTCAATATTTACCAAAACACCATAATGAAAAATGTCTTAGAATGGTCTAAATAAATAATTATTATTATTAAATACTGTATAATATCTATATAAGTGGGTAATTATATTAAAATATACAATATAGTGAATGAAGTAATTCTTTAAATTTACCATATTTTGTTCTTAATGTACTAAATAAAAGAATACATACATTAATTAATAAAATATTATTTTTAACTCTATGGGTTAGTTAGTTAGCTGGACTTAATTTTTCATTATTCATAGTTTTATTAATCTATTTATCACCATTCATTTATATCACAGGGATCATTTATTAATTTATAAACACTTTGGAATAAATAGGGAATAAGAAATAATTAAATAATTAAGTAAATTAAGTTAATATTTACTATCCCGTGATAAAATTTTCATAATTAATAGTCTTTATTTCATCAATTATCGCCTTGTTTATCTATGTATCGCCATTTATTTATATCACAGGGATCATTTTTTAACTCATTAACACTTTGGAATAACCAGGGAATAAATTATTAGTTAAATAAAGTCCATACTTACCCTGACAATCATTATCTATTTTTTCCATTGACTGGTTCAACTATTATCATCTTATTTCGTCATTTATCGTGTTATTTATCCATTTATCGTCATTTGTCTACATCATAGGGATAATTTATTTACTTATTAACACCTTGGAATTGTCAGGGAATAAATAATTAATTAAATAAAGACAATATTTACCCTATAGTCTGGAAACCATGATCACCTGTCAGCTGGCTGTGTTGATCTCTCGCCAGTGTTACCAGCTCAGATGTTTGTTGATCTCTCATCAGTGTTACCAGCTCAGGTTTAGTAAGTTCAATTATGTAACTTTGCAACGGCTCCCCTTTTTGTTTATTTATTGTTATTTATTTATTTGTTATTTTTGTTATTTATTGTGGGTTTTTTTCTATGGTACCTGCTGAGGGTTTTTTCTCTTTTTTTCCACAATTCTACTACTAATATATCTTTTAGTTTTTCTATATTTCCAAATAATAATTGTCCACATAATTCTGATGTATTATATTTAAATGATTCATGTGTTGTTCTTTATTACCAAGATATTTACTACAATGGAAGGAGGGTGTCGGTGGATATTGGATTGTGCCTGTACAAGGAGGGAGGGTTTACTTTTATGAGCGACTATACTATTATAGCAGACATAGGTTATTTTATAGTTATACTTAAAATAGTATATTCTCTCTTATTTATATAAAATAAGAGAAAACGAAAAGTATCGAATATTTTAAAGGGTAACATAACAAATATTTCCTCAAGTCTCATTTTTACAAACAAAGGTTCAGAGGCTGGTTAAAATATATTTTTAGGACTTTGGATATATATATATATATATATATATATATATATATATATATATATATATATATATATATATATATATATATATATATATATATATATATATATATATATAACAAACATTGTATCAAAATATACTTACCAGTATTTTAAGAGTGCAGATTCGTCCTTTACAATGCTTACAAACCAATTAACTGTGCACGACTGTAAAACCAATTCCAATTCACCTAAAACCAATTAAATGCTTTACAACCTACAAAACACCTATACATGAAAACATATTGGTAAAACTGCTTTCTACAGAAAGAAGCACACAACACACAGGAAATGTAAAACACTTAGCCTATATCAATTATTAACATAAGGCGCAGTTTCTTCCATGAGCCAATTTCCTTCATCTGGGGTAATCTTAAAGGGATGACGTCACGGTGCATTCCTGGACAACAACCTGGAGTAGAAATGTGACGTCACAGGGAACTTCATCTTATTCACCAGCTTTACCAGACGTAGGAGTTATAGAGTCTTTATTAAAACCATGATAACTGTGTATTAACTTTCAATAGGAAGGTTAAATGAATACAAGTGTCATGGTAAGGATTCATGTAACCACAGTAATATATTAACTGCACCATACATGATATACATAGCGTAGATTATAATGGCATATCATTTGAAGGTATAATTAATTAAAGTGATATGGTAAGTATTTTGTCTTTGTATAATCAGAAAGATTAATTATTATTGGTGTGATCCTATCCATCCCTAGTATATTATTGGTCACCCTAGCTGGTGTATTACTATTCACCCTGGTATATTATTAAACACCCTAGTTGGTATATTATTAAACACCCTAGCTGGTATATTATTAAACCCCCTAGCTGGTATATTATTAAACACCCTAGCTGGTATAGTATTAAACACCCTAGCTGGTATAGTATTAAACACCCTAGCTGGTATAGTATTAAACACCCTAGCTGGTATATTATTAAACACCCTAGTTGGTATAGTATTAAACACCCTAGCTGGTATATTATTAAACACCCTAGCTGGTATATTATTAAACACCCTAGCTGGTATATTATTAAACACCCTAGCTGGTATATTATTAAACACCCTAGTTGGTATAGTATTAAACACCCTAGCTGGTATATTATTAAACACCCTAGCTGGTATATTATTAAACACCCTAGCTGGTATATTATTAAACACCCTAGCTGGTATAGTATTAAACACCCTAGCTGGTATATTATTAAACACCCTAGCTGGTATATTATTAAACACCCTAGCTGGTATATTATTAAACACCCTAGCTGGTATATTATTAAACACCCTAGTTGGTATATTATTAAACACCCTAGCTGGTATATTATTAAACACCCTAGCTGGTATATTATTAAACACCCTAGCTGGTATATTATTAAACACCCTAGCTGGTATATTATTAAACACCCTAGTTGGTATAGTATTAAACACCCTAGCTGGTATATTATTAAACACCCTAGCTGGTATATTATTAAACACCCTAGCTGGTATATTATTAAACACCCTAGCTGGTATATTATTAAACACCCTAGCTGGTATATTATTAAACACCCTAGCTGGTATATTATTAAACACCCTAGCTGGTATAGTATTAAACACCCTAGCTGGTATAGTATTAAACACCCTAGCTGGTATATTATTAAACACCCTAGCTGGTATATTATTAAACACCCTAGCTGGTATATTATTAAACACCCTAGTTGGTATATTATTAAACACCCTAGCTGGTATATTATTAAACACCCTAGCTGGTATATTATTAAACACCCTAGCTGGTATAGTATTAAACACCCTAGCTGGTATATTATTAGGTCTGGTATAATATTTTAATAAGACAGGACATTGTGTGTGTGTGTGTGTGTGTGTGTGTGTGTTAGTAAGGTTACCACGCTCTGTTAGTAAGGTTGCCACGCTCTGTTAGTAAGGTTACCACGCTCTGTTAGTAAGGTTACCACGCTCTGTTAGTAAGGTTACCACGCTCTGTTAGTAAGGTTACCACTCTCTGTTAGTAAGGTTACCACGCTCTGTTAGTAAGGTTACCACGCTCTGTTAGTAAGGTTACCACGCTCTGTTAGTAAGGTTCCCACGCTCTGTTAGTAAGGTTACCACGCTCTGTTAGTAAGGTTCCCACGCTCTGTTAGTAAGGTTACCATGCTCTGTTAGTAAGGTTCCCACGCTCTGTTAGTTAGCAAGATTCCATTTGAGTGACCTATTTTTAAAACAAAAATTTATAGCTCGGATGAAACTAAATTTTAATCGATAAATTGAAATGATACCGATTCCTCTTTTAACTATACTGTATAATATATTATGTCAGGGATCAGATGCCCTCAATGGTACTGATTAGGGGATCTGTTAGGCATAGATTAAGGGGAGTAACCTATTAGGGAAAATTGGAAGGCTACGGATTCCTCCAAACTATGCCAGGAAACTGAACCCCTCCATATGGAATTCTACGGGGGATGTGTTTTATAGCTGAGTTTGGAGGCTTACATGGACTCCAAATGGACCACAAAAGGTGGCTTCCCTTATTGAAGAAATCATCAGAGACCTTCCAATTCACCAACAATAAAATAATTCATCTTCCTTTAATAAAACTTTGGCAGCAGCAACATTATAAATTTGTTATCTGCATTTGTTTTAGTCACTCTTTGTACCCAAGATAATGATGACCCATGGAGCTGACCTTCTCCAAAAATATCTATTAGTGACATTGTAAAATATGTATCATAATTTATGTAATGGGTAATGAGGCTCTCAGTTATCAAAATAAAACCATCACAGCTCAACAGGAAAGCGAGGACAAGTAGCTGATTATCCGATAGTCCAGCCAAGGACACATAAGCCGTCATCTGGACGTCAATCGGATACGAAGTTCGCTTGGGTTAAACCAAGCCAAAGCAAGAGGAACTGTTCTGGTCGGTCAAAAGGATTCGACGATCCACCAAGATGGACCCTGCTGCCAGCCACTTAAACCAAGACCAACAACGTATCCATCCAAGCTCGCCAAAAAGCAGCGATTCGGTAAGCTTGATAGGAGGATAGGAGAAGTATAGCAGTAATATGGCGGCCATTAAATATATGACAAGTAAGTTAATAGTATAATAATACATGAATTGTAGGTGCAACAGGCTGTAAAATAGAGCGATAGCAACACAAATAAGGCTTTAAGTATAGCAATGACAGATTAGAGCAGGTGTAGAGTTCATATTAGTCTACCATTTCTACTAAAATAGTAATTGTTAAAACCTGGAGAATCACGATAATGATATAAATTATTATTATTATTTTTTTTTTTTTATGTTCTCGTATCTAATTTAACTTATATGAGATTATATGGATTGCTTAGGGGTTATGTGACCCATTCTTGATAATTGTGTAATATTATTAAGGTGAAGGGAAGTATTGTACTTTATTGGAAATCAGTTCTTGGTAAAACTATAGAATCATGCCAACTTTTTCTGTTTTTAATCAATCTTAAAATACAGGAATGGACTTTGACTTTCACCGGTTCTGACTTAAACACAGTATCACTGTAGGATATAAGAGGTCCACCTTCATGTGTATTTCAAATGTGATTGCAGTAATTATAACTACCGGCACCTAACCAGAGCAACCAATGGCACCTAACCTTGTTAAACTACCATGACCTAATCGGGACATAGCTGGACACTGCTAAAGAACAGCAATAAATTCTATAAAATAATTAAGTTAGGTCTAACTAATTCAATAACTTTCTTATCGTTATATAGGGAGAGGTAATTTTTGTACTACATTGCAAATGTAGTGTATTAAGCATGTGTGTTTAATATGTCAAGTACCAGATACTGTATTCCCTTCTTTAACTGTTTCTTACCATGGTAGGTTACTACATTAAATTCTTTACTTCCAGGACTGTGTGTCTGTACTGTGAACGTGCATTCGATGACACAAATGATGCCTGCAGTTGCATACAGTCCCATTTAGTTGAAGCACAAGCTGAGAGTCTTCCTTCAGTATCGCCCATCTCCTCGACCTCCTTTGCTGAGAGTAGGTTAAAGCTAAAAATACTTTAATCCAGACTTACAGTCATTTGCAAAAATAGATATTCAATATTTAATTCAAGGAAACTTTTTCCTTTACTAACAATGTATGCCCTGATAATTATATGCAATGGTTTAGAGCAGTTCAGTTTCCTTAATTAACAATGGCACTCCTCTTGTTGTCTCATTGATACTAAGTAGTACTTTACAAATGTTACTGGTACAATAACCAAGGAAGAGCATAAGGGAGAGAGGAAGCATATCCAAACCACCTCAATGTATTACACTTCACTCTCAACCACACCACACTCATTACCAATTGTTTTCTTACTCATACCACATCTCTCATACACACTCTCATTAATTTTTCCATCCCGACTTGTAAGTCCACATGCACCTCTCAAGTAACTCATTTCCACTGCACCTATTCTAGACTGATGAGCCCTACTCCATGTCCAGGGACTCGTGCCCCCTGGTGTTGTGATGGTTTGGCTCCCATAGCTGAGGAACTTCAACAACAACTCCTGCCATAATGGCTGAAGACCTAAAACACAATGGAAGACTTCTCCAATCTTTGGACCATTCTCATTTTTTCACAACCATCATTCCTACGTGTGCACATTTTTCTTTGATTATGTGAGTGCTGAACCAAGTACTGTACCATATCTACAGGATGATTCATATACATATTATAATATTTATTAAATGTGTATTATACGCTGTATATATGCATTTAAGACATAATATACAGAACTTATTTACAGTGTTTAAGAAGCAATAGCAGATCATATGTTCAACTGTAATCTATTTTCATGAATGCAAGCTCGTACTCATTTTACCATGCTAGCAGAAACTTCTTTTGAATAACCCTATATAATGCATATATATTTTTGTACTTTGTGTGATATTGTACCTTAATTTTGTTTGGATAAGAAAATGTATACAGCATTATGTTTGATACTAAGAGTTTATTTTCACGAAATAAAAGCTGCAATCAACACTGCATTGCCTACCTATACTGACCTTGAGTTTACACACACATACAAAATACTTGGCATAATATACAACACATCCATGACATTCAAATAACATAATGGCCATCAAAAACAAATGCATGTAAAAATGTAAAGCCCTCAGATCACTTGCCAGCTCAATATTTGGACACAACAAAGAAACCACAACTACAATATGCAAACAATTACTATATTCGATTAATGATGGATTATGTAAGTCCTGCCTCAGCCTCAAACCTCACTGAGACTATCAACACCCTTCACACCCATACAGAATAGAGCCCTAACGTTAAAGATAATGACAGACTGCACAGCTACCACACCTACAGACCACCAACCTTACTGAGACTCATCTCCAACACCCTTCACACCCATACAGAATAGAGCCCTAAAGATAATCACAGGCTGCACACCATAAAACCAAAATCAAGGATCATCTTGAGATGAGAGGCACACAAACACTTTAGTCCATGAGCTGGGTCTGGAACTTAAGAGAGTACCCAAAAGGTGAATAAATATCATGTGCACTTTCAGCAAGGTGGATGTCTGAAGTGTTGGGAAATGGTTGATGGGCATTTCAGAAATATAGCTAATCAATCACCTTTTTGGCAACCTATCTCTAGCAAGTATAGTAATTTTTTCACCGAAAATCGAGAATAAAGTAATAAAAATCGCAAGTCTTCAACAAAAGATCATATCAAGAGACTTCTAGTTGGCATCATCTTATTTGTTTCTTAATTCTGCATCTTTTGGTGTATAATACATGCAACTTAGGACACAAATTTGCTTCATAATATGAGAAAAGTGAAGGAAAAGTAGACAAATTTGTAGTATTTTCTTACGACTTTGTTTACAAACTTTCTTTTGTTTCTGCCCAATCCGTATCTGGACGACGAGAACACAGTTTCTACGTATTTGGTCAGTTCTCGTCACTAAAACCAAGCGCTCCCAAGACGGTTTAGGTACCCCAATCCTCCGCTTGGACGACCAGATGACGGCTTTATAAATAGCCTTGAGTCAAGCTGTGTGTGTCGATACGAGAATATCTAATGTGATTGACGGTAATTACACACTAGCCTACATGCATTTATAAGAGTAAAGACACCTCCCCCCCCCCCCATACACACACAAACACACAAAGAAAATTACATCTATTTGTATTGTACACCTACAGGCATTCATAAGGGCAAAAGCTCACACACACACACGAGGAAATATCCATATAAATTTATTGCACACTAGAGGCATTCATAAGAGAAAATACACCCCCCTCCTCACACACACACACACACACACACACACACACGAGGAAAAACCCACCTAATAATATTATAACTGGTAGCACCTCGGTACTGGTAACAAGAGTGTGTTGAGTCCTGGTAATGCCTGGTAGGAAGAAGTATAAACATTATAGAGGGTGACACACACACACACAGGATGAGGCATGAATTGAGGCACAGTGTTATGATCAGACCAACCCAACAGACTCCTTTCCCTCCTCAAACACTCAAATACCACAGCCCTTGGACGTCAGACACAGTGTTGCCAGAACTGACACCACACGAGGAATAATTATGGGTTTTGCCTGGAGAGCGCGGGGAGGGGGAGGGGGGGCTGTAATTTTTGTGTTATGACTGTACGTTAACCTTTTTTTTTTAGATGTGGTTTGAATGAAACATGAACATGAAGGAAAACCCTTCAAAAGCTCCGCCTCTTAATGATTCAAGTGAAAAAATAAAATATCCATATGTAAAGGTCTCAAAAATATTAATTATGTTCTATCTGGATTTTCGTATTCATATGGTTATATTGAAATTTTGAAAAAAAAAAAAAAAATGATAATAAATGATTCAATGTCGGAGGAAGAGAGTGAGTGAGTGTGTGAATGAGTGAGTGAGTGAGTGAGTTGAACCCCTTTTAAGAAGTGGTCGCCCCAAGAACAATAATTAGGCCGGAGCTAAAAACGTAAATAAACATATAAAAAATAAGTTAATTAATATAACAAATAAAATAAACAATCAGGGAAAATAAATAGCAGTATCATTTGGGATCTTTGGACTGAATTTGGTAAGGATAGGCTAATGTGACAGGGGTGGATGATGTGATAAGTAAGGAGTGAGTGACAGGTGTGGGTAGTGTGACAGGTGTGGGTAGTGTGAGAGGTGTAGGAAGCGTGACAGGTGTGGACAGTGTGAGAGGTGTAAGAAGAGTGACAGGTGTGGGAAGTGTGACAGATGTAGGAAGAGTGACAGGTGTGGACAGTGTGACAGGTGTAGGAAGCGTGACAGGTGTGGGTAGTGTGACAGGTGTGGGAAGAGTGACAGGTGTGGACAGTGTGAGAGGTGTAGGAAGCGTGACAGGTGTGGTTAGTGTGACAGGTGTGGGAAGTGTGACAGATGTAGGAAGAGTGACAGGTGTGGACAGTGTGACAAATGTAGGAAGAGTGACAGGTGTGGGAAGTGTGAGAGGTGTAGCAAGCGTGACAAGTGTGGATAGTGTGAGAGGTGTTGGAAGCTAGGTAGTATATACAGTATAGGTGTAGTAGTAGTAATGATAAGTGTGGTAGGTATAAAGGTATAACTTACTTACATTTCTGGAAGGCATTCAATATATAATGTAAAACTACGTAACTGCAATACAACATTATTATTATTAGGTTTGTTGTTTTGTAATCACTGAGTCATTAGCTTGGTAGCAAGGTAAATTTAACATGCTTGGTAGACCATTCATTTTAGTACCTTCAGAATAATGACCTCTCTATCCGTATATGTAGTCTGTGTAAGAATTCCTGTAGGTAACTGTACAAGCATGGACGAATGGCTGGCTGGCTTGTGGAATGTAAAGAGTTATGGGGTTATAGTATTATGGGGCCCTGTGATGTAGTCGGAAAATTGGAGATAACTAAGTCCATCAGATATTGCCACGAAACACCACCTAAATGGAAGGAGCTTGTTTCGTGACATGGTCAGGAAAAATCAGGAGACTCCAAATTTCATACACGATCACAGGGACCTTTAGTATATAGTACAGTGTTGGTAAATCTAGAGCAACTGATCCCTGCAAACTATTCCAAGCAACAGGTCACCATTCTTTTAGTAAGTCTGGTCCTAGTTGTTTCCTGGCATACTTTGGAGGAATCAAGGAGGATTCTAATGTACCCGAAGTATACTATTCCCTCAATGGAATAAAATCGGATCTGAACACCTGTTGAACCTATTATCAGTATATATATATAATTATAAAACCTCGGGAAATGATCACTGGTGCTATAGATGTATACTATTCATTATACATAAATATATTTAGCTTAGATGTATACGTGTAAGCAGTATACCCTCACCATAGAATTATATAGATGACACAAATATAGGACTTATACTTTTCCTTTGGTTAGTGAATATCATAGCTATATACTCCCAATGGTGGTGGTCATAGAAGAAAAGCATTGACACAAAAATAATAATAACTACATTCAATGGTGGTGGTCATGTGAGAAAAGCATTGACACAAAAATAATAATAACTACATTCAATGGTGGTGGTCATGTGAGAAAAGCATTGATACAAAAATAATAATAACTACATTCAATGGTGGTGGTCATGTAAGAAAAGCATTGACACAAAAATAATAATAACCCTTCCATTTGGTATAGTTGTTGGTACAGTTCCTATTTTTACAACTCTCTACCTTAACCTTCTAAACTCATTCCTCCTCCTTTCCCCCCCCAACGGGAACCGCCTTGACGTGGAGGGGGGGGGGGGGGGGCTTGTGTGTCTCTGGGACCTGGCGAGCTAAACTAGAGGGGGCTCCGGCCCCTGCTCTGCCCTGATTTCGGGGAGAGAGGGTTTCCCATGCTAGGAAGGTCGCTAGTGAGAGACCAGACTAAATAGTTCCCATCTTTAAGTTCTTCAACTGTCTCTCTTTTCTTTTCATTTCCTTACTGCTTGCTGTCACACCTCTCTATCACCTTTTTTCTGGCGCTATAGGACCTCGATGTTGCGGCGCCTAATATCCATCAATCAAATCCTCCTCCTTTCATCGCTCAAATCACACTGAGGGAGGAAGAAACTTTGTCACCGAATATGTAAGTGCTTTAATTACTAAGGCAAAATCTCACCTACTCCCACTCCTTCATTATGTAGGTGTGGAAAGTATGTTGACAGGTGTGGGAAATATGACAGGTGTGTGAAATATGACAGGTGTGTGAACTATGTTGACAGGTGTGGGAAATATGATATGGTGTGGGAACTATGATATGGTGTGGGAAATATGACATGTGTGGGAAATATGACAGGTGTGTGAAATATGACAGGTGTGTGAACTATGTCGACAGGTGTGGGAAGTATGATATGGTGTGGGAACTATGATATGGTGTGGGAAATATGACATGTGTGTGAAATATGACAGGTGTGTGAAATATGACAGGTGTGTGAACTATGTCGACAGGTGTGGGAAATATGACAGGTGTGGGAAATATGACAGGTGTGTGAACTATGTCGACAGGTGTGGGAAATATGACAGGTGTGTGAACTATGTTGACAGGTGTGGGAAATATGACATGTGTGGGAAATATGACATGTGTGGGAAATATGACATGTGTGGGAAATATGACAGGTGTGGGAAGTATGATATGGTGTGTGAAATATGACAGGTGTGGGAAGTAGGTCGACAGGTGTGGGGAATGTGACAAGTGTGTGTGTGTGTGCGTGCGTGTGTGCGTGCGTGTGTGCGTGCGTGTGTGTGTGTGTGTGTGTGCGTGCGTGCGTGTGTGTGCGTGTGTGTGTGTGTGTGTGTGTATGTGTGTGTGTGTGTGTGTGAGCAAAATATCAATAATTATGAATATGTTCTGTGTGTGTGTAAGATATCAATAATCATGCATATTCTTTGTGTGTGTGTGTGTGTGTGTGTGTGTATGTATGTGTGTGTATGTGTGTGTGTGTATGTATGTGTGTGTATGTGTGTGTGTGTATGTATGTGTGTGTGTGTGTGTGTGTGTGTGTGTGAACGGGTCATGCAACACAGAACCGAATGTACCAACTCATTTATCGAAATCCCTGGTTCCCACGCCTGACATATACGAACAAGAGCGGCATATCAACCAACCAACTAACCTAACGTACCGTCAAGAGTATAATAAGTATTAATAATAATAAGTATTCTGGTGTGCTTCAAATACCTATAGAAACAGTAAATAAATCCACAATAAGATCTCCATTGGTATCACTTCGTTTTGTGAATTTAACCTAACCAAAGCTGTATACATATTAGTGCTTGTGACTGTACATTACAGTACTGTATAATAGTCGTTACCTCACTCTTACACTCTGAGACATTAGAATAACAACAGAGAATGGTCAGTGTCATCTCGTGTGTATATTCTGAGTCTGGGGGAGATTATCTTGTTGGCAAATTGGAAGGCTATATAATATACTAATTCCTATTATAACTATGCCAGAAAACAAATGCTCTCAATGTTATACTAATAGTGGATCTTTTTATTGGCATAGTTTGGTAAAAAATCAGAGCCTTTCTATTTCACTAAACATAAAATCTTCCCTTCAATCAATATATAAACGAATGAACAAAGTCTTTAATGTTTTATTCAGATGTTGAGTGAAAGAGCAAAATAAAAGTGTCGATTCTCTTGTTGGTGAATTAGATGGTCTGTGATTCCTCCAAAGTACCGTATGCTATGAAACAGATCCCCATTGAAGTCGTCTGTTTACTGGTAGGCCTATATATAGTTTGGAGGAAACAGTAGCCCACCAATTTGCCCTCAAAAGAATCTCTCCTTAAAGCTTTTGCTAATCCTGAATGTTTTCCTCCCATAAGAAATAGGGTTTGGTTTTAGTAAGACAAACATTGTATTGTTGTTATTTCAATATTTAAGGGGATAATAAACTGTTGGTACATTGGAGTACCTTGATTCCTCCACAGTAGTCCTATGCCAGGAAACAGGACCCGATTAACAAAACTACAGGTGTCCTGTTGCTGGAATAGTTTGGAGGAATCATTTACTCCACAATTACCAGAATTACACTAACCCCTATATCAATCATGTAATTATTGACTTTCATTATAGAAGACAAACAGGATAATAATCAAACACACTTGGGTTTATGATATTTTTTTGAAAGGCTCATGACAGATTGTAAGCTTACTGAAACACCCAAGTTAGTATTTTCTGTAACCTAAATTAATATTCATAGCAATTATTGTCTATTAGCATTGATATGTATAAAATATCAAATAGATGGTAGATTTACAATTAGTCATCAGGTTTAGTTTTGAAGTAACAGAATAATACACACATAAAGGGACGAGTCGGAACATTCTCCAGCAGGTTCCTTGAGTTGAGAACACACACACCAAGCAGACTCTATATTCAGGAGAGGGTCAAGGGGGGAGGTGGTGGTGGTGGAGGGGGGGGGGGGGGTTAGAGGGAGAGGGGTTTGGGGAGGAGTGGGAACAAATTGTAAGGTGTGGCCTGGAATCCATCAGAGAGTAAGGAGCCTTCAGTCTGAGTACATACACGTCCTTTCAGTTCATAGACAATACTATAACTGGACCTGACAGACAAGCCAAGTACTCCATCCATCAGAGAGTAAGGAGCCTTCAGTCTGAGTACATACACGTCCTTTCAGTTCATAGACAATACTATAACTGGACCTGACAGACAAGCCAAGTACTCCATCCATCAGAGAGTAAGGAGCCTTCAGTCTGAGTACATACACGTCCTTTCAGTTCATAGACAATACTATAACTGGACCTGACAGACAAGCCAAGTACTCCATCCATCAGAGAGTAAGGAGCCTTCAGTCTGAGTACATACACGTCCTTTCAGTTCATAGACAATACTATAACTGGACCTGACAGACAAGCCAAGTACTCCATCCATCAGAGAGTAAGGAGCCTTCAGTCTGAGTACATACACGTCCTTTCAGTTCATAGACAATACTATAACTGGACCTGACAGACAAGCCAAGTACTCCATCCATCAGAGAGTAAGGAGCCTTCAGTCTGAGTACATACACGTCCTTTCAGTTCATAGACAATACTATAACTGGACCTGACAGACAAGCCAAGTACTCCATGCATCAGAGAGTAAGGAGCCTTCAGTCTGAGTACATACACGTCCTTTCAGTTCATAGACAATACTATAACTGGACCTGACAGACAAGCCAAGTACTCCATGCATCAGAGAGTAAGGAGCCTTCAGTCTGAGTACATACACGTCCTTTCAGTTCATAGACAATACTATAACTGGACCTGACAGCCAAGCCAAGTACTCCGTGCATCCCGTTATACACCAACATAATAATTAACTTCATTCTTCAGGGTGAGTATAAATTAAGGTACCCTGTGATGTGGTCAGAATATTGGAGGTAAATGAGTCCTTCAAATAATGTCATGGTAAACCCCCTGTGTGGAAAGAACTTGTTTTGTGACATAGTCAGGAGGAATCCGAAGCCTCCAATTCTGATACCGATAATAATTACATATATTACGTTGTTTCATTGATATTCGTAGCTCATAATAACTTCTTTAAATTTGGAAATAGTGTAACAATCTCTGACTATAAAAATATGTACAGAAAGATATAAACATTATTAATTCATTAAGTATAGTATTTTGCAAGGCAAAACTTTATTATATCTATAGCCATTTAATTCGCCTGGTGTTTATCCAAATAATATTATATCCGAATCAAACATACAGTCGTGGTCAATAATAATCATCCACATATGGGTATCTCAAACAATTTACTGTCTAATGTTTTCACGTTCACATATGATGTTATTGTTTTAAGTAGTGTGTAGCTGCTTGTAGTAAATTAAAAGATGGTAGTTAACCTATTTATTGGAATGTTTATCATCTAAAGAACAGAGGGAAGCTGTTTAACTCTTACGTGAGTTACCCCTATATGGATGATTATATATGACCGCGACTGTATATTATAATGGAGGAACAAGCTTAAACAATCATATAAATATGTAAACTTTATGTGAATTTATACGACATCATGGGAGCAACAGTATGGTATGGAATATTGAAGCAAAATTGATCTCAAAATCCATATTATTAGTAAAACACGTGTTGCATGTACAGTTCCTGACACGTGGAACAGACAACACCAGCAGTGGAGTGTGTTGCATGTATAGTTCCTGACACGTGGAACAGACAACACCAGCAGTGGAGTGTGTTGCATGTACAGTTCCTGACACGTGGAACAGACAACACCAGCAGTGGAGTGTGTTGCATGTACAGTTCCTGACACGTGGAACAGACAACACCAGCAGTGGAGTGTGTTGCATGTACAGTTCCTGACACGTGGAACAGACAACACCAGCAGTGGAGTGTGTTGCATGTATAGTTCCTGACACGTGGAACAGACAACACCAGCAGTGGAGTGTGTTGCATGTACAGTTCCTGACACGTGGAACAGACAACACCAGCAGTGGAGTGTGTTGCATGTACAGTTCCTGACACGTGGAACAGACAACACCAGCAGTGGAGTGTGTTGCATGTACAGTTCCTGACACGTGGAACAGACAACACCAGCAGTGGAGGGTGTTACTATTATACTGTACAGGGTGTCCGGAATTTTTTACCCGAAAATTTGGCAAATGCAAGCTTTTTTAATTCTGAAAAGAAAATACTCTATTGATGTGATTTTTTTTTTTCTTAGTTTAGCGGTAATTGAGACATTTAATTAAGGAGGGGTGGGAGTAGGGGACAGGCTTGGGGGGGTGGGGTGAGGGAATATGGGGACATGCTTGGGGTGGGTAGAAAGCCTGTTCCCCTATTCCTGCACCCCCCTAACCCCCAAAGCCTGTCCCCCTACTCCTGCAACCCCAAAAACAACCCCCCCCCCAAGCCTGTCCCCCTATTCCTACACCCCTGTAAATGTGTGACATTTGAACGGGGGGGGAGGGGTTGCAGGAGTAGGGGGACAGGCTTGGGGGGTTAGGGGAGTGCAGAAATAGGGGGACAGGCTTTCTACCCCCCCCAAGCCTGTCCCCATATTCCCGCACCCCCCCAAGCCTGTCCCCTACTCCCACCCACCCCTAATTAAATGTCTCAATTACCGCTGAACTAAGAAAAAATTAATAAAGCTTGCATATGCCAAATTTTCGGGTAAAAAATTCCGGCCCCCCTGCAATGTGTTGTAAGGAGTTTTCTGCTCTACACTTTACACGGGACCTTTTGTTGGTGTAATTGTTCCATGTGTCCAGAGCTGTATGTAATTATGAATACAATATACATGATATTATAATCTATTAGCAGTCTTCTAATGATGTTCAATCAGTTTTTGGGATGAAGTACACACAGTCGAAAATGATGTCTTTGGAAATATTACTCATCACGAGTGAACCTTATACAAAATCTACAACAGTTATATATCATTTGTTTTACTTCTTATCGTTACCATGACTGTAAATTGCATCGTAGTCCATTTTGTGAGACCCATTGCCTTCTATAGCTCATAAGTTTTCAGTGATATGTAACTATTTTATGTCGTTTTCACCTTCGTCCTCAGGTGATGAGAAGTGATGGCGGCAGTGTGGACTATCTTCCTTATTCTCTGCCAACAAGGTCGGTATATTATAATTATCATCAACTTAACATTGATAACAATAACCATGTGTCTATCGAATATTATTATATAAGACATGAGCTTTTCTTTATAGGTTGATTACCATAGCAATAAACATTTGTATGTACAGTCGGCAGCATGAGTTCGCTTCATTTCCACCTGAATATATATGAGCTATAGTGATGTTGAAACAAAATTTTAATGTAGAGATGACATATGGTTGAGAATGCAACTATTCGGTCATAGTATAGCATTATCAAGTTCATGAGATGGACGCGAATTTATGCTGCCGGCTGTACAATATGTCAGTTGTACTTTCATCCAACAAGAAAACCCACATGGAGTTAGATAAAAATTAAATTGACGTCATCATTTATTAAAGGATTAAGTTGAAGTATGTGTCACAAGTTTACTACCCACAGTAATACTGATCACCAGTGCACCAGTCGCTAACCCACCAAATGGCTCTTGTCTCGAAATGTATGAGTTCATATATCTTGTACCGGTACGCCAAGTCCCACACGGTGACAGCCTCATACCCAACTCTCCGTATCATTGTATGTGCCACTGCCAGTTGATGGGGATGATTTATGCCTACACTGAAAATGGGTGAGTGAAACACTGACGTGTGTAACTTATGTCATCATCAATAACGTTGAAATCACTTAGTGGGTAAGATCATAAAATCATGTTTTAACACAAGTCTCCAATCATAGTACAATTATGAAATCTTTAAATATTGAGTGAAAGGCACTGTGTATGAATTTAATTTTCCTGACAAGGGCGTCACGTATTTTGTAAAGAAATACCTTTGCTTTTCCACCCCCCTCTCTCTCTCTCTCTCTCTCTCTCTCTCTCTCTCTCTCTCTCTCTCTCTCTCTCGTACAGGATGTATTGTGCCTGCGGTAATGACGATGATGGGGACCCGAAGAACATGCAGGAGTCTACAAGTTGTACTGATTACTGTGAGTCGAACTTGTGTTTGACTTGTGGAGGTTTTGCTGCAGTCAATTTTTACAACGTCCCTGGTAGGTGGATAAGTAGGGAAGGGGTAGATGTGGGGGGAGGGAGGTGAGGATGGAAGAGGAAGCTTTATATGGAATGTGTGAGAATGGGTGAGAAGGAGAATGGAGGGAGGGAGAGGAAACACAGTGCATAAAAGTGGGACAGGCAGCATCTGTAGGAGACTGGGTGGAAATGGGAGAAGGAGAAGGATGTGAGAGGGAAGGATAATGGGAAGAATGTGTAGGAGAGAATAATAAAAAGAATGTGTACCAGTGAGTGATAAAAAGAATGTGTACGAGTGAGAGTAATAAATAAAATGTGTAGTAGAGTGTAATAAAAAGAATGTGTAGGAGAGAGTATTAAAAAGGATGTGTAGGAGAGTGTAATAAAAATAATGTTTACGAGTGAGAGTAATAAAAAGAATGTGTAGGAGAGTGTAATAAAATGAATGTGTACGAGTGAGTGTAATAAAAAGAATGTGTAGAAGAGAGTAATAAAAAGGCTGTGTATTAAATAATTTCATGGAATTTAGCGGCAACGTTGCCCAAAGTGTTAAAGCTTGTTCAAAAGGTAAATATAAAACTAAAAAAAAAGTAGAAGTAGTAACTGGTGGGAGATATGTATAGTTTAAGAGAAAATAAACTGGAATAAATTAGAAGAGAAAATTAGAAGTGACAGTGACAAGGGAAATGACAAGTTGGGAAGTAGGCATTAAACTCAGGATGAGAGAGACGGAATGAAGTTGTCGAATTTTGAAGGAGAGTAAGAGTTTGTATGTAAGAAATAAGAGAGGGGATGAAGGAAATATAAATTATTATTCATACACAAAGACACACATATTGTGCGCGCGCGCGCATGTGTGTGTTTGTATGTGTGTATGAATGTGTGTGTGTTATCTGTTTGCTTATTCATGCCTCCTCATCTCTCCTCCCCTCCCTCCACATAGAGGAACAAATGGCTGAGCCCTTTGTGGACCTGTGTTACGACCCCAGCATCATCACCACTAGCAGCGGCAGCAATGACATATCCAGTACCAATGGCCTCTATCAGTCATTATCCACCACACCTTACAACACATTGGATCACGTCATCTCCAGTACCACAACGAATACACAACTTGGAACAACCACACACTCACTTTTACAGTCCACAACTCCATACCCAATAGTCCCTGATATAACAACAATAACCACATCAGCAACAACAGCAGCAGTAACAACAGCAACAGCAACAACAGCAGCTTTAGATATTACCACCGCCATCACCACTGCTGCTGCTGGTACTGTTACTGTTGGTACCATTCCACCACTGACACCACAACAACAGAGTACTAACGCAGATATTACTACCACTCAGCAAGTCTCCACTACACCTTATCCACCAATACAGACCTCCTCCACAGCAGCTAACACAGGCCAAATGACGGGTACCATCACGGCATCCACACCTCCGTCATCACAGTCTACCATCACAGCCACCACAGACCAGGAGACTACAATCACCGCCACAGCAACATCCACAGACTACCCCGTGTTAATAACTAATGAAACTCAAGGTAAATACTGGTTAAAAATGTTGACACCCTATATAATCAACACATTACACAGCCATAGTCAAGAAAATTTGTGGTGCATACGATAGTGTGGTACCGATACGATGGCTCCACAGACAAACAATTGAGCCCATCGTATATCGTTATCACACCATCGTATACACCATCAATGTTCTTGAATATGACCCACAGTCTGATGATATATGATATGATATAACTGACATACTTTTGCAATATATTGATGGAATAATTATTAGCCTTCTATTCGGTAATGTTATAATGCCTAAACATGTTACTAACCACGTTCCTTTACTGCTTCTTACGGGGAGATTCTCTTGTTGGTGATATTGGAATTAAGATCTGTATTCCCTCCAAGCTATGCCACGAAACAGATCCCCTATATTTGTAAGATTGAAGGCGTCTGTTTCCTGGCATAGTTTGGAGGAATCAGTAGCCTTCAAAATCACAAACAAAACAACAATCTCCCTTTAAAATCTACATTATAAAACAGCTTCGTCTTCTGTCCACAGGAACACATTCTAATGCATTTCCTACATTTTCAGAAACCATAATATTACGTTTGGGTGCTGTGCTGTTGTGAAAGAAAGTGTATGAGGTTACTGATTCCTCCAAACAATGCTACCAGACAGATTCCTTATACTCATAATTATCCTATACGGAAATGGTCTGTTTTCTGGCATATAGTTGGGAGGAATCAGCAGCTCTCGATCCATGCACTTCGGCCACAACAACATCATTTTAAGGGGGTGCGGGAATAAGGGGACATGCTTGGGGGGTGCAGGAATAAGGGATAAGCTTGGGAGGGTGGGGGGTGTTTAGGGGGTGTAGGAATAGGGAACAGGCTTTCTACTCACCCACCCCAAGCCTGTCAACAATACCATGGCCCCCATTGACATAATTATATACACTGATTCTATTTCGTTCATTAATTTGCAATCTATAGCATACTGATTTTCTGCTTATCTGTATCACTTTTTCTTGATTTTGTAAACTGTGCCTTTTTCTATCCGTCTCTTGTTTCATCATTTCTGTGTGTGTGTGTGTGTGTGTGTGTGTGTGTGTGTGTGTGTGTGTGTGTGTGTGTGAGGAACAAATAAAAATTCAGAATTATATCAGGATTATATGAAGATTAAGTATAATACACTTAATAATAATAATAATAATAATAATAATAATGATAATAATAACATTGTACCTAGATATCTTTTTCATGTTAACTGCTAAAATATTGTAAATAAATTTATTGTAATAAAAAAACAAAACATATTGCAAAACTTAATAATTATTTCCACCTAATGGCCATTGCTTATAAAATCATCCGTCAATTTAAAGGGATAATAATTATATACTCTTCTTACATAGTTAAAAGCGTCTTGATTCCTCCAAAGGATACCAGGAACCACACATGACCCTATTAACAAAATTGAAGAATAGCCTGTTGCTTGGAATAGTTTGAAGGAATCAATTGCTCCAGGTTTACTAACACTGTACCCCCCCCCCCTCAACCCCTTAGGTATAAAAGAGCATAAATTTTCATCATCAAGCACTGAAATTTCAAAGGACTGTGACAAGTCTTAATTAAGTGGGTTTTACAGTGTTCGTAAATCTGGAGCAATTGATTCCTCCAAACTATTCCAAGCAACAGCTGGCCACCAATATTTTTGTTCATCTGGTCATGTTTCCTGGCTGGCATACTTTGGAGGAATCAAGATAATCCAATGTGCACCCAAAGTGTATCTGTTACCTCGTTTTGAAGGGACCCTGTGATGTAGTCGGAAATTTGGAGGTAAATAAATCCATCCAATATTGACACGAAACACCACCAATATGGAAGGCACTTGTTTCGTGGTATAGTCAGGAAGAACCAGACGCCTCCCATTCTCATATACGGTCACAGGATCCTTATTAAACAAATTCATGGATGGAAACTACACAGGGATTATCGAATATCAACCTAAGTAAAACGAAACAAAAGGGATGGGAATGACATAGGGATTATCGAATATTAACATAAACTAAGCGAAACAAAATAATCTGAATAAGAAATGTAAAAGGAGGCTGTCTAACATACAAGAATATGATAAAATGAAGCATACAAAGGAGAGTCCACGAAGATATAACCACAGAATATCCCGAAACATAACGAAAATGCAGTCGATACTATAAAGGTAAAAAAAAAAAAGAACAATAATAACATAAAAGAACAATAATAACATATGTCTGTTTTGTTGAGTGATGCAGGTGATTGTGGGATACAGGAGGATGTAAAGATAGAGATAATAACATAAAAAAACAATAATAACATGTCATTTTTTTCAGTGATGCAGGTGATTGTGGGATACAGGAGAATATAAAGATAAAGATGGCAATAAAAAGGGTTCATTTTCAAAATGTCAATATAACCATATGAATACGAAAATCCAGATAAAACATAATTAATATTTTTGAGACCTTTACATATGGATATTTTATTATTTCACTTGAATCATTAAGAGCCGGAGCTTTTGAAGGGTTTTCCTTCATGTTCTTGTTATTTTCTATAAAGATGAACATAAATAATATCAACAGGATACATCGTCAGTATTAATTAACAAAGAATGAAAAAAATCCTGAATGATCTTTGCATGCATGTGTGTGTGGTTCCTTATACACAAGGTTCATTCTTTAATTTAAGGGGATAATATATACTCTTTTGGTACATACATTGGAGTACCTTGATTCCTCCTCCAAAGTACGCCAGGAAACAGGACCCTATAATTATATTGTACTAGCTGCGATACCCGACGTTGTCCGGGTGAAGATCCTACATGTGGTTTTATTGATAAATTTCCTCTAATTATTTTTATGTGAATTTATTAGGAGGGTGGGAGGAGTCCATTATCCGGTGTGGTTGCTGGTCCCACAGAGAAACCATGCCGGCTATTGAACCACAAAAGTTATCCATGACACAAGTACATGGCATTGTAACAGCCACAATTAAATAGCAAGGCCTACTGGGATCGAATCCCCCCCCCCCTCCCATTGATAATTTTATTTTTATTTTCACTGTCCTTAGATTTAGTATTAAATTTAGGTGTCCAACATTTTGTGGTTTGAATTCATTCCTAAACTGGGCATGCAAGTCAGGCCTGCCTGCATCCTTGATGCTTGAGACCATAGAGTCTATGTTGAGAAAGCCATAAATCTTAGGTTGTTTTTAGCTGATAATTCAAGAAACACATATCCACCAAAAATAAAATTAGACCGAGAACATTCCCGGGACTACATCGGTCAGAATGCTGTATCATTTGTCAATATTTTTTTGTTTAATTATACCAGGGATTCGATCCTGGGATCTTTCGGTTACGCGCACTCTCTCTCTCTCTCTCTCTCTCTCTCTCTCTCTCTCTCTCTCTCTCTCTCTCTCTCTCTCTCTCTCTCTTGATATGGAATTCGAGGGATGATGTGATACAAATGATACAGTGCTGCTCTGATATGAGACTTGATATGTAGCTGTATACAGTAATTTGTAATATTTATTTGAGAAATGTTTATTTATTTGATATGATACAGTCTGTACTGTACTGTAATGGCTGCAACACATAATATGATTTAATATAGTATTGTACTGTGATGATTATGAAAGGAGTAGCAGTATAATGTGTGATACTGTACTTTATATTTAGGTTGATATATAATGTGTATTGAGATACTGTATATGGAACTTATTATGTTACTGGGATGATATATACTTTGGGTGATGTGTACTTTTTGATATGGGAGGGGGTTAATGATAGAATGCTGTAATATTATGTTATGATACTGTAATTGCTCAATGAGGTAATGGTTTATGATATGAGTTGTTGGGATATGTGATGTGTAATGATATATTATGTTATGATATTGTTTGGTGATATATATTATGAAGTATTATAATGTAAGATCTGATGTGGGAAAAGTGCCATATTAATGTAATGTACTTGTATGTACCTGAAAATGATGTACCTTTGTTTGACGCCTTTGGCGTAATAAATTAATTAAATAATCTCTATCTCTTTCCTTCCTCACTCTCCATC
>JAWZYT010000343.1:877500-887500 GCA_034508575.1 Petrolisthes manimaculis
ATACATATGTATATATATATATATACATACATACATACATACATACATACATACAGTCTCTCTCACACACACGTGTGTATGTGTGCTTTTAACTTCATCACATAACTCAACAAATTTGGTGCCTCTACATTTCCCAGCCAATTCTCCTTTAACCTCCTCAACGGTCCTCTGACTTCATGCCCATCCATATACGAGCTCAAAAGGACTGAAGGCAGTTGACTCCTGTATAGCATCTCTCAAAACGAATAATGGCAATGGCACTGCTTCATCCCAGTCTTTTTCTATCTCCATACAATATGTCCTCAGTGTGGTCTTCAGTGTCTGCTGAAATCGTTCTACACATCCTCCTTGGGTCTGTGGATGGTATAGGCACTCCACAACTCATGTTCAATTTTTAATTCATTCAATATTTGGCCAAACCTCTTTGAAGTGAAATTACTTCCCTGATCTGTCTGTATCACTCGTGGAAGTCCAACCCAGGAGAAAAATGTCACCCCTTCTTTAAGAATGAGTTTGTCCTGCATACTCTTGAACGGTATTGCTTCTGTAAATGGAGTAGACATACACATGATGGTTAACAAGTATTGGTTACCTCTCCAAGAACGAGGCAGAGGAACCCACTATATCAATACATATCTTGCTGAAGGCTTCATTTACTATAGGAATGGGACACAATGGTGCCTTTGCAATGGTTGGGTTTGGCTTATAACCCACAACCTGACACACATGGCACGTCTTACAATATTCCCTTACACTTTTCTTCACGCCAGGCTAGTAGAAATTAGTTGTTATTCTTTTTAAGGTTTTTCTTATGCCTAAATGACCCGACCCATTTCCTTCGTGAGCCAACTCCAAAACCTTTTTTCTGTACTTGTTTGTAATTTATCTTTTTTTTTTTTTTTCTTTTTTTTTTTCTTTTTTTTATTATTATTTTTTATTATTATTATTTTTTTATTATTATTTTTTTTATCATTATTATTATTATTTTTTTTTTTTTATTATTATTATTATTATTATTTTTTTTTTTTTATTATTATTTTTATTATTCTTTTTTTATTATTTTTTTTATTGTTTTTTTATCATTATTTTTTTATTAATAATTTTTTATTAATATTTATTATTATTATTATTTTTTTATTATTATTTATTTTTATTATTTATTTTTTATTATTTATTTTTTATTATTTATTATTATTAATTATCATTTATTATTATTTATTATTTATTATTCCAAATCTTTGAAACAATACAACCATCAATGTAACCATAGGATATCAAAAGTCAATAATAATATTATGATTATTTTTATTGAATAACCAGATAACTACAGGATATAAGTAATAAAAACTAACTATTTAATGTAAGATTTTGTTGTTGGTGTTTGATTCCTATAAACTATATGTATGTTTATGTATGTATGTATGTATATGTATGTATGTGTATGTATGTATGCATATTTATGTATGTGTAGGTATGTATATATATATATGTATGTGTATTTATGTATATATATTTATGTGTATTTATGTATGTGTATGCATGTATGTACATGTATGTATATTTATGTATGTGTATGTATGTATATATATGTATGTGTATGTATGTATGTATGTATATGTATGTATGTGTATGTATGTATGTATGTATATTTATGTATGTGTATGTATGTATGTATGCATGTATGTATGTATATGATGTATATGTATGTATGTATTTATATGTGTGTATGTATGTATGTATATGTACGTGTATGTATGTATGTATGTATATAAGAGAGAGATAGAGATCCCCTATTAGTACCATTGAGGGCAACTGTTTGTATGTATGTATATATATGTATGTATGTATATGTATATGTACAATTAGCAGCACTTATAAGAGGTACAGTGAGCATTGTCATTCCTCATCACGTGTATCAGTTATAAGTGGTGGTAACTGTACATATAGGAATCACACCACTAACATAATTAATGAAGGGTATAAGTACAGTGTTGGTAACTTTGGAACAAAACAATTCCTACACGCTATTCCAGGCAACAGGTCCACTATTATTAGTGTTAATCTGATGCTGTTTCCTGGCATACTTTGGAGGAATTAAAACACTCCATTACCCTCTAAAGGATTCCTATAAACTAGTCCATGCAACAACCCATTATTATTAGTATTATTATTATTATTATTATTTTATATAAAGGAATTATATAGATGACAAATGTATATAATATTTGTTGCCCCTTTGAATATTATATTAGGGAATTACAATACAGTATATAGTAATCAATTATATAGTAATTAATTATATAGTAATTAATTATATAGTAATTAATTATATAGTAATTAATTATATAGTAATTAATTGTATAGTAATTGTTATATAGTAATTGTTATATAGTAATTAATTATATAGTAATTAATTATATAGTAATTGTTATATAGTAATTGTTATATAGTAATTGTTATATAGTAATTGTTATATAATAATTAATTATATAGTAATTATTATAGTAATTAATTATATAGTAATTAATTATATAGTAAGTAATTATATAGTAATTAATTATATAGTAAGTAATTATATTGTAATTAATTATAAAGTAATTAATTATATAGTAAGGAATTATATAATAAGGAATTATATAGTAAGTAATTATATAGTAAGTAATTATATAGTAATTAATTATACAGTAATTCAATTTAGAGAATCTGCTTCTCTTACACACACACTCTCTCTCTCTTATACACACACACACACACACACACACACTCTCTCTCTCTCTCACTGTTGTGGTGCCTAATATCAATCAATTGTTTAATAGAATAAGGGGACAGGCTTAGGGGGGTGCAGGGGGGGGGACAGGCTTGTTCGGGGGGTGCGGGAATAGGGGGACAGGCTTGTTTGGGGGGTGCGGGAATAGGGGGACAGGCTTGGGGGGAGGGGGTGCAGGAGTAGGAGGACAGGTTTGAAGGGGGGTGTTAGTGGGGTGTGGGAATAGGGGACAGTCTTTCTACCACCCCCCCAGCCTGTCCCCCTACCCCTGTACCACCTTAAAGTTTTTTAAATATGTAAGTAATATTATTTATATATAAGAGAGAGAGAGAGAGAGAGAGAGAGAGAGAGAGAGAGAGAGAGAGAGAGAGAGAGAGAAGATAGACCATTATGGAATTAGGTGGATTGAGTTCATGTAATCCGATGTCTGGTTGATCAGCTGAACATTTGCCATCACAGAGATCAACTATTTCTTGAATTCGTTGAAATGATTTCTGGAAATTGAGAAAAAGTATAAAATAAATAATGCAATAAAGTAATGTTGAATTTATTGTTCTGCAACCCAACCCAGAATGATGGGAGGTGGCTATTATATATATGAGTATACTGTATATATATGGGATGTGAAAGAGGAGGGTATAGAGGGAGATGTATAGTATACTGTATGTATGTATAGTAGTGGAGAGAGAGGACAGTGTGTGTGTGGGGGGGGGGGGGGCTAAAATATTGTAGGAGTAAGGGAGACTCACCTGTTAAACTCTGCCCCCAAAGTCCTACGGCAGATGGTGTTGATTTGGTCTTCCTGATGGCTTGTTATGGACGTGTCAGGCACCCACATCCTCTCTATGTTCCTGATACCCCTTCTCCTCAGGTCTTGTATCATCCTTATCCACCCAGCCTCGTCCAGGGTTGACCTCGGGAACCTAATGCTGTATAGCCTGCAAGGAGTTCACATAGACGGTGGTTATCATCTTATAACTGTACAGGTGTATAGGCTACTGTTTGTGTCCAGGCAGGTGATTGACACACACTCATTCATATATGTATTTTATGATGACTTGTGATGCCATGGTAACTCTCTCTCTCTCTCTCTCTCTCTCTCTCTCTCTCGCTCTCTCTCTCTCTCTCTCTCTCTCTACTACTACTACTACTACTACTACTACTACTACTACTACTACTACTACTACTACTACTACTATTATTATCTATAGATCTAATGCCAAGCAAAAACTTAATTTCATATCATTCAATATTAATAATCATAATCTATTTACCAATGAGAAGAATTACTTAATCTAGAAAATACTAATGATAATTTCAATCTTTTTCTTAAAATTATATATAAATGATACAATAAAAGTTTTCCAATAAAAATAAAATATGTTATTATGAAAATGCTCCATAATGCATGGCTTACAAGTGGAATATTTAAATCTATTAATTAAACATAAATGTAATTTGTTTAAAATGTATAAGCTTGTAACAGTTTCACATGAGGCCTTTAATTAAGGCAATATAGAAATCACTTCACTCAACTTATTCTGGCTGCCAAATTGAACCATTATTATTTACAAATATTTACACATTTTCATAATCATACCAAAAAGATTTATAAAACAATTAATGAACTATAAAGAAATACAAACAAATTAAACCCCATTAGGTCCTTGTATTACAACAAATAAACAGTTATAAATAAATGTATCCAATGTTTCTCTCATTTATAAGTTGATTACAAACGTTATCATAATGAGCTATTAACCAATTTAATCTTTTTTTATATGTTTAGTATATGTATTTGCATATTTAAATTTATATATATATATAATGTAATATTAACCTGTTATTCCAGCATATATGGTACCTTTATATTTACTTAAGCTAATGTAAGTACTGTAGCTATTTAATTACTAACTCATACATTCAATAACTGATTCTGTATTATTATCACATTATTTTATCTAACCTGTATTTAGTATTAATTGTTTAGATTTTAGTATTAGGTAATCAAGATTGCCATTATCATCATTACTATAATTATTGTTAATGCTGCTCAGTTATTCACTCTCAGCAAAAACTAAATTTTGCCTGAAAAGCATTGCTTTATATAGGCTAGCATTACTTATACATTAAAAAAAAAATATATGTTTATACAATACTTATAGTTTTGTATTTTGTATAACTGATAACTATAGATAAAGGTTTCAAATATTTCTTTCTCTTTCATTAGTCTGTTTTTCTTTATATGTAAGCAAAGGTAATACAAATGAACATCATCTTGAGACAACAATTATTACTTACATGTATTATAATTGTATATATAATTGCAAGCATAAACACATTTTGCATCACAGACCAAGTCAGATCAACTCAACTCTCAATGCAGTCTCATTACTACAGCTCTTTTCTTGCTAACCACCAGCAGTATTGGATATAAATATGATCTTTGTAATTTCTAGTTGATGTTTTGGTATGCATAAAGGTTATATTTTCCAACTGTTCTATATCAAGGATTCATATTCTTGAGTGTACAAAATAATGCTTACCTTGGTGAAAGATTGATGAAGTTGGCAACCATCTCACAGGCCCAACTCATCCTTGCATCTGTGACATCTAGCAGGTATAACTCTACCCAGAACTCAGTGACAGGTAAGTTTGTGGTGATGGCCTCTGGCAGTACATCTGATGTCACCACAACACCTGCAAGTTAATTGGCATCACATATAGAAACAGTCACAGTGAAAATCTTTTGCTTGTCTATGCAAGGTTATGTACATCTATAGGAGTACAAGCCTAATTGTAGTACTGTACTGTATTTCCACCAAACACCAGTTAGTACTAAAGGTGAAAGACAAATCAATACCACACTGTTTAAAGTACAAATCTGACCTACTGTGTACAGTAAATATATTGTAATCCGGTAAAAATAATTAACAACCTAATTCATATACAGTACAGACCAAAAAGATTGTGTGAATAAATGAATTAAGTGGCATTGTATTGTATAGTAATTTCCCTGTAACAATGTCTTATGTAGTGTAATACTGTACTCTATAAGCTTAATTCTTTAGTTTGATATAATAATATTGTCATCTTTATACAAGTAGTAATTTATCTGTAACAATTTCCTATCTAGTACAATACTGTATATTATAAACTTATTTCTCTAGTTCAATATACTGTAATAATATTGTCATCTTTATACCTATAGTAACTTCCTTGTAACCTGAATAAATATAGTAATTTATCTGTAATAATGTCTTATCTAGTGTAATACTGTATATTAGAAGCTAATATCTCTAGTTTAATATAATAATATTGTTATCTCTACATACAGTATATAGTAATTCCCCTGTGATCTCAATACATATAGTAATTTATCTGTAATAATGTCTCCTCTAGTACTGTATAATTATTATAAGTTTGGTTCATGGATTGATATAATAATATTGTTATCTGATTACATATAATAACTTCCTGTGATCTTTTTACATATAATAACTTCCCTGTAACCATGTATTATATATTATAAGTTTGTTTCACTGCTGATATAATAATATTGTCATATTCATATATATTATAACTTACTATCATCTTTATACTATACATATAATAATTTCCATGTAACCTTGTACCTTCTAGTACTGTATATTACAAGTTTTACCCACTGGTTGATATATTGTAATAATATAGTTATCTGTATAAATATAATAATTTCCCTGTCATCCCTATAGGCTACATATAATAATTTTTCTATGATCATTATACCATGTTCCGTCTAGTATAGTACTGTATATTATAAATTTATTTACTTAATTGATATAATATTATTGTCATCTTTATATACATAATAATATTCTGTAATCTTTATTACAGTCATGTCTCATATAGTACTGTACTGTATATTACAAGTTTATTTCACTGTCTAATACTGTATAACAATAATGTCATCTTTATGCATACATGTATTATAATTTGATATTATATATATTGTACAATGTTTGCCACTCCATGAACGTATTAAATTAATCAAAACAAAACAAAACACACACATTCATTCACACACTCTCTCTCTCACACACACACATTCATTCACACACACTCTCTCACACACACACACACATTCATTCACACACACACTCTCTATTACACACACACAGCTACCTCACCTACTATCTCCCCCCCCCCCTCTCTCTCACTCACACACACACTCTCTCACACACACACACATTCATTCACACACACACTCTCTCTCACACACACACAGCTACCTCACCTACTATCTCCCCCCCCCTCTCTCTCACTCACACACACACATTCATTCACACACACAGCTACCTCACCTACTATCTCCCCCCCCTCTCTCTCACTCACACACACACACATTCATTCACACACACTCACACACACACACACACACACACAGCTACCACACCTACAGACCACTTACACCATGAAACCAAAGGATATTTATTGAAAGAATTTCCCTTTTGTAGCAGTGTTGCCAGATCCGGCTAGGTCCCATTATTTTGCCCTAGTCATTTCCTATATTTTACCACGGTTATTTCCTAGTAGTTTGCCCAGGTTAGGTCCCAGTAGTTTGCCCAGGTTAGGTCCCGGTAGTCTGCTGTGGTCTAGGTTAGGTTAGGTAAGGTCAAGTAAAGTCAGGCATTTGGAGAGAGAGAGAAAGAGAGAGAGAGAGAGAGAGAGAGAGAGAGAGAGAGAGAGAATAATACTCACGGAGGATGTGCAGGTGTTTGCATGAAGTAGAGGTAATAAGGTTCATCAACAAGGTAGCCTGGTGGTTAGATGAGATGCCAAGGTTGATGTGTCTCAGGGAGTGTAGCTGTTGTAGCCTTGACAACACATAGTCACTCAATTGACCAGTGTACCTCCTCAGGTCTGGACTCCTGAAGGGGAGAAATTATAATTAAAATATAATTATTCAGGTCTTGGAATACATTATTTTTTTTTTCGCCTTATGTTATTTCAAATATATACTTTACTGTACTATCTGAACTGTAAGCTTTTGTTTATGGGTAATATATGGATAGTATAGTAGTGAACCATTTGATATTAATAGTGTCCCCCCCCCCCCACTAAAAAAGATAAATAATTTAATAAAGAAATAAATTAGTCTACTTCTACATGTGTGTCAACTTATGTAATTAATCCAAAAATTTAGAATAAATTAGAAAAAAAAAAAAACACCAAATGAAATGTGTTTTATTAGTTATCTCATCTTCTGCTTCCCCTTCCTACTTCCAAATCAATTCTAATAATTATTCCTCAACTTATTATATCATTATGCTAATATTACACAACTACTTATATATATATATATATATATATATATATATATATATATATATATATATATATATATATATATATATATATATATATATATATATATATATATATATATATATATATATATATGTGTGTGTGTGTGTATGTGTGTGTGTGTGTGTGCGCGTTATGATTTAAAAAATCCTCTGGAGCACTTATACCTTATAATGTTTAACAGCAAATTGTTAAGGTTAACAGGAAATGTTTAGCCTTAGTTAACAACTGTTTGCTATGTTAACAAGTTTTGTGTATACCGGCCCAAGGCTCTTGTAAATGAATCATGAGTTAACATGTATATGGTATAGGTAGGGTGGATGTCATTACCATTTCAGTCACACATGAATTACAAAGAGTCTCAGTTATGTTAATATGTAGTACTTACCACAGCTTCCTTAGGAGTTGTTCAACATCTGGGTGTATGTCTGCAGTAGGGTGAAGAAAGTTCTGATAAAGGTTGAACCCTATGCAGACATGAAGTTCTAGTGGTTTCAGTAGACAGTGTAGACTAGCAGGGTCCTTGTAAATATGGATGATAACATTTGTAGGAGGAAGCTGGCCGAGCAGCTTCCTATAGACTTGTATCCTCCCGTCTGTGATTGCTATGGGACCAACATCATTATCATCATCCAGGGAATTACGCCAATCATCATCATGAAGCCGGACACCAACTCCTGCACGAGTAAGAGGGAAAAGGTCATCAGCTATTAGCTTTACAACCTCTTCCCTGCACTTCGTGTCTTCAATGACATCTAGCCACTGGTCCCGTCTTCTTACTCCAGCCTCTTGCAGAAGATTCACCACTTCCTCTACAATTATGGAATTCCAGTCCGGTGGTATCATCCCTAGCAGAATCATTATAAGATTCTGCATTTTAGGAAGATGTATTGGACCAGCACCAGGTGTTGTCTTCATGATATTGATGACATTCTCTGTCTCATCTGGACCAGCACCAGGTGTTGACACCACATCAGGTGTTGACACCACATCAGGTTTCTGGAGCTTCTTTATACGCTGCATAATATATAAGGCTCCATACCTCTCTTGGATTCTCTTATGGGGTGCAGAGTAGCAATCTAAGTCAACCTTTCCTAGTCCTTCTATAGACCTAGTTGTCATAAAGGCTGCCATCATTTCATTATGTGGTAGACCCAGTGTGACACATTCCTCCCTGAGCTTGTTTGCACTTTCCTCCTTTAGAGTCAGCTGGTCATGTGTGAGAGCTAAATACATTTCTTTCTGTAGTACTACCAGCCATTGCTGAACCTTACCCAGCCTTGTATCACGGTCAAAGTCTTTGGTAAGCTCATTCTTTGTTAGTCTCTGGTCCAACTTCTCTAGAGTCAGTTCATGGAGATAATGGTAGAGCTCTGTCTGTGTGGTGTTCCGGTTTATTTTCTGTGGACCAGAGTACATCAAAATGGCTACAATGCTGAGATTAAGAGGAAGTCTGAAATGCTCTTTATTCTCGACATCCAGTTGCTTAATACACTGTTTAATATCATCTGTGGTGGGAGGTGTAGGTGTAGCACCAGGGGTGGGAGGTGTAGGTGTAGCACCAGGGGTGGGAGGTGTAGGTGTAGCACCAGGGGTGGGAGGTGTAGGTGTAGCACCAGGGGTGGGAGGTGTAGGTGTAGCACCAGGGGTGGGAGGTGTAGGTGTAGCACCAGGGGTGGGAGGTGTAGGTGTAGCACCAGGGGTGGGAGGTGTAGGTGTAGCACCAGGGGTGGGAGGTGTAGGTGTAGCACCAGGGGTGGGAGGTGTAGGTGTAGCACCAGGGGTGGGAGGTGTAGGTGTAGCACCAGGGGTGGGAGGTGTAGGTGTAGCACCAGGGCCAGCTTTAAGTAGTTCACCAAGATAACGTTGTAAGAATGCTTCCCTCTG
>JAWZYT010000343.1:900000-935000 GCA_034508575.1 Petrolisthes manimaculis
GCGAATGGAAAAATTTATCACTGGTAAATATTAACTTTATCTAATTAATTATTTATTCCTTGATAATTCTGAAGTGTTGATAAGTAAATAAATGACCCCTATGATGTAGATAAAGGGTAATAAAGGGATAAATAAGTCGATAAATGACGAAATAAGACGAACCGGTGAATGGAAATAATAGATAATGATTTTGTTACGGGTAAATGTTGTCTTTATTTAATTAATTATTTATTACTTGGTTATTCCAAGGTGTTGATAAGTAAATAAAGGATCCCTGTGATGTAGATTAATGACGATAAATGGATAAATAAGACGATAAGAATATTTTTTAATTATTACTACCTTTATTTTAATTATTATTTATTTCAAGATGTTGATAAGTAAATAAATGATGATAAATGGATAAATAAGACGATAAATGATGAAATAAGGCAATAACAGATAATTATTTGATTATTACTACCATTATTTTAGTACCATTATTTATTTCAAGGTGTTAAGTAAATAAATTATCCCTGTGATATAAATAAATGGTGATAAAAGGATAAATAAGATGGGAAAAGTCCTCTTATGTCCCACAGAATGTTAAAACTATTTAATTAATTTATTTATTCATTTAGTAGAGTTAAAATTGTTATGGTAAATTTACAGAATTACTTCATTAAGTATATTGTATATTTTAATATAATTACCTACTTATATAGATATTATACAGTATTTATTAATAATTACTATTTATTTAGACCATTCTAAAACATTTTTCATTATGGTGTTTTGGTAAATATGGAATGAATTACCATTTATCATGTACTGTTTTTTCTACCTTCATTACCCACTTATTTAGAACATTATAAAACTATTTTATTCTATGGCATTTCATCCACAAATTTCAAAGACATTCAAAGGAAGCATTTTGAAATTAACCTAACCTGACCTAACCTGACCTTACCTTACCTGACCTGACCTAACCTTACCTTACCTAACCTTACCTTACCTAACCTAACCTTACCTTACCTTACCTTACCTAACCTAACCTTACCTTACCTAACCTAACCTTGCCTCGCCCCGCCCCGCCTTACCTTACCTTACCTTACCTTACCTAACCTTACCTTACCTTACCTTACCTTACCTCACCTCGCCCCACCTTACCTTACTTTACCTTACCTTACTTTACCTTACCTTACCTAACCTTGCCTTACCTTACCTTACCTAACCTTGCCTTACCTAGCCCCGCCTTACCTTACCTTACCTAACCTTACCTTACCTCGCCCCGCCTTACCTTACCTAACCTAACCTAACCTAACCTTATCTACCTTACCTAACCTAATCTTACCTTACCTAACCTAACCTAGACCACAGCAGACTACCGACACCTAACCTAACCTGGGCAAACTACCGTGAAATAACCGTGGTAAAGTACAGGAAATGGCCGGGGCAAAATACTGTATTTATTGAAAGAATTACCGTGTTATAGCAGTGTTGCCAGATCTGGCTAAGTCCCAGTATTTTGCCCTGGTCATTTCCCGTACTTTACCACGGCTATTTCCCGATCGTTTGTCCAGGTTAGGTCCTGGTAGTCTGCCTTGGTTTAGGTTAGGTTAGGTAAGGTAAGGTAAGGTCAGGCTAATTTCAAAATGCCCCATTTAAATTTAACAAAAAACAACAACCATACACAATAACTGTAATTCCTTCAATATTTACTGAAAAAAATGTACGCAATAATGGTAATTCTTTCCATATTTACCCAAAAAAATATACACAATAACAATAATAATAGTAATTGTTTCCATATTTAACATAGAGTACTGGTAGTTAAATATATTTATTGTTGTGTTACATATTTTATTATTATGATGATTATTACATTATTTACATTTCCAGGTAGGATTGATTAATGAGGTGTTGCAACAGGTGTGAACCAAGAGGTGTTGCAACATCAATTGTACATCAATGCACACTCCTTCATCCACAGGTAATTTTATTTATTTAGTTTGGGTCTGTCATTGCTTGCCTTCATCACTATGAAATAATTAGTTGTTTATGTGTATATATGTAACAGTATGTATGTATGTATGTATGTATGTATAATCTCTCTCACTCACTCATACTATCATTGCTTGCCTTCATCACTATGAAATAATTAGTTGTTTTAGGCTACTGCTTGGTTTTATAAATAACTTTGGATTTGAAGATGGAACAACTATACTTTGTATATCTTACAGTATACTTGGCAACACATATGTGTAGTGTTGTGTTGCTGTCTCAGTGTCCTTGACTGTACATGACACACTCAGGTCACACCTACCTACTGTTGGTCAGGTCAAGTAATTCATTCCTTGCTATACCATCACCATGAAATATTCATCACACTCCCTCTGTCCTGCTTTGTACAGCCAAGCAAAGGATATTATATAGAGAGTAAAGGGATATTTTATAGGAAACAAAGTCATAGCATGAGAAAAAAACTAAAGTATATTGAGAGACAGACAGATAGAGAGACAGACAGGAGGGTAAGGTAAAGAGGGGGATTATCTATATACATAAAGCCGAAATTCTGTGTGTGTGTGTGTCCTCTATGCACGCCAAGATCCTTCGTCCTAGAGTGAAAATTTTTACATGGGTGTGATCGCTAATACTTGGGGAGTGTTTTGGACCTATAAAAAAAATGTTTTTCATGTTTTTCAAAAAATGTTTTGGATGGGGTTCGAACCCCTGGATTAGTGACACGCACAACTCTCTCTCTCTCTCTCTCTCTCTCTCTCTCTCTCTCTCTCTCTCTCTCTCTCTCTCTCTCTCTCACACACACATGCTCTCTCTCTCTCTCTGTCTCTCTCTATCTCTATCTTTAATTTTAGAGAGAGAGAGAGAGAGAGAGAGGGTGTGTGTGTGTGAGAGAGAGGTAATACTGGGTTTGGTTATATTTGTGTCTGAGTGAGAGATAGTGTGTGTGTGTGTGTGAGAGAGAGAGAAAGAGTGAAAAATATATAGTGTGTGTGAGAGGTAGAGATAGATAGCTAGACTGTGAGAGAGAGATAGAGAGAGAGACTGTGTGTGTGAGATATATATATATATATATATATATATATATATATATATATATATATATATATATATATATAAAGAGAGAGAGAGAGAGAGAGAGAGAGAGAGAGAGAGAGAGAGTGTATGTGAGAGAGATAGACTATATATGCGGGAATAGGGGACAGGCTTAGCTAGACTGTGAGAGAGAGATAGAGAGAGAGACTGTGTGTGTGAGAGATAGATAGATAGATAGATAGATAGATAGATAGATAGATAGATAGAGAGAGAGAGAGAGAGAGAGAGAGAGAGAGAGAGAGAGAGAGAGAGACTGTATGTGAGAGAGATAGACTATATATGCGGGAATAGGGGACAGGCTTGGGGTGGGGGGGTTTGGGGGGTGCTGGAATAGGGGACAGGCTGGGGGGGGGGTAAAAAGCCTGTCCCCTACCACCACACACCCCAAGCATGCCCCATATTCCCGCACAGCTCTAAACCCCCCCAAGCCTGTCCCCCTACTCCCGCACCCCCCATCCCCCCTACTGTAAACAACACACACTAGGGTACACACACACACACACATACTGTACATACACACACACACCGTACACACACACACACACACACATACACACACCGTACACACACACACAAACATACACTCACACATACACATACACACACCCCTACCGTACACACACACTAGGTAAGGTCATTTCTGCCTTTTTTCGTTATCACTTTAAAGTTGTCTCAGTTGTTGAAAGGATTCTTTTCTTCTCTTTGGAATAATCAAATCACGGGGTGGGTTTTGGGGGTGCGGGAATAGGGGACAGGCTTGGGGTGGGGGGTTTGGGGGGTGCGGGAATAGGTGGTGGTGGTAGTAGTGGAGGTGGTAGTGGTTGATGTAGTGGTAGTAGTGGTGATGGTAATAGTGGTAGTAGTAGTGGTAGTGGTGGTAGTGGTTGATGTAGTAGTAGTGGTGGTTGATGTAGTAGTGGAGGTGGTAGTGGTTGATGTAGTAGTGGAAGTGGTAGTGGTTGATGTAGTAGTGGAGGTGGTAGTGGTTGATGTAGTAGTGGTGGTAGTGGAGTTTGCATTTGTTACATATCAGTGTTGTATTATTATATCCTTTGTTTATTTAGAACTCTGTGATCGTGTATGAAAATTGGAGGCTTTTAATTCCTCCTGACTATGCCAAGAAACAAATAAGCTCCTTTCGTATAGCATCCACCGCCCGAAGGGTGGTGGAAAGGCGGCCGCAGGCCGCCAGCCCTCCGCAGGAGCTAGCGGCTCTTAGCCGCCCGAAGGGCGGCAGAGCCGCTAGTAAGTTTATAGGCCTGGTGACTGATGCCCGGGGTAGTAGTACAGACACCTCTGGCCATCACCCAGAGTATCAAATAGTGCTGGTTTGACTATTACCTAGACTAGACTAGACCACATCAGACTACCAGGACTTAACCTGGACAAACTACCAGGTCTTAACCCGGGCAGACTACCAGGACTTGACATAGGCAAACTACCAGGTCTTAACCTGGGCAAACTACCAGGACTTAACCCGGGCAGACTACCAGGACTTAACATAGGCAAACTACCAGGTCTTAACCTGGGCAGACTACCAGGACTTAACCCGGGCAGACTACCAGGACTTAACATAGGCAAACTACCAGGTCTTAACCTGGGCAAACTACCGGGTCTTAACCTGGACAAACTACCGGGACTTAACCTGGGCAGACTACCAGGACTTAACCTGGGCAAACTACCGGGACTTAACCTGGGCAAACTACCGGGACTTAACCTGGGCAAACTACCGGGTCTTAACCTGGGCAGACTACCGGGACTTAACCTGGGCAAACTACCGGGACTTAACCTGGGCAAACTACCGGGTCTTAACCTGGGCAGACTACCAGGACTTAACCTGGGCAGACTACCGGGACTTAACCTGGGCAGACTACCGTGAAATAATCGTGATAATGTACAATGAATGACTGGGGCAAAATACTCGGATCTGTCAACACTGCTGCAAAATGGTAATTCTCTCAATAAATACCATAAACTGTAATGCAGCACCTCTCATTATTATTATTAGCATAATTATCATCATCATCATTATTATTATCATTATTATTATTATTATTATTATTATTATTATTATTATTATTATTATTATTACTGTGTCTACTTCTTTGATTGATGAACTAACTTTGTTTAATTAATATTTCAGGTTCACAGACAGTTGATAGATAGATAGTTTGTGATAGATACATACATACATACATACATAAAGAGAGAGAGTGAGTGAGTGTGTGTGTGAGAGAGAGTATATATAGATGATGGATGGATAGATAGATAGTTTGTGATAGATAGATACATACATACATAAAAAAAGAGAGAGAGAGAGAGAGAGAGAGAGAGAGAGAGAGAGAGAGTATAGATAGAAATGCCTATATTTTAATGTTTTTGTATCCAATGATTTTAAGAAATTATGTATTTTGTTAGTTTTCATTTCTCTCTCGTACACACACACACACACACACACACACAGCTGTGATTTCCTGTGATGTTGTTTAGGGGTGACGGCCTAGGTCACGCTGGTGTGCCACCTTTAGTTGGTCGGTGTAACTTGATGTAGCAGGCTGTTCCCTTCAGTGGTCTGGTAATAATGGGGCAGTGGCTGGTGCGCCACCTTTAGTTGGTCGGTGTAACTTGATGTAGCAGGCTGTTCCCTTCAGGGGTCTGGTAATAATGGGGCAGTGGCTGGTGTGCCACCTTCCACAGGAACTTATCTAGTCTTTTTTTAATCTTTCTAAAGATCCAGAGTATGATGGTAGCTCTTGTGGGATGCAGTTGATCAGTCGGGGACCCTGCACTGCTATGGAGTTTTCTCTTAGGGTGCATTCACACCAAGCGAGTCGCGTCGAGTCGCGTCACATCAAGTCAGTGTACGTCACAATGCGTCATTATTCGCCACCCGCGGTTACCATTAAATCATATGGATGTAAGGCAAAGCCGTTCACACCGGATGCGTCGCGTCGAGTCGAGTCCCTGATGGCGCCAGACCCATTTCTGTGTGAGTCACAGCGAGTCCACGGTGGTGAATTTCTTGTTTATCAGTTGCATTTTCACTTACCAACAAGAATAAATGAACTATTACTATGTTTCTTTTATTCATTATTGCCCTACACACATACTCATTGTTGGAATTTTAAATAAGATATTTCTTTCCTTAAAATAATTGTTGTTATTTCTTCAACTACAACAGCACGTCTGTAATTAGTGTTCCTTTTCTTTATGGAAGATCCTGCCAAGTCCACCATCTTCTTCAAGCTTTCACTAGTCATCTTAAAGGAGTCATAGATTTTTTCTGGATGGTTCAGCAAGTCTGGGAATAAATGACTGAAGTTTCCAAAATCTGTCCTTTTAGTGTTGAGTTCATGCATCTAGATTGAGGTTATCTTACATCTACAACAAGGCCGAAGCCTTAACAGAACAGCTACCTGCCTCACCAACTGAAAATGGGTCCATTGTTCTTGAAATCTGGCAAACCACTGAGTAAACAGAGTAATGACTTGACTCGGACTGACACTGTCGGTGTGAACGGAGATTTTGTGTTTTGACTCGCACCAATTGACTCACACTGACTTGATGTGACGCGACTCAACTCGCTTGGTGTGTATGCACCCTTAGTGTTTGTAGTGTTGTCCATGTCGTCAATATCAGTGGTATGGTGTACATTAGGCCTCTTCTTCCATGTAGTGTTGTCCATCTCGTTATATGGTGTACATTAGGCCTCTTCTTCCATGGTTGGCTGTTCAGATTGAGCTTTCATTTTCCAGATTAGGGACAAGTCCATTAATAATTTTCCAAATGTATATAATTATGTATTGTTCTCGTGTTCTTTCCAGTGAATATAATTTGAGGACAGCTAGTCGTTCCCAGTAGTTATTATCCTGCATACCCGTCATCCTTGTTGTAAATGTTCGTTGCATTGCTTCTACTTTTCTAATTTGTCCTACTGTACTTGGATTCCAGAGAACACAGCAGTACTCTAAGAGAGGAAGTATAAGTGCTTTATATAGTGTTAGAAGTACAGTACAGTACAGTGGGCTCTCTTGTTGTAAAGGTTCTTAGTATCCATCCCATTGTCTGTCTCGCCTTTGTAACTTCTGTTGTCTATTTGTTGTTGAAAGTTGCCATCATCAAATAATGTTACTCCTAGATCCTTGACGTGTCTGTATTGTTCAATTATTTGTCCTTCTGGTGTTCTATAATAATTGTTGGTGATATCAATATTGGGATGATGGTATCTCATCAACTCCAATTTGGAGCTGTTGAAACTCATGTTGTTATTGGCTGCCCACTGGTATATTTTATTTAAATCCATTTGTGTCATTCTAAGGTCTTCGTTGTTCCTCACTGTACTCAAAAGTCTAGTGTCATCTGCAAAAAAAGATGCAGTGCAATGGGAAATATTTGTGTCTATATCTCTCATGAATATTAAGAATAGCAACGGGCCAATGACTGACCCTTGTGCCACTCCGCTCAACACTCCTTCTACAACAACTGCTTGGTTTCTGTTCTCTAAAAAGCACTTTATCCACTTGAGCAATTTTCCTCTGATTCCAATATGTGACAGTTTCTGTATCAGTATTTGGTGGTCGTCTTTGTCGAAAGCTTTCAAAAAGTCTAGATAAATAACATCGACTGTGGCATTGTTCTCAAGTGAATGTAACATGTCCATACGGTGTTGCAGTAGTTGTGATAGACACGATCTACCATGTCTGAATCCATGTTGCTTGCCATTGTGAAGTGTGTGCATATCGAGGTATTCATTTAGCTTGCTGACGACCATTTTTTCAAACACTTTTATTACGTGCGATGTTAATGTGACTGGTGGGTAATTTTTGGGCTCTGTTCTGTCACCACCTTTATAAATTGGCGTAATAAATCCCTCTTTTAGTATTGGTGGAATTACTCGTGTGTAAAGGGATACTCTCCAGAGGATGTAGATAGGTGTGGATAGTGTTTTCATACATTGTTTCAGTAATATAGCAGGGACACCATCTGGTCCTAATGAGGCCTGAGGTCTAATGCTGGATATTGATTGTTCTATATCTATTTCACTCAAGTCAATATCTCTAGACTCTATGTCTGAAGTTCTTGTTATCACCGGGTCAAGTTCTTCGTTTATTTGGTTATTTTCTCGTACACTAAATGCAGATACATATTGCATATTGAAGGCTTCTGTCATTTGTTGTGGGTCACTGACTAGTGTACCATTGTGTTTTAAAAGTCCTATTTTGCTCCTTACCTTTGACTTCATTTTTGTATAGTGATAAAAGTATTTAGGGTTGTGGGATATAGCTTCTACTGCTTTTTCTTCTTCTTTAATCCTTTCCGCTTCATGTGATTTGGCCAGCTTTTCTTCTATGTTCCTCAATTGTTCTTTGATTCTGTTGTCCTCTCTATGTAGAATTTTCTCAGCCAATTTAGTTCTTTTCCTCATCAGAATTTTTCTATCCCTGGGTATATTATTTATTCTTCTATGTACTTTTCTTTCTGGTACAAACTATGAGCAAATGAAGATGGAGTTTTTCTATAATAAAGTCATACATTTCTATTGTAGTCATGTCTTTTAACTCTTGGTTCCAGTTGACAATTTTGATTGCATTATTCATGCTTGTCCAGTCCATATTATCACTGAAAAAATTCATAGTTGAGAAAGACGAACACCCGCTACCATTAATTTCCATCATGGGCCTGTATTCTAAGGTGGTTTCTATAATTAGGAGCTTGTGATCTGACATGGTTGTGTCCTCCGTCCACACACCACTGATAATATCTTCATTATTGGTGAAGAACAGATCCAAGGTATTAAGGCCGTGGGTTGGCAAGTCAACAATTTGTCTCATCATAAGGTCTTCAACCATATTAAACAAGGCATTAGCTTGTAGTCTGTCCACTAGTGAGCCCCAGTATATACTTAGCACGTGCCAGTTAGCATTGGGCAGTCCACCATATTAAACAAGGCATTAGCTTGTAGTCTGTCCACTAGTGAGCCCCAGTATATACTTAGCACGTGCCAGTTAGCATTGGGCAGTCCACCATATTAAACAAGGCATTAGCTTGTAATCTGTCCACTAGTGAGCCCCAGTATATACTTAGCACGTGCCAGTTAGCATTGGGCAGTCCACCATATTAAACAAGGCATTAGCTTGTAGTCTGTCCACTAGTGAGCCCCAGTATATACTTAGCTCGTGCCAGTTAGCATTGGGCAGGTTGAAATCTCCGTTGATGATAACAGAGGGCTCTGGATTTCCCATCATTTTCACTTGTACACTTATTTTTTCTAACACACTCACAAAGTTCTCAGTCAGACAACGTGGTGGACGATAAATGGTTACTACCACTGTTCTCCATTTGTGTATGTATAATATTATATATTCAACCTCGCTATTAGACTCCGATGCTATGAATTCGGTGTATGGTATAATATTTTCTCGAACATAAATAGTTACTCCTCCTTTTTTTCTCCCTTCTTGTCTGTCTGCTCTATGTATTTGGTATCCCCCTATCATCACTTCCGCATCTCGTATGTCTTTCCTCAGATGGGATTCATTATGCAGATTAATATAGTATTATAAGTCTGTGATATTTCTCCTAGCATGTTTGTTTTATATTTCTTTTTATAAGGAAGTAATCCTTCTATGTTGCAGCATATCATTATATCACACACACACACACACACGTACACACATACACACACACACACACACACACACACACACACACACACACACACACACACACACTCACACACAAGTACACACACACATACACACACGTACAGACACACACACACACACACACACACACACACACCTTGATTCCTTCCTTGATTCCTTGATTGAAGTTGAAGACGCTAGCAGCTCTGCTACTCCGCCTCGAGGGGTCGCCGCCTCGTGGTAGGTGAACTTGCCGTCCGCACGCTGAATAGCCAGCCAGTCTACGATGGAATTGGTGCTGGAGCGGGAGTGATAATGGGGCATGGGAGGCTCGTCCGGTAACGTTCGGAGGAAGCGATCCAGGGACGCTTTGAACGTTTTTAGTGACACGTCGGTTTTTGCGCGCAGAGTGATAGGAAGGGCATTAAAGAGGGTATATAGTGTCGAGGTCATTCTGTAGGAGCACTGCGTCATCTTGATTGTTTATAGTTTTGGAGATGCGGGTGTCGTCTGCGAAAGAGGTGACGGTAGAGTGGGTGATGTTGTGGTCAATATCATGTATGTGGATTAAAAAGAGTAGTGGCCCCAACACCGAGCCCTGGGGGACACCGGACACGACAGGTGACACGTCAGAGCAGGCGCCACCAACTGCCACGAACTGGGTCCGGTTTGTGAGGAACTCGGAGATCCAGAGACCTAGTCGACCCGAGATACCCATGCATCTCAGCTTGTGCAACAGCACCCCATGATCGACTTTATCAAAAGCCTTGGCAAAGTCCAAGTATATGACATCAAGCATGGTGTTGGACTCCGGAGCATAGACGATCCTTTCATGGTGTGCCAGAAGTTGTGAGAGACACGAACGTCCCCGTCTGAAGCCATGCTGACCTTTGTTGAGTTGGCTTGTAGACTCTAGAAAGGTGGTAATCTTTAAAACTATAATTTTCTCTAGAGTCCTGACGAGATGGGAGGTGAGTGCGATGGGTCGGTAGTTTTTTGCCTCACACCTTGATCCTCCCTTGTAGATTGGGGTGATCCTCGCTGAGCGCAGCAACTGTGGCACTACACCAGAGGCGAGAGATTCCCTGTAGAAGGTAAGTAAAGGGACGGACACTTCGAGTGCACACTGCTTGAGGAGGATGGCTGGTAAGTGATCTGGTCCAGCCGCAGAGTTTTCCTTCAACGTCTTGATCGCGTTGGTAATGTCATGTAAGGTGATGTTGACGTCCAGGAGTTGGTCTGCCCTTTCTATTGGCGAGTTGAAGAATGTGGCCTTGTCATGAATGACTTTGGATGGCAGCGGGGTACTAAATACAGTCTCGTATTGGTCTTTGATTGTGTTGCTGATGGCTTGTGGGTCTGTTATGATGTCATCATTCACTGTTAAGGGGCCAACTGGTATGCGAGTTTTCGACTTTGTGAAAGCATATTTATAGAAAAATTTAGGGTTGGTCTTGATTGAAGCTACTGCCTTTGCTTCCTTGAGGTGTAATTCATTGGTTGCGGAGTTGACTAGGGCAGTATTTATCCTGTCTATTTTGGCATTGATGAGATCACGGTCATGTTGGTTCGTGGTGGACTTTTTTCTAAGCCTGGTCCGAGCGCGCATTAGGGCACGTCGGTCTCGTGGTATTGTAGTAGTGTTGGAACCTGAGGACCTCCGTGGGACATGGGTGACGCATGCCTCTAGTAGTAGGTTTAAAATTATGTCGAGTTGGGCGTCAATGGATTGTGACGTCAGGAGCGATAGCCAGTCAATTGCTCCTATTTGTGCTCGAAGGGCGTCCCAATCCACATTTTTGTTATAGAAATTTAGGTCACTGAATGTAAGATCCGAGACTGGTGTTCTGGCGACAAGAGCAGGGTTGGCGAGGCCATTGGTGTCTATGTTGGTGGTCACCGTGATTAGGTTGTGATCACTGAGGTTAGTGTGGTGAATTTCTTGATCATGGATGATGTGCTCATTATTGGTAAGAAATAGGTCGAGGATATTGTTAAGTCGTGTCGGTGAGTGTATGATTTGCGTTAACCCTTAACGTCCGGACCGCGGTCATAGACGGACCCAGGAAGCGGCCGGGTCGTGTCTTACACCCCAGCCATGTGGTGACCGGGCGGGATGAAGCACCGCTATTGCCAATGTCGGCATTTGCGAGCCCAATTTGGCGGGTTTTTTTTTACTTGGCTAGACTTCACCACCATCCCTACAAATCACCATCGTCAGTCAGTGTGTTACTGACTGTAAACATGGATGGATGTGGATTAGATTTCTCGTGCGTGTCCGATTCTGTGTTGCGCCATGCTTACTTACAACACTGACTGCCACCCGCGCGGGCCACGTTCAGTTGTCGTCAGAGCCACTCCACCTAAGCGAACGCAGCCGCGCTCACACGAGAAAGTACCCTTCATTCCTCACTTAATTTCTCGGCAACGGAGAGTTGTAGAGAGCTGGGGTTGGTTTTATTGGAAAGAGGAAGAGTTGATGGTGCTAACAAGACTAAATTTAAGTTGTTCAGTATCGTAGTTTAGACGTACAGAGTAAGTGGAATAGAGCGATTTTGGAAAAATCGGCCAAAAGCGCCCGGCCAGGCAGTAGGGAAATTAAGACTAGCCCCGGACTGACAAAATGGCTATCCATAGTTATCCCGTCGCGGAGGGGTTAAACAATAGTCCTCGATAAATGTGAGAAACAGCTGGGCTTGTGATTTGTCTGCAGATGTGCCACTGTTAATTGTATCGTTTGCCCAGTTAATGATCGGAAAGTTAAAGTGGCCTGTGATAATGATTGTTGGGGATGGTGGTGGGATTTTATCCAATGCTATTCGGATATTTTCAAGAGTGGTTTTGAAGTCAGTACAGGCTGGGGGACGGTATATGGTTATGATAGTGAGGTCCAAACTTTTGATGTGTAAGACTTGTGCCTCCGTGTTTGAGATAGAAGCTGACAAGATGACCTTTGTGTAGGGAACAAACTCATCTTTGATGTAGGTGATGACGCCACCCTTGATGGTATTAGTGCGGTCGGTGCGGAAGGAAGTGTACCCTGCGATGGTAACTTCCGCATCTTTTATATTATGGTTAAGGTGTGACTCTGTGAGGGCAACAATGAGAGCATCCTGATGGTGAATTGATTCAGCTAATAAGGGTAACTTGCTTTTAAATGTAGCTGGTATTAAACCCTCAATGTTGCCCAAAATTATATTATTTAGTAAGTTCCCTCCTAGAGCTGTGTCTGGTGCACTTGGGTACTGAAGAGGGGGGTTACATGCTGGGTCTGATGTGTCGGCCAACCACACTGGTGTTGAGTCACCGGTATAGGTTGGGGTATGAGTGGCGGGTAACTGTACTGATACTGGGTCATTGGAGGAGGGACTGGGAATGATGGGGGCTGGGGCTGGGGTTGGGGCTGGAGTGGCTGGTTTATTAGTCGAGAGGTTGGGATCGACAGAGGCAGCTGTTGTTGTTGACGTTGCCACGGAATAAGTTTGATAACCTCCGTGAATTGCTTCTGCATTTCTTTTAATTGGGTGATAATAAAATCCTGCTGATTTTCGGGTGAGAGATGTTGGTTGGGAAGCAGAGAATGCTTGTGGTTTTGCGTATGAATCTTTTCGGTGGCTAATTCTTTAAGGGGAGGAGGTGTAAGGTGTTGCTTGGGAGGCAAGGAAGAGGGGGGAGGGAAACGTTCTGTGCCTTTTAGGTGGAGAAGGAGACAATCCAGGTTAGTACAAAGACCATAGTCGAGTGAGGCTCGGCAGATCTTAGGGTGATAATACTCACACTTTCTGGTTTGGGGGCAGCCATGTTTAGGGTCTCGTCCCACGAATCTGTAGTAGAAACAGACCTTCGGGTGGGCGAGTGGGCAAGCTCGGCCAGCACGACCATATTTGCACTTATGTAGTTTATAATATGGACACATTTTGGTGGGATCGTTGCTTTTTTTGTTATTATTTTGTGTCTGGCTTTTACTGTTATCATTTCCCTCTTTGTCTGTGATGTTCGAACCATCGTCACATTGGATAAAGTTAGCGGTAGGACTGGAGGTTGTTTGGTTTGGGTTTGGGTCGTCGATATTTGGAAACAGCATAGAAGGGACGTGTGGTTCTGGCGTAACCGAACCATCACGATATAAGTTCTCTATATCCTCTATGGCTCTGCAGTTCTGGGTGGCAGAGGTACTACCATGTAACTCTTTGCTCCCGTCTCTTTCCAGGGCGTCAAGGACAAACGTCAGCTGAGAGTCGAAATCGTTTTTGTTGTCCCTGGAAAGGCAAGAACAGCAAGTATGGTGTACCCTGACATAGAACCAGTGCGCCAAATGGTACTCTGGTAGGCCAGTACAGGCAGGGTGGTAATGAGTGTGACAGGTAGAGCACTGGATGCTGGTGAACAGGCAGAGTTCATGGCATTTGCCACATGTGGTACTGGGGGCAGGCAGCTGAAGGCGGGCCGCGATGCAGGGTTTCGGCGTCATTGTTGCTTTGCAGCTCACGAGGCGGACAAAACGAGGGTTCGGTCTGGTTTCGGTGGTTATGGTTCGGTGGTGGTGGCGGGAGTTTAGAACTTGATTTGCAGCTCACGAGGCAGACAAAGCGGGGGTTCGGGTTGGTTTCGGTGGTTTTGGTTTGGTGGTGGTGGCGGCAGTTTACAACTTGGGAGAAGGTGAGAAATTTCTTATTTCCACGGATAGGCTAAAAGCCACACTCGATTTTCTTCCCGTTTGGTGTTGTGATGGCACAGTTCACTAGTACATCGTGAGGTGAATTGGTATTAACCCCTAAAGGCCGGTTGACGTGATAGACCGTCTTACGTAAGGAACCGGGCAACTGCACCTACCGTCACAGCGATTTAGCGCTATTTCGCGCCCTGTATGGCTAGTTTTTCTTGTCGTTGGGCGAGAAAATACACTCACAATATCGATCCGCTACCCACTCAGTCCATTCTGGGACCCCTCGATGGCTGGGCGATTTTTAATTAATTGCCCTTGTCCGAATTTGTGCTCTAACGATCGTAAGACAATACCGTAGTGAATATATGTACGTGAGTGACACCATGATATTCCTACAAGGTTACAAATTATTATTTAGTGTATAGATCATGACAGATGATATATAATGGGGTAGTAATAAGAAAATAACACCACAAAACACGCCCATACAGGCACAATTGATAGCAAATATACGTGTTTCCTACGGTACAAGTCGGTTTGTTTATCATTTTCTAAGTGACAGTTACACGATGATATATTCCTACAAGTGTTCATACTATTTTTAGTGTTGAAATCATGACATACGATACATAATAGTAGTAATACGAGTGAGTTGACAATGGACTTGGGCGGGAAGCTGAACTCGCCATGCCGCAGTCACACCGCTCTCACGCATACACACAGACACACCGCTGTCTCGCGCACAAACATGGTTCACTTCAACTCGTCCTATCTCCACAACTATTCATCGTACAGCCCTCCCGATGGTACCATTGGAAAGAGGAAGAGTTGAAGGTAAGGATGGAACAATTTTGAAGTCAGTACACTATATAGGTTAAGAGTGTGAGCGTTGTGAATATAGGGCAAATCGAAGAATTTTGACGCTAGCGGCAGGGTAGAAACGTGGAGGCAGGGTCTACCCTTCCCGGACTGCAGGGGTTAATGTACTTTCAAGAATATTAGCGAAAGCAGAGGAGAGACACTGCACACGTCCACACCGGGCACCAGCTGCGCACACACACCCACACACACACAAACATACATACACACATACACGTACACACACATGCACGTACACACACACACACGTATACACACACACACGTATACACACACACGCGTACACACACACACACGCGTACACACACACACACACGTATAAACAAACACACACGTACACACACACGCACGTACCTGAAGGTCCTGAAGGTTGATCGGGAACTACGGGCTCCCAGGGCAAGGCGGTGCCTCCTCCCCCGGTATCAGGATGCCATTGGTTCTCAGGTAGCACAGCTGGTCGTCTATTGCGTTACTCTCTGCAGCTGGACGGTAGTGGTCTAGTCTTGGTTCGTCAGGTACAGATTTAAAAAACTTATCAAGTTGGTTCTTGAAGATTTCAGTACTGACATCATTCAAATTTCTTAGATATCTTGACAGTGAATTGTAGATCCTTGGTCCCACCACTGAAAGACTGTGATGACGAATGGTTGATAGTCTACCAGCTCGGATATTTACTTTTGGTGGCACACACATAATACCTAGACGTGGATGGTTTCTTGTAGTAATGCCGATACTGCTTACATTTGGTACATGCTTATTTAAAATTTTCCATGTGTAAATTATAATGTACCTTTCGCGTCGTCACTCGAGTGAATACATATTTAGTTTCTTTAGGCGGTTCCAGTAATTATATTCTCTCACTGTGGATATTTTGTTAGTAAAAGTTCTGTGTACACCTTCCAGAGCTTTTGAATCATTACGTTTCCATGGGTGCCACAGTTGACAACAATACTCGAGTATTGGTAATAGCAATGAGCGGTAAAGTGTAAGCATTGGCAATTCATCTCGGCAGGCAAATGTACGCAATATCCAACCCATCTGCATTCTGCATTTTCTTACTACTTGTCCAAAATGGGTCCCAAATACAGCATCACTAGTCATAACAACTCCCAGATCCTTAACCCCTAAAGGACCGGGCCCGGCATATGCCGGATTGCTAAAATTTCCAAAGGTTAAGGAATTTTTTTTACTCCAGACGTTGGCTACACTGGTTTATAGTAGAATGGGATGCTCAGACTGAGTAAACACTGCCTTTTCTAGGGTAAAATTGAGGAATTATAGATCTTGTTATGTCCGAGTGTGTTGGTGAGTGGCTTAGCTGACGAGCGCCTACCCCCATTTTCTACTACCTCGCCACGGTCACCACACACACACACAAACACTAGCGCTCAACGTACGGCGACAGTACCTCATTCAACTCATCGTAATTCAGTAACCATTAAACCTACAGACTTCCCATTGGTACCATTCGAAAGAGGACGAGTTGCTCGTTCTCATAGTACTAAAATAATTCACTCGTTCATTGTAAGTTAGGAGTAAAGAGCATGCGAAAACAGGCTATTTTACGTGTTTTTCGCTCAACCCCCGGTCTTAGCGGGCACAGTATTATCACTACCCCCGGTACTTTAGGGGTTAAGGGTTAATGCATTTATTGTTCAAGGATGTTGCATTTTAATGTTTGGGGAGATACAACCCCCCCCACCCCAATCTCCATAAACACTTCGTTTTCGCCGTATTTGAACTAGATTCATTGGAAAAACACTACAGTGCATTAAATAAAATTAGTCTGACCTCACCTGACCGAATCAGGACCACGGCAAATTACGATAACGACCAAAATAAGATAATGGGGGCGATATTAGAATTTGGAGGGATCTCGGAACCAGTGTTGCCATGTCTGCTTGACGAAATTTCGCTAACTTCAACATCAGAATGTCCTCTTGAACACTGATGGTCTTTTAGGTACTTCATCTGGTAGAAATTTCCCTGTTTACTCTTGAACGAGCTGTAAATTATTTTCTTGTGTAGACTTCGAAATTCCCTAAAACAGAGAAATTTCCCTGCATCTGGCAACACTGCTTTGGAGCCAATGTATACATTCCACCCCCCATTATCCTATTTTGCTCGTTATCGTAATTTGCTGTGGTCCTGATTCGGTTAGGTGAGGTCAGACTGATTCTCAGTAGTGTTTTTGCGTTTTTATGACAAATCTAGTTCAAATATGGCGAAAATGAAGTGTTTATGGAGATTGGGTTGGGGGGGGAGGGGTTGTAGGGTTTTTGGGTTGGGGAGGCATGGGGTGGGTTGTATCTCCCCAAATATTAAAATGTGACGGTCTTGAACAATAAATGCATTAAAAATACACTATAAAACATTGCAATCTGAATGCCTTCAGTACAAACCAGATTATAGTCCAACACTAGAAACATTATTACCGAAAAGTGTTTCAGAGTGATATGAATTTGTGAATAAAGAAGATAAAAACATTGTATTAATAAATGCCAATAGAATGGTTAATTACCAGTTATTTTTTTTACTCATATTTCATAATGGTTTTCATTATCCATATATATTTTATTTTAATTAAACATTTGGATAAATTTCAGGCAAAATTTATGTAGCTTTTACAAGATTTTTTTCAAGTGATTAGTTCATTTTTAGCTTCCATTTATTGTGCAAATATCCTGTTTTAGCCATACATAAATAACCTAACCCAACCTAAACCAACCCAACCCAACCTAAATCAACCCAACCCAACCTAAATCAACCCAACCCAACCCAACCTAACCTAACCCAACCTAACGCAACTTAACCCAACCCAATCTAATCTAATTTGGACCATTGCAGACTATCGGAACCTATCCTTAGCAGACTACCAGGACCTAACCTAGGCAGACAATTAGAAGTTTCACAAGGTAAGTAAGACCTAGATCAAAGTTATTATTATTATTATTATTATGACATATACCGTACCGTAAAACACCCAAACTTAAGACATTTTTTACGTGTGTTCTGTTAATAACGGTACAATGTTAATGCAATTAGTGTCATGTGGTAGCCAGCCAGGTACAGTACCTACTGAATAGACAAACAAAATTAAGCATGATAAATTTGCTTATTCATTTTTTCAATTTTCAAGTGTCTGAAGTTCGGCAGAAATTTCTGAACTTTGGACAGCTCTTCCCAACTTGGGACAGTGTCAGTGTTGCCAACTTGAATTTTTGGAAGGCGTAATTTACCAAAAAAGCAACAAAACTTGCTATTTTTTATAATATTATTTATTTTTGGAGGTAAAATTAATACTATTCGAGTGACAAAAGGGAAATTAATGAATACAGGTTATACATAGTGAGTAATGCTACATTTATTATATCAATAGACCATAAATCCGAAGTGAAGTATGTGTAATTAAGTAGTTAGTGGGGTGTTTTTTGGGACGTAAATGTCCTCTGTTCCCCTTCATGAACGTCCACTTTCTGTGTGTGAATTCCTGGCGCTGTAGGTGGTCACATGAAAATTTGTATAGCCCGACAGACGAACAGAATCTCTTCATTTAGATATATTTATACTGGTAATGATACATTGTCATCAGTATCAGCATCTTCCAGCTATGGATGAAAGAAAATAATGTACTGTACAGTGTACCCCACATATACGTGGCTTTTAATTACCCGAATTTAAAAGTAGGCTGTAAGCATAATTGTGGCACTGAAATTAAAAATACACGTGAAAATTTAAATTATGCGCGCGATGCGGAAGACGATTCGCATTTTAGAAGGTGCGGCGGCCATTTTGTGACATCACGGTGCGGTCCATTTAAGCCGCGATCACACGAGTTCATTCATGATTTACTCCATTCAGTCCATTGTTAGCTTTGTGGTGGTGCGGTTATATTTGTTTGTATTCTGTGTTCCCACACGTGCTTCCGCTTGGGTTAATAATGGAGCCCTGAAACCCTCCTCACCCCGCTCTTAAATGAAAAAAAAAAAATAGCAAAACTACTCATACCTTCTCCAGATCACGTTCATTTTTATGCCATTGAGTAGCCAACCCTTCTGTATGTCTCTTTATCAATATTTCATCCTCTGATTCTGGTGTCGTTGGAAGATAGTTAATGATACCGTAAGTTGTGGCAGCATTTGGTGTTGGTCCAGATATTTTCTTTTTCTTGTGTGTTACAACTTCAGTGAGAGATGAGTCTTGCCCTTTCCTGCTGTTCTGACATTTTCGTTGTATCCGAACCTTCCACTGTAACAGTACCGGTAGTTCATGTTCTGTTATTTCAGAGTTGGACAACATGACAAGAAAGGCAGCAAGTGCTACACTTGCCATACTCTGATACTGAGAACTTGTTGGATACCTAAAATGAAAACGAAAGATACCATTAATATTTTTTAATTATAAATTTTTATACAAGCTTTAGAATATTAAAGTATTGTGTATCTATGTACAGTATTTACCAGTAGTTGTGATGACTTGTTCCCTTAGTGAACTCCCTCTCAGAAGAGTCTCCTATTTCAACTGATGCTACACAATACATTTACTAGATATAATGGGCTTCTCATATTATTTCCCCGTAGGGGGGTATTGCCTATATTAATTAATGTGGGCATTACTTACAGGGTTTTGGCGCCCCTTCGGCCCCAGCCATTAGCTTTCAGTTCTTCAACTGTCCCTCTTTTCTTTTCATTTCCTTCCTGCTTGCTGTCACACCTCTCTATCACCTTTTTCTGGCGCTATAGGACCTAGATGTTGCGGCGCCTAATATCCATCAATCAAATCTCATATTATTTTTACATTTGTTTCCTAGATATTTACTAGCTTACATTTCCACTGGTCTTTGCTGTGGGACTTAAATGAATAATAAGCCTACTATTGTCCATATTAAAGTAAGAAGAAACAGACAAAACTAGCAATAACAATACAGTACTTGAAAATGTTACATGGTAACATTAGTTTATTCTGAACTAAACTTTTACTGTTGTACTTACAGTACATTGCTGTACTCTGTGGTGACATTATTGTAGATTACAGAATGTAGGTCCTTTATGTCACTTGAATTCAGTGGTATTCTCTTCTGGGCTTTTGATCTAAGAACATTGGATAAGGCCCTAGATTTGTTTCTGTGTTTACACCATTTCTGTAAAAGCAAGGTTTTGTCTTTCGTATATTGTACAGTACTAAGGTACAATTATTGGGTAAACCCTCCCATATCAGAACCTCACCCACTCTTACCACCACTTGCCTCTCACCCAGACTCACAAATAATCATATATACTGTACTAAATATTTATTGATAAATATTTAATTACACATGTTTCTTTCATAATAGACCTTTGTTTCAGTCTGAAACCTTAAACTATTGAAGCAGAACATGATCATTTAAGAAAACACCATGCAGAAGATGAACCTTTATAGACATTTTGTTGATGTTTCTTCAGGTCTGACCTGAAGAAACATCAACAAAATGTCAATAAAGATCCATTCTCATATGGTGTATCTCAAACCATTCTGTAACTCTGTATATCTCAAAGCTGTCGTATTTGAATCACCTCTGAAACTAATAAAGTACTTCAACTTTAGGAGGGTTTGTCATATTGTAAACCACTTTCATTAACCCCTACGAACCGCAATTCCAAAATACGGCACTCTCATGGAACCGCAAAAACACATCATATTTTAAAGTATGCCAGATCTTAAATAGGTCTTATGGGTTTGTAGAGATTGTTTTCGCACACCAGAAAATGCAAACAAAAATCTCCTATTGCCATCCATAAGCGTAGGAGAGAGCGTCAAAGTGCGTAACTGGGAGACCCAGAAATACCATAGGTACCCCTTCAAAAAGAAACTAGGTGCTTTCTTGCATATTTTTCTCATGTAAATTCAACAAAACCTGTTAGGTAGAGACTATTATATGTATTTTGTCATTGTACAATGACTGAATATGACGAAATATCTGTGTTGTATGAAGAATTTTATGTATATAATAATACTTTATGTAATTATAAGTAAGAATGAGTATAAAATATATTTTACTTACCCAAATTTCACATAAAAATAACATAAATAAATAGCCAATTAGTAAGAAGTATTGGGAAAACAATAAAACACAAAATAATACTAACATTTTCATTTTATTTTACACATTTTCAAAACTAATATTGGGGAAAAACAACATACATAATTTTACTAACATTTTCATTTTATTACACATAATATCACAAATAATATTGGGGAAACCACAACATACATAATTTATTACACTTATTTTCAAAACTAATAATTTTGTTATTCCTTTATTTCAACCTTTATTTTGTAAGCTATATATATTTAGTAGTCAGTAAGGGTGTGGTACTCGTTGAAGCACGGCAGACAGAGTGGCACCTTACACTCTGCACACTGCATGTTGGTGCTTTTTCTGATGTGTGGGTCTCGTGTGGTTCTAGAACACACCTTGCACTGATGAGTGCCGTGTTTCTTGGCAGTCCTGCCAGCAAGTACTGAAGGAGCGGTCGCAGGTATATACTCCATGTAGTGACGCCCAAGGAAGTCGTTGCCATGCAGCTGGTCAGTTGTACGTCCCATAGACACACCCCTACCACGAGACAGCTTTGTCAGGTCACCATACTCTTCTAGCAGTTGGTAGATTGTGTCATGAGCAAAACAGCCAAGTGGTAACTTTTTGTGTGTGACTTGTTTATAATAGATGTACGAATTTAGTACACAACAATCTACCAAATGAAAAAATAGTTTCTTGTACCACTTCACAGTTTTTCTGACACATTCCACTTCACCGATCATCGTGTCGCTCATGTCAATGAGACGCATGTTGATATTATAGTCTAATATGAGGTCGGGTTTGAAAACAGGCACATCACGTCGACGTTTACCACTGTCTAGCATTGCCCCCCTGTGCACAGTGGAGAGAGTGGTGACACTCCTCTTGTCCATCCACTGTACGGACAAGATGTATTTGCATTTTGTACAGTCGACATCTCCTGGGTTTGGCTTCTGGTGGAACTTTGGCATTTGTTGGCGATTGGTTCTCACCGTGCCGACTGCACCAGTGTTGTGCTGAAACAAATACTGGCACAAGTGAGGGCTGGTATACCAATTGTCTGTATACAGAATGTGCCCCATTCCAAGGTAGGCCGACAACAACTCTTTCACTACAGCCCCCGAGACACCCGTTGGGTCCCCATGCACAATGTCGGTTTTGGCACCTGTATACAGTAGCATATCCAAAATACACCCAGATTTGCAGTCACACAAAACAAACAATTTCAGACCAAATCGGTGTCTTTTAGTTTTGATGTATTGGCGGAAACCTACTCGCCCACGAAACAATACAAGGCTCTCATCAATTACAATTTTTTGGTGAGGCCTAAACAATTCTGAAAATTTTTCGTCAGTGACTCAAAAACTGATGCGACTGCATTGAAATGTATATATTTCAATAGCAATTGGTACCTGTCTCTTGTCATGAATTTTCCAAATGCAGGCGGGTAATTTAGCGAGTCTTTTGCCCAGTAGTCTCGGATAGCATGTTTCTTAGCCATCGGCATCAACATTGTCAGTGCCAAACACACGTACATTTCTCTCACAGTTGTGTCGACCCAACGTTTTGCGGGGGGAAATGCAGGATGCGAGCCAAGACCACCACACTCCTCAAAATAGGCATTGGTGTGTTGAACTATGTGGTCCATAATAACTATATAAAAAAAAGTAGGAAATATTGCATGGGTGTTGCAGCCACAGGTAGGTCCTTCACAGCCTGCCCTACACCACTACCACTCGTGTCCAACACAAAGTCCTTGGGGGTGAAGGGGTCATCCTCTGTCACCTCACTCCACCTGTAGTGTTCGGCCTGGCGAACATCAGTGACAGGTGGAACGGGTCTGTGTCCCTTCAGGGGAGTGCTGGCTGCCTGAGGAGGTCCCAAAACATTCTGTCCTCTCACCCTCCTGCGTTGCCTGGGAGGAGGTGACACAATGACAGGGGATACAGGGACTGGCTCATCTGGGTCTGACCTCCCCCTCGTCGCTGGAGAAGTCGTCATCGAAGGTGCGAGCGAAATGGTCCCCCTCCATCTCGTCCTCGCCGCTGGTGAGCCCAGGGCTAGAGATTATCTCATCCAAAACATCACGAATTTGGCTGGAGGTATCAAGTTTCCTCGTGACAGACCTGGTCCTTTTTGGTATTGTTGGAGTGGCTGCCGGTGAAACTGCAGGAGTAGTAAAGGGGCCTCGGAAATCCCTCCTGCCAGTGGAGGTGCTAGGCAGGTCGTCAGCCATGGTTGTCTGGATAAAGTTTGGTAAACGAGTGTCCCATACTCTTGCCCTTCCACACAGAGGGAACACCCAAACCAGACTATCTTGCACCTCAGATAAAATGAGGTCAAAATGATAACATTCCCACCAGCGTATCCCAACCACCTGCACTGGCCACCGCATCGCTTCGCAACAACTACATATTTTCATATTTGTACAATGAAAAACATACAACATACAGTATGCACAAAATTACAAGTTGAAGTGTTGGAATGTGTGTACAGAATGTCTGTAAAAACATCATGAAGGAATTGGCGGTGAGTGACTGTACAACACTGAATGTGTACATTTATGTTCGTTTATAAGTGAATGTTTTTATGTGAAGGAAGGCAGTTTTGGGTATCGTTGGTGACCTCACTCACTCTAAGATTATCTCCTAAGGCAGCTGCTATTGTTTAGCTCAGTACATACACAGCACATATACTGGTCAAGATGAAATGGGCACGTATATGTTTCTATGTGTACGTATTTCTGTGCCTTTGTTTGCATTTCTATTTTATTTTGTGAGCAATACGTCTTTGTGTGATATAAAATAATATATACAAGCAGTATATGGTGGTCCCAGCACGTATCAATTGACTCAAGCACGTGAAAAAATGCGTACACATACGTTTTTTGTTTATTACAGAGGCATATTTGTCATCATATCAATTAAATCATGATCAATACGTCTTTGTGTGATATAAAATAATATATACAGGCAGTATAGGTGGTCCTAGCATGTATAAATTAACTCAAGCACTTGACAGCATGTATACAGGGATACATGTATCTTTGGGTACACCGCCGTGTATTTGCAGATCGATAATCACACCACCCACCAAGGAAGTAGGATATAGTGGGGTGGGGGAACAGTCACGCAATCAGGAAAGTGGGGGAACCAACGAGAGAGAGGGTTGTAGTTTAGCCACGCCCACCTCCATCAAAGTGGGCGGAGTCAGCTAATCTCGATGAATTACAATAGTCCAAGGCCTAGGCTACCCATTGATACCAGTGTTGTGGCTATATCTAGCCCATGCAGTTTTTTATGGGCTGTTAAATAAAGGCGTTAATCGGTTTTGAGGCCAAATTTTGTTTTAACGCCTTAAGGCGTTAATAGGTCTTTAAGGGTTAAATGTAGTGACGGTTTACTCTAGAAACATTCATTACACATTAGTCTACATACAGTATATGTTACTACACACTCATAACCCGTGTAATAATGAGTGTTTACTGTATGTAAATTATATTCATGCTGGAGTACAAATGAACACAATAAAATTATGAACTTACTTGTGCAGTTGTATTTTTTCCTTCATCTTGTGATAAGTTGTGAGTGGATGTACGAGCTTCTCCATCAGCCAGGAAACACAACTCATCAAAACACCATAACTTCAGGGTGTAGAGATCTTCTGTGCCAGTTCCAGACTTCTGTGATGCTTTCATTGCAGATATCTCCCTATGGAATTGTGTCTTCAGTGTGTGCAGCTTTTTGGTGATGTCTTCTGTCCACAATGTGCAGTTACAAAAACTCGATAATTCAGCTTTTATAGCTTCAAAGCTTGCACTCCTGATGTTCCTCATCTTGTACTGCTTGCATTTAATATTCCACACAGATGGATGTTCCTTCAGGAGTTCAATGAAGTGTATGGTGTTTGTTCTTGTCCACTCCTTGGGTTTGGCGGGTAGCGGTGATTGAGCCATTGGAGCAGAGCGGGGTGGACGTCCTCCCTCTTTGAAGGATGATGCATCACTGAGCTGACATATTAAATCGGGCTGGCCCATCATCTCGTTGGTGATGCGGGCTCGTGTTGAAAAAGTAGTTTTTCAACACATCGCGCATCATGAAGCATAGTGTGTACGGGGCTTTAGCCACATTATCAGATATGTGTAAGAAATGTTAACACCTGTAACAATTGCATCTGAATACAACTATATAGTTATAACTGTAACATTAATATTACACAGGGTGTAAAGCATAGAGGTAGGATATTATCTTAATTCCCTGCTGTAAACGACTAATTGTTGCCATGCACCACAGTAATAATATTTCTGGTAGAATATTTTGGTTCTAATATAATAAATAAATATAAGCCACTTTGTACTTTTATAAATATGTATGTGGGTGAAATATGCGACAAAAATTATGTTAATCCTGTTGCAACACCAACTTAACACCAGTGGCTCACAAACTCTCCCGGGATTTTCATTTTAATCTCGCAAAATTCTTGTCATCACGGGAAAACGGGAAATCCCGGGAATTTCCTGGGATGTGAGCATCAGAAACGTCTCACTTCTTTGCACCGAGACAGTCCCGTGTGTGCTGATACCTTTCCCGGGACTGAATGTGTCATGGAGTACTGGGATCCCAATGATGAACCCTGCTGTGGAGTGAAGATGTGTGTCGCTGGGTTCCTGTGATAACCAATTGTGTGAAATTCCACTAGTTAAGTGTATGTGAGGAATTTGGCGTTTCTGTGTTGTAATATAAATGTTATGTGTGTTAAGTGATAGCGTGTGTTCTGTGTTTGGCTAGTAATTTCTGTGTTATATGAGTGTCAAGGTAATTTCTGTATGCTTTGTGTGTGAACCCGTAGGAGCCGCAATTCCAATTACGCTACTAGCGCCAGAACTGCAAAAACAGGGTGATTTTAAAAGTTTCGTTTAGGTAAATTCTGTTATTACAGATTTGTAGAGCTTGATTTTACACAACAGAATCTGAAATCGAAAGTTTCGTAGGTCGACTGGTTTGAGTAGGGGAGTGTGTCAAAGTCGGAAGCGGATGGGGACGGCTGGCCATTCTTTGATAATTTGTCTTGTGATTGGTGCAGGCAGCCAGCACCTCCAGTAAGCGCGTCCCTCACGCGTCCCTCTTGTGAAGTCCTTGTTACAGTAATTACTTTTAAAGAAAGGCGAATTCACTCCCGCCATGGCTATGCTCTCAGTTTGTTTACTTATGTAGCTGTTGAAGAGCCAGCTGAGCTTGGCGGGGGGGGGAATGATGGACCAATGAGGGATGCGCTTACTGGAGGTGACCAATCACAAGACAAATTATCAAAGAATGGCCATCCGTCCCCATCCGCTTCCATCAAAGTCAGAGAAAAAACCCAGTTACCCATAAAAAAACTAGGAAAACGTGACATAGCGTAATTTATTACGCTAAAATTCGACGAAATACTGACAATATACGACGAAATTATAGTTTAAGGTATAAATATACATATATAATAGCATACTGTAGGCTTACTCTGTACACATACAGTTATATAATAACATTATGTACATATAACATGTGCGTATATGTGTGTATTGCCCAGTACGCATATAAACGAGGTGTGATATGACTTATATAAGCTTCTCATGTGATTATAAAAGCATGGGAACTCGGGAATGATTAGCATATCTGTTTTTATACATGCGCTAGTGTGGCATTCCCAGGTGGTACCTATGTAGGACCTATGCTATGCCTGTGTGTTCTGTGTGTTATCTATCTATCTATCTATTGCCAGACGCCTTAATCACCGGGGGGGTGACCACAAATGAAATGCCTCCATGTATTTCTATCCCTTGTTAACTGGCATCCCTCCTTCGCTCATATACCTCCTAACTCCATCCTTCCATCTCATTCTTGGTCTGTCTCTTCCTCTCCATCCCTCCACCTCACTCTCATACACCTTCTTGATCAATCTCTCGCTGCCCATACGTTCTATATGACTGAACCACCTCAAGGTGTTCCTCTTCACACCCTCCAACACATTCACATCCACATTGCATCGTTCACACACTACTTCGTTTGTTAATCTATCTCTCCATGTCACTCCACACGAACTTCTCAGGTAACTCATTTCCACACCTCTCACTCTTGATCTGTGCCTCTCTGTCATGGTCCATGCTTCACTCCCATATGTCAGTGTTGGGATTACAACACTATCATGCAGGGTCTTCTTCACTTCCATACTCATCACCCTATTCCTTGTCACTGACTTCAGCGTTCCTACAACCCTCTTGTCCTGTTGTACCCTCTCCTGCATCTCATCCTCCAAACCTCCATCTGTACTCATCACACTGCCCAGATACTTAAATGAACTGACATTCGCCATAACCTGTCCATTCAACCTCACCTCACAGTCTGTGGCTGCCCCTCTCTCAAAGACCATAACATTGCTCTTTCCCACATTTACCTTCAAATTCCGTCTCTCGCACACAGTTCCAAACCTGTTCACCAGCAGACCCTGCAACTCCCACTCATTGTCACTCACCAGTACTGTATCATCAGCAAACAGCAGCACAGGAAGCTTCCACTCCCTCCCCTCCCCCATCATGGGAACACCAACATCCACTGCTCTTCCCTGTATCTCTTTCATGACGCCATCCATATATACACTGAACAACCACGGGGACATTACACAACCTTGCTTTAACCCAACATTCAATTCAAAGTACTCACTCTGCTCACTCTCCACCCTGACTGCCGCTCTTGCACCCTCATATAAACTCTTCACTGCCCTCAATAACTTCTCAGGCACTCCATATATTCTCAGTACTTTCCATAGACCTTCTCGATCAATTCTGTCATACGCCTTCTCCAAATCCATAAATGCAGCAAACACCTTCTGTCCCTTCTCCAGACACTTTTCCACAACACACCTCAAGGAGAAAATCTGGTCCACACACCCTCTTCCCTTCCTAAACCCACCCTGCTCCTCTCCCACCCATTTCTCTGTCCTCTCTGTGTGTAATTCACATGTGCCAGTTGTTCCGTGAGCCTTGGGTTGCATAGTGCTAAGTGAGTTGAGTGTATTTTGTAAGGGTTTAATATTTCTGTGTGTTTGTGTGCTTCTGGTTTTACCACTCGATCAGTGCCACATGAACTCATCCCATCTTTCACAAAGTATTTCTGCCTAAACTCCATTTTAATTTATCTCTGTATTCACCAGTACTATTAACACCCACACTTCACTTAAACCGTCCTTTTCTCCTTTTCCCAACCTCCTTATCCCTAACCTGATCCAACTGAGCCTCTAATCTTACCCTCACCTCACCTCAATTAACCCAGTCTACATGTCTTTAGTGCCCCCTTTTCAGCTCTGTACTGCACTATACTATATTTATTATATTTGTCTAGACTTTTGCTTCTGTTTCTGTGAGAGTGGGTCAGTGGGGAGAGGAAAAAAGACAGTAGAGGTACAGAGTATATATATGACGTGTGAACGATGTGGGTATGAAAATAGGTTTAAAAATGAGGGTGAATGGGAATGCCAGACATGCAAGTTGAAGAGTGAAAATGTTGCCCTCACGTTGAAAGCCAGGAATCTAAAAGAGGAACCAATGAGTATGAGAGATGAGGTAGGGAGGATGAAAGAGGACATAGAAGACACGGTGAGGGGTGTGCTGTCTAGTAAAGAGGACATAGAAGACACGGTGAGGGCTGTGCTGTCTAGTAAAGAGGACATAGAAGACACGGTGAGGGCTGTGCTGTCTAGTGAAGAGGACATAGAAGACACAGTGAGGGGTGTGCTGTCTAGTAAAGAGGACATAGAAGACACAGTGAGGGGTGTGCTGTCTAGTAAAGAGGACATAGAAGACACAGTGAGGGCTGTGCTGTCTAGTGAAGAGGACATAGAAGACACGGTGAGGGCTGTGCTGTCTAGTAAAGAGGACATAGAAGACACGGTGAGGGCTGTGCTGTCTAGTAAAGAGGACATAGAAGACACGGTGAGGGGTGTGCTGTCTAGTAAAGAGGACATAGAAGACACGGTGAGGGCTGTGCTGTCTAGTAAAGAGGACATAGAAGACACGGTGAGGGCTGTGCTGTCTAGTGAAGAGGACATAGAAGACACGGTGAGGGCTGTGCTGTCTAGTAAGAAAAAGCAAAGAACACCTCACCAGGGGGGGGGGGGGATGACGTTTTATGACATGGAGATAAAGAACAGGGCATAACAGATGAGGGAGATGATGATGTAGTAGTGTTGAAGGAAGACACTCATACCATATAAACACAGGAGAGGAAAGAAGAGTGTTGAGAGGAGGATGTTCCCTAGGGTGATAGTAGGGGACAGTATGACAAAGAATATTAGGAGTGTCATTGGCCTAGGCCCTAGAGGGAGAGGGTAGTGGCAACATAAGCCTACTGGGAAGGTGCCGGGTCAGAATAATGGAAACAGCCAAGGAACAGGCAGAGGTAATAAATGAGGGAGTGATGGTTATACAGGGAGGTGGTAACGGACTGGAGAGGGGCAGGATTCAGGACACAGTGAATGAGATAGTAGAGGGAGTAAAGGAAATGAAAAAGAGCAAGAAGAATGTGAGAGTGGCAGTGGTAGGGGTGATGAGGAGGCCAAGTGAAGACAGGTGGTATGAGCAGAGAAGGAACCAAGTAAATAGACAACAGGTACAGAAGGAAATAAATAAAATGAAAATAGAGATGATGAAGGATGATGACGTCGTTGTTAGTTTTATTAACATGGAGCCATAACTCACTGTGGACCATTTTGGGAGAGACAGGGTCCACCTAGGTATGGAGGGAAATAGGAGACTGGACAAAAGGGTACTAGAGTGGATCAGGGCATCAGAGCAGCTACAGAGAGTTAGAAAGTCAGCAGACAGACAGAAAGCTAGAGATGATAACTGATGGCACTGTGAGAAAGGAGGAATGAAGAGAATGCGAATAGGGTGTGTGAATGTGCGTGGATGGGGTGTGGGAAAATTGGAAGATATGAGTGATGAATTGTGTGAATGGAATCTGGATATAGTAGGTGTGACAGAGACACAGTTACGTGAGAGAGTGAAGATGAACAGTGATAAGTACAGTATGATTGGACAGAGATGGAGTAAATGGAAGAAGAAGGGTGGAGGTGTGGGATTATTAGTTAGACATGACATAGACGTGGACATAGAGGAAGTGAAAACTGGTGAATGTGAAATGAGTGAGGACATCATGGCTGTGTATCTTAATGTAAAGATGGAAGGGAAGTATGAAAGGATCCTGTTGATTGTGTGTTATATGACTATACAGGGTCCAGGAGCAAGACAAGATAATGAAAGAAAATACAGGATAATAAGTAGGTTGATTGTGGAAAATAGACAAAGAGAGACTATTGTCATGGGTGATAGGAATGGACATATAGGAATTTTAGGAGAGGAAGTGAATGGAAATGGGGAACTTTTGTTAAATTTCAAGGAAGAGTATGGTCTAGAGAACTTGAATGTGACAATAGGTGAGGGACGTGCAACATGGTCCAGGTTAGGGAGTGAATCTGTGATTGATTATGTGCTAGTGAATGAAAGAGCCAGGAGGAGAGTACAGTATATGTGGATGGATGAAGAGAGAAGGATAGATTTGATGACTAACCATAACATGATAGTATTAGAATATGAATGTGTGAGAAAGGCAGCCAAGAATGTAGGAAAAGGAGGGCAGAAATGGAGAATACGAGAAGCAAGATGGGATTTGTATAAGTGTGATTTGAGGAGTATGGAATGTACTATGGATGGAGGAGTGGATGAACTGAATGATTCCCTGGTTAGGAAAGTGACAGAGGTGGGTGAGAAAAGGATAGGAAGGGTAAGGAATAGAAATAAAAGAAGTTCGATGAAGAGTTGGTGGAATAAAGATAATGAGAATGCGAGGAAGAAGAGGAAAGAGAGTAATAGTAAATGTAGAAGACTGAGGAAAAATGTAGGTAATAGGGGAGTATGTACTGAATATTTTGTTATATGCAGATGATGTGGTGATTATGAGAGAGACAGGTGAGAGAGACAGGTGAGAGACAACTATAGTCTTTCTATTTTGTACTGACCCGTGAGGAGGTGACCGCGGTGCTGCCAAATCTAGAATCAAAGCATTCACCACCTAAAGGAAACTGTCCACTTACGAGAATATATTGACATGAAATTTTCTACACACAATTAATTTTTCATTTAATGGTATATGATACGAACAATTGCAATGTACGTAAAATGGAGAAGATATTTCATGTGTGATGTGGCATATCAATCAAAACACGTTGCCACTACTTCCGACCCAGGAATTTCCGGGGTGTGGAGAGTGAGGTGACTGAGGTCACATACATACAAATATAAAGAGAACTATTTTGTTCCCATACTCCTTGGAGTTGGGATAGGGTACCGTTAATTAGATATGGCAACAGCGCACTCTGAATGAGCCACAGCCTTGCGGGTCAGTACAAGATAGAATGAGTATAGGTGAGACACTGTAGAGAATACTTGATGTAATTACAGAGTATGGGAATGATTATAATGTCAAGTTTGGGAGTGATAAGATGGGGATGACCGGGATATAGGTAGTACGTGGAGACTGGGTGGAAATGGGATTGAAAGGACACAATATATAGATACTTAGGAATAATTGTGGATGAGAAAGGGTGTGATAGGACAAAGACTGATAGGTTATCAAGAGCAAACCAGTGGGTAGGAAGACTAGGAAGTGTGTCAAGGTGTAGAGCTAATAAGTATGAAGTAGTGTATGGTGTATGGAAAGGTAGGAAGTGTGGTAAGGTGTATGGAAAGGTAGGAAGTGTGGTAAGGTGTATGGAAAGGTAGGAAGTGTGACAAGGTGTATGGAAAGGTAGGAAGTGTGGTAAGGTGTATGGAAAGGTAGGAAGTGTGGTAAGGTGTATGGAAAGGTAGAAAGTGTGGTAAGGTGTATGGAAAGGTAGGAAGTGTGGTAAGGTGTATGGAAAGGTAGGAAGTGTGTCAAGGTGTATGGAAAGGTAGGAAGTGTGGTAAGGTGTATGGAAAGGTAGGAAGTGTGTCAAGGTGTATGGAAAGGTAGGAAGTGTGTCAAGGTGTAGAGCTAATAAGTATTTAGTAGTGTATGGTGTATGGAAAGGTATGGCTGTACCTGGACTAATGTATGGACTGGAGGTAGTACAGAATAGGATAGGAACAACATTGAATATGTAACGTCGCTATTTTTATCCCCCTTACTTTACTGGAGGAGGATAAAAAAACACGGCCTTTTACAATAAAAAAAAATGACACACCAGTGTATGATACTCTATCCTATACTTGATCAACCTGGTCTGGAAAAAAAAGGACTGAGGACTGAACTTGCCTTGCGAATACCATAAAAAAAAAATCATACAAAGGCAAGTCCAGTTCCTCGTCAGTAACGCTGCCACCACCAGACCACAGGTTGACCGCAGGAACCAAGTTATCACACACTGGGTGGGTAACGTAGCTTGAACCTCAGGCACGTGTGTAAGCAACCCAGAATTACTCTTAACGGGGGTTCGATCAATGTCTTAAATCAAGTCAAAAATGTCTAAGTATGGACACAGTCTATTAGTATGTATACGGTAACGGAAAACTCAACTACTTATTATTTAATTTATTAACATTCATTTTCATAAAAAAAAAATATATATATATACTCCCTAACCTTCAATCCCCCCTCCCTGAATCCTACTCCCGCTGCCCCTAGAACTGGAATAATTCCGAGTTTCGCTAGGGAACAGCACTAAACAAACAGATAATAATAAAAAAACCCAATTTACTTACTCCCCCCCATCAATAAGAAAAAAAAATACATCCACATATACATACAATAGTTAAAAAAAAACATACATATATATAATAGTATCTAAAAAAAAATATGGCCGAAACAAATGTTACTCTAGATTTTCTTTAAACTATGCCAGCAATTCTCCTAACTGTTAATATTATTCTTAGGTACACCAGTATTATTCTTATGCTTTGCCAGAATGTGCTATATGGCTTTTCCCAGGGAAGACGACACGAGACTCATTAATAATCACTATGAAATGTATGATAAATATTTACCTCAATATTAACACGTGAAGTCACTTTGTAGCAGCTATTTTAGTAGTTACCTTTTCCCAGGGAAGACGACACGAGACTGACTGTGAATCCTTGCCACAATTCATTCTCGCCTCTCCCCCCCCAGTCCCAGCTCCTACACGGACACAAACTAGTTCCTCCTGCTACATTTTTCTATTATATTAAGTGTTCCTTCCTCCCTGATACATTCCTTTAGTTACAACTAATGATTATTTAACATCCCTTAATACTCCAACCCATTATCTCTTCCTCAGCCACATAGCATACAATTATTCCTGATATTGGTTACAAATATTGTTCCGCCAACGAAAATATCACGTCCTTTTATTGGGACTCCATCCCTTACTCAACTAATTTTCTAAGTAAGTTACCAGAAAGAAATGCTGGTATTTATTGAGAGTGAAGCTAGTAATTATACATTAATTAAAAAAAACATCCTAAATAACATACATAATAAAATGGGGGTGTTACAAATAGACTGGAGGTAGTACAGAATAGGATAGGAACAACATTGAATAGACTGGAGGTAGTATAGAATAGGATAGGAACAACATTGAATAGACTGGAGGTAGTACAGAATAGGATAGGAAGATAGTGATAGGAAGAAGGATAGACAGTGAGAGAGTACCGTTGTAAAGGTGACTCAGTCATCATCATCACTGGCAACACTGACGCCTCAGTTTGTTTACCTCTGTGAAGCTCAAAGCCTGGCAGGGGAATATTTTAGTATTTATTTGCATTTTAAGGGCATTTAAGGATATTTTAAGGGCTCAAGATTATATTAAGGGTTAGTTAAGGGTATACAGTTAATGGTAAAGGGTTTAAATAAGGGTAAGTTGGTGAAATAAGGGAATTTTGAAGGGTTTAAATAAGGGTGGATAATAATGGCTGTGCTAAAATGTTACCATAAATATTAGAATGATTTTGTTTTTATTATTTTTAAGGGCTCACTGTTATTTTAAGGGTATATAAATAAGGGCAAATTGGAGAAATAAGGGGATTTTTATTGATAAATGATTTAATTAACAAGATATATATTAATTATCATTAAATTTATTTATTTCAGAAGTGGGATTACAGAAGAAGGATTTACATACGAAGATTTACATCAAGGGATTTACAGAAGGAGGATTACAATGACTACACCAAGGTATTTATGTAGAAGAATTATTATGGGTAAATTTACAGAAAACCTGGGTTCACTATATTGTATATATTAGTATCATTACCCACTATTTTGGACCATTCTAAGACACTTTTCATCTATGGTGTTTCTCTCGGAAATGCCTCGTTTTCGAGATATGCCCCGTTTACAAACATGATTTGGAAACTAGTCTGACCTGACCTAACCTAACCTAACCTAGACCACTGCAGACTACCGGGACCTAACCTGGGCAAACTACCGGACCTAACCTGGGCAAACTACCGGGACCTAACCTGGGCAAACTACCGGACCTAACCTGGGCAAACTACCGGACCTAACCTGGGCAAACTACCAGGACCTAACCTGGGCAAACTACTGGGTATAACCAGTGTAAACTATCATAAAATGACCTGGGCAAATTTCCAGTACCTAGCCTAATG
>JAWZYT010000343.1:937500-985000 GCA_034508575.1 Petrolisthes manimaculis
ATCTAACCTAACCCAACCCAATCTAACCTACCCCAACCCAACCCAATGTAATCTAACCTAACCCAATCCAATCTAACCTAATCTTAACCATTGCAGACTACCAGGACCTAACCTGAGCAGACTACCAGGACCTAACCTGAGCAGACTACCAGGACCTAACCTGAGCAGACTATTGGAAGTTTTACAAGGTAAGTAAGACCTAAATCAAAGTTATTATTATTATTATTATTATTATTATTATTATTATTATTATTATAACCTATATATAAAACACCTAAATTTAGGAAAAAAATTAAGTGTCAATAATGGTGCAATTTTTATTATTATTATTATTATTATTATTATTATTATTATTATTATTATTATTATTATTATTATTATTATTATTAATATGAAAATTATTATTATTATTATTATTATTATTATTATTATTATTATTATTATTATTATTATTATTATTACATATACCGTACCATAAAACACCCAAACTTTGGACATTTTTTACGTGTGTTTGTGAATAATTGTGTTAATACGGTACAATGTTATTGGCATTAGTGTCATGTGTTAGCCAGCCAGCCAGGTACTATCCCTGCTATCTAAGGGCATACTAAAATATATAGCCATCTTTCTATTTATCTCCTAATAATGGCATACTATTAATATATTATACTGAGCACATAATTATCTCCACTATCCACAGTCCTTGTTGCTTATCAATGCACTATCAGACATCCTCACTATCTCCTTTCTACTGTACTGTACTTCTTTATTATCTACACTTAGGCTGTGTTCTCACCAATACGTTTGCAATCCGTTTGCACAGAGTCCGTTCACGTTGATGACGTGAGCAACGTCCGTGTATGTGCCCAAACAGTGGGAATGTGGTGCGCGTTGTGACCTCACTGAAACGGACCACGTCCAACGTTGACGATAAACTGAATTCATCTTTTTGAATAGCAACGTTGGCGGTGTTGTCCGTTTATAATGTTGTTGTTGGCGGTGTTGTCCGTTTATAATGTTGTTGACTCCTCAACATATGAATATAATATGAATTAAACTTATTTGTTCGCAAAATGATATGATTTTATGTAAATAAAATAATAATCATAATATATTTGTGTATAGTTCGTCAATTTATGTAGGATTAATAAGAATGTACATTGGAACTGTAGGGTTGGCAACACTGTACTCTGGTGCTGGGTGTAGGGTTGGCAACACTGTACTCTGGTACTGGGTAAACAAACAGACTACCAGCCAAAACAACAGTTGTAGCTGCTGACTACATTAAAACACAATTATTAAAAGTTGAACTCCAGCTACAACAAAATGATTGAATTAAAAAATTATTTGATATCATCCATGATTCTAAATAATATTTGTAATGTAAATGCATATATATAGGTTGTAATTAAAAATACTAGAAAACATCCACATTCTTAATAGGCTGATATGGTATCTAGTTTATTGGTTATTATTTTATGCCTTTAGTAAATCCTTGTCCATCTCCGGTAAAAACTCGGCCATAGTCGCTTAGTGTTCGTGACGTCATCAACCTGAACGGACTCCATTCAAACGGATTGCAAACGTATTGGTGAGAACCCCACCTTACTCTCTCCTTTCTACTGTACTGTACTTCTTTATTATCTACACTTACTCTCTCCTTTCAACACCTGAGGAGTTTTTAGAAAATGTAAAAATAAGTTTACCGCATACAAATGTAAAAAGATCTATCCAAATATAGCTTCTTTTGTAGCACATAAATTGAGATGACAATAAGTTTCATCATATCACATTGTAGTGAGGTTTTCCTGGCGTAGATCCTGTTAGATGGCAGAACAGAGTGGGAGAGAGTTAGATGGCAGAACAGAGTGGAAGAGAGTTAGATGGCAGAACAGAGTGGAAGAGAGTTAGATGGCAGAACAGAGTGGAAGAGAGTTAGATGGCAGAACAGAGTGGAAGAGAGTTAGATGGCAGAACAGAGTGGAAGAGAGTTAGATGGCAGAACAGAGTGGAAGAGAGTTAGATGGCAGAACAGAGTGGAAGAGTATGTAAAGGAGAGAAACGTAAGGGTCAGAGGAGGGTTTGAACAAGTAAGGAGGGAGTGTTGGAACAGGAAAGACTGGAGACACTTCTGCCGTGGCCACCCCCTTGGAGGGAACCAGGCGTCACAGCTATAGATAGATAAATAGATAGATAGATATATATAAATAGAATAGTATTTGTGAAAGAGAACCATTGTTCCTTGTAATAATCCTTTGGCTCTATTCAACAATGCTTTTGTATACACTCTGCTCTTTTTTTATTACAGGTTAGGTTGGTGAAGGGTTCGCATAAAATGAATGCCTGTATGTGTGTATGTATGTATATATATATGTATGTATGTATATATATATATGTATGTATATATGTACACTCTCCTCTTTTTTTATTACATTATAGGTAGGTGAAGGGTTGTGTCGCATAAAGTGAATTGTACATTTCCATAAGAAATAATGGTACTTTAACTTGAAAATGGAGCCTCCTTGTTCATGTTATTTTAAGAGTTTGTGTAAATTGCATTTATTTTATTTTTTTCATGATACGCACTATTTCAAATTTGCATAATTTAAACTTGCATAAAAAGAGAGGAGAGTATACACTGTAATACAAATCAGTATGTAGATCAGGACATGAATTACAACTTGTCTACACCATTATATAATACTATTCTGAATTAACCTTTTTTAAGCATATATTAAAATTACATTGGACAGCATCTGGAAATAAATGGGAATTTATTGTACAAAGATTCATGTATTATTAAAATGGATATATTTATTCAGTATAAATTTGTGGCATGTTTCCAGTGTTAATATTATGGGTATTATCCTCCTATCTAGTATATGATAAGAATGTAATACAAATATGTCTTATGGGTATTATCCTATCTAGTATATGATAAGAATGTAATACAAATATGTCTCTTTCAGTCCATTGAACCTGGGATTACATCAATGCTAACTTCTGTGATGGATAACAGAAACAGAATGCATACATTGTCACACAGGTAAGGCAAGCATAGAACTAGTGTTTGCTTTTTAAATGATTCACTATACATGAAATATAGTGAAAAGACAATTGGTATTGAGTGTGGAGTGGTTGAGAGAGTGAAGCATAATACATGGAGATGGTTTGGACATGTAGAGAGAATGCAAGGTGAAGAGTTTGTAAAGAAGGTGTATGGAAGGTGAAGAGTTTGTAAAGAAGGTGTATGCAAGGTGAAGAGTTTGTAAAGAAGGTGTATGCAAGGTGAAGAGTTTGTAAAGAAGGTGTATGCAAGGTGAAGAGTTTGTAAAGAAGGTGTATGCAAGGTGAAGAGTTTGTAAAGAAGGTGTATGGAAGGTGAAGAGTTTGTAAAGAAGGTGTATGGAAGGTGAAGAGTTTGTAAAGAAGGTGTATGGAAGGTGAAGAGTTTGTAAAGAAGGTGTATGCAAGGTGAAGAGTTTGTAAAGAAGGTGTATGGAAGGTGAGGAGTTTGTAAAGAAGGTGTTTGGAAGGTGAAGAGTTTGTAAAGAAGGTGTATGGAAGGTGAGGAGTTTGTAAATAAGGTGTTTGGAAGTGAAGTTGTGGGCTGTGGTGTGAGAGGCAGACCACCAGTAAGATGGCAGAACAGAGTGGAAGAGTATGTAAAGGAGAGTAACATGAGGGACAGAGTAGGGCTGGACCAAGTAAGGAGGGAGTGTTGGAACAGAGTGGAAGAGTATGTAAAGGAGAGTAATGTGAGGGACAGAGTAGGGCTGGACCAAGTAAGGAGGGAGTGTTGGAACAGGGAAGACTGGAGACTTTTCTGCCGTGGCCATCCCCTTGGGGGAGTTCCCGGAGGGAGTGAGGCATCAGAGCTATAGATAGATAGATAGATAACGGTACAATGTTATTGGTATTAGTGTCATGTGTTAGCCAGTCAGCCAGGTAGCCTACAGGTACAGTACCTATTCAATACATATAACAAACAAAATTAACCATGATAAATTGGCTTATTCTTATTCAATACATATAACAAACAAAATTAACCATGATAAATTGGCTTATTCTTATTCAATACATATAACAAACAAAATTAACCATGATAAATTGGCTTATTCTTATTCAATACATATAAAAACAAAATAAGAATGTGACAGTGTTGAAGACTGGAATGCAATATCAGACATTTTGTTAACAATGTGCTGTATTAGAATGGAGAGAGAGAGAGAGAGAGAGAGAGAGAGAGAGAGAGAGAGAGAGAGAGAGAGAGAGAGAGAGAGAGAGAGAGAGAGAGAGAGAGAGAGAGAGAGAGAGAGAGAGAGAGAGAGAGAGAGAGATGGAGAGAGAGAGACTGTATTGTCTTTGAAAGTGTAAAACTTACTCGTACGATTAACTGAAAAGTGCTTAATTAGACACTTTCTTCACCTCTTCCAAAAAGCAAACTCTAAATAATACAAACTTTATCAATAATAGTTTTATTTTATGGGTTTGGAAAATTGAAAAAAAATATGTTGCCTTAATTAAAGGAAAGTTAAGCAAAAATAAAGAAAGAAAAAACAGGATTTGTGATTGAAATCTCCTGTAAACCTAACTGTTATTATTATGTGAATAATGTTACATTCCCTTATCTCATTCCAGTAAGTGAGAACTGGGAATGGAAATGACATACAAATGAAATTGGAACCTACAAACTTATATGTATCATGACCTACAATTATTGGAAACCAGGACAGTATATATAAAGGATACTGTACTGTACTGTACACTCCACCAGTACAGTCTATATAAAGTATACTGTACTGTACTGTACACTCCACCAGTACAGTCTATATAAAGGATACTGTACTGTACTGTACACTCCACCAGTACAGTCTATATAAAGTATACTGTACTGTACTGTACACTCCACCAGTACAGTCTATATAAAGGATACTGTACTGTACTGTACACTCCACCAGTACAGTCTATATAAAGTATACTGTACTGTACTGTACACTCCACCAGTACAGTCTATATAAAGGATACTGTACTGTACTGTACACTCCACCAGTACAGTCTATATAAAGTATACTGTACTGTACTGTACACTCCACCAGTACAGTCTATATAAAGTATACTGTACTGTACTGTACTGTACACTCCACCAGTACAGTCTATATAAAGGATACTGTACTGTACTGTACACTCCACCCTGTACTGTACACTCCACCCGGGTATTTAAACACTTTTGTCTTAAGGGGAGGGTATAGTTCTGATATTTTTGGTGATTATGATTCCTCCAAACTAGTATAGGCAACACACCACCATTATTTTTGTTAATCTGGTCTTGTTTCCTGTCATACTTTGGAGGAATCAAGGCACTTCAATGTACCAAAAGTATACTCTCCCCTTAAAGTTATTTTGAATATTGGAAGGAATAATGCACAAAAATGGATTGTATTGTACTGTACTGCACAGTGAATTTCTCTGTGTGTTATTGGATTACATTACACTCTCCTCTCTTTTTATGTGAGTTTAAATTATGTGAATTTGAAATAGTGGGTATCATGAAAAGAAGGAAATAAATGCAAATTACACAAACTCTTAATTAAAATAACAGGAACAAGGAGGCTCCATTTTCAAGTTAAAGTACCATTATTTATTATGGAAATGTATAATTTACTTTATACGACACAACCCTTCACCAACCATTAAAAAAAGAGGAGAGTGTACCTGAACAGTATTTTCTTGTAAAACTTCTCCTCCATTTTCACAAGATAATCATTACTATCTAACATAAGGTGGTGGTATATTATTATTATTATTATTATTATTGTTATTATTATTATTATTATTGTTATTGTTATTATTATTATTATTATTATTACTATTTTTTTTTTTTTTTTTTTTTTTTTTTTTTTTAAATACAGTATTGCTATAATGAACTATATTCTTTTCCTCTAAATTATGCACTTTACTTTTAGGATTCCCAGAATGATGAAGTACTTTGGAGGCTGGGGCGGCAGTCTCCGGAGTAATGTGACCTCTCTCTCTGTCACACATAAACACCCCCTCTCTCTCTCTGGGCTACATAGGAAATGACAAAGGCATCCCAGACAGAGGAGGAGAAAAATCTATACCGTAAGGCACTAGACTAAACTCTCCTCTTTTTTTATTACATTATAGGTTGGTGAAGGGTTGTGTCGTATAAAGTGTATGTATGTGTGTATATATATATGTATGTATGTATAGGTTGGTGAAGGGTTGTGTCGTATAAAGTGTATGTGTGTATATATATATATATATATATATATATATATATATATATATATATATATATATATATATATATATATATATATATATATATATATATATATATATATATATATATATATATATATATATATATATATATATATATGTATGTATAGTTTGGTGAAGGGTTGTGTCGCATAAAGTGAATTTCACATAAAGTAAATTGTACATTTCTATAAGAAATAATGGTACTTTAACTTGAAAATGGAGCCTAATGGTTCATGTTATTTTAAGAGTTCGTGTAAATTGCATTTATTTAATTTTTTTCATGATACGCATTATTTCAAATTTGCATAATTTAAACTCTCATAAAAAGAGAGGAGAGTGTATGTGGAGGCAGGTTTGGGGGGTGCGGGAATAGGGAGACAGGCTTGGGGGAGGGGTGGGAGGGTGTGGGAATAGGGGACAGGCTTTCTACCCCCTTACCCCACCCCTAGCCTGTCTCCCTACTCCCGCACCCCCCCAAAAAACCCCAAGCCTGTCCCCTATTCCCACCCCCCCTTAAGGAGCACATGCTGGTGAGTACTGAACAACTATTATAGGCTTAGCTGAAATTAAACTTACTACTAAAGACCTTTTATTTTTGTAGATGTGATAATGCCTCTTTGTTCTCTGTTATTAATCCCATTTTATGTTCCAAAAGTTATTCAAGTGAGAAGGTATATTCTGTTATAAGTTGCTGGAGTAATATTTATTTATTAGATCATTAATTTGGCATAGCAGATTTTGTATGATCTAATATAACTGTCAAATACAAGCTATGAACATTAATATCTGTAGGTAATAGCATCATGTTGGGATGATGAGTGTTCTTTATTGTTTACAAAAACTACAGTACAGTATAATTAAAAGTTTAGCTATTTGTTAGGGATGTTTGGAGAAACACCATCAGACAGACATGAGGCATTGATGTGAAAATATAGTTTTGAATAGAGAAGCCCAGGGGCAGAAAGTTACAGTAACTATACTCTGTGCAAAACTTGTCTATCTGTCTCTATTTCTATCTATATTTTCATATCTATATCTATTTCTATCTATATCTTTATATCTATATCTATTTCTATCTATAGCTTTATATCTATATCTATTTCTATCTATAACTTTATATCTATTTCTATCTATAGCTTTATATCTATTACTATCTATATCTTTATATCTATATCTATTTCTATCTATAGCTTTATATCTATATCTATTTTTATCTATAGCTTTATATCTATATCTATTTCTATCTATATCTTTATATCTATATCTATTTCTATCTATAGCTTTATATCTATATCTATTTCTATCTATATCTTTATATCTATATCTATTTCTATCTATATCTTTATATCTATATCTATTACTATCTATAGCTTTATATCTATATCTATTTCTATCTATAGCTTTATACCTATATCTATTACTATCTATATCTATTTCTATCTATAGCTTTATATCTATATCTATTACTATCTATAGCTTTATACCTATATCTATTACTATCTATATCTTTATATCTATATCTATTACTATCTATAGCTTTATATCTATATCTATTACTATCTATATCTTCATATCTATATCTATTACTATCTATAGCTTTATATCTATTTCTATCTATAGCTTTATATCTATTTCTATCTATAGCTTTATATCTATATCTATTACTATCTATAGCTTTATATCTATCTCTATCTGTCTCTATTTCTATCTATCTCTTATCTGTCTATCTATCTATCTATCTATTTCTATCTCTATCTATTTCTATCTACATCTTTCTATCTATCTATCTGTCTATTTCTATCTATCTCTTATCTATCTATTTCTATCTATCTAAGCATAAGAGGCCAAAAGGAACAAAAATGTTGAACCGACTTTACCAAAACTAAATGAAAAAGCTTTCCTCATGGCTGCAAGAACTTGTATGGAGGAGGTGAGAATTATGTGTACTTGAAAGTGGGAATGAATGTGAATGTGACCTATACCTATATACCATTTGGTATTTTGTCACACTCTTTGTTATATCTGATTAAATTTTCCCTTCCCGGGCCCTTGAGACCCCTACCTTTTGTATAAAGATAAGTTGTCATATTTAAATACTGGTATTGATGGAAATAACAAAAGTTGGATAGTTTTTTCTACTTGCATCGCTTAGCAACTAAGTCGTGTACTGTCTGAATTTTACAGAAAGCTTGTGAGCTGAATCCTACTGATGGAACATCCTGCTATCTACTTGGATAGTGGTAAAATATTTTTACTGTACTTTCTCATGTCTAGTTTGTCTAATTAGTTTTCTCCTTTCAGATTACAGTAAATTGGAGGCTTTATTACACGCACACACACACTTATTTATTATTATTATTACTTATTATTATTATTACACAGACACACATACACTGACACTTACACAGACACACACTTACTTATTCTAATTCACCCTGACCATGCCACGAAACAAACTCTATCCATATAGGTGGTGTTTCGTGGCAATATTTGAAGGACTCGTTTACCTCCAATTTTCTGACTACATCACAGGGTCCTTAAGATGTGGTAAAGTCATGGTCTAATGTACTGCGACCTGGTGAATAAAAGCGAGCTATTTGAGTTAATTTTATGAACCAAAATTGCACACCCAACAGCTATAGTTTCGGATCATTTTTCGAAGCCATCTCATTGGAAGGTGTTGCAGTACATTAGACCATGACTTTACCATCATATTCGTGGATATACCAGTCTCCAACTAAGCATTTATCTTGGTACGGTATCATTTTATCATGTTCAATGTTCTATTTATGTTTCTTATAATAGTTTTCTCTCACTCCCTTTCACTCTCTCTCTCTCTCTCTCTCTCTCTCTCTCTCTCTCTCTCTCTCTATTTATGTTTCTTATAATAGTTTTTATTTACTTTAAGGTAATGTACCATGTTGTGTAGTTAATACATGTAGGGGGAAATGGAGAAGATGAGGCAAGTTTACTTTATTTGGATGCATGTTTGAATTGCACATGCTAAGGAAGGAGTTTTTTTCCTGTCATTACCACTTTTCTGATGTTTTACACTAACTTTGGACTGAGATATAACCTTAAGGGGGTGTGGGAATTAGGGGACAGGCTTGGGGGTGCGGGAGTAGGGGGACAGGCTTGGGGGGTGCGGGAGTAGGGGGATAGGAAAACCTGTCCCTTATTCCCATAACCACCCCAAGCCTGTCTCTTTACTCCTGCACCCCTCAAACCCCCCCCCCAAGCCTGTTCCCTACTCCCATCCCCCCTTAATCAGCATCATTATTCAACACCAGCATAGATGGGGCAATATTATCAAAGTAATTATCTAGTACATAACTCTTGTATCCATGAAGGCGACTGTTTCACATTCTAAAGTTTGCCACAAGAAGGTACAGATTCCTGACCACAAAACTACTACTCATGTTTTATATTGAACTATAATTGTCATAAATCACCTGATTGTCTACAACTGACAAAGTAAATGCTGATCATTTTTCAAGTTTTATATTTAACTATAATTGTCATAAATCACCTGATTGTCTACAACTGACAAAGTAAATGCTGATCATTTTTCAAGATATAATTCTAGTTGCATGTAGGCTATGTCAAATGTTATGTATGATACAAAATGGGACATGTAATATAATTCTAGTTGCATGTAGGCTATGTCAAATGTTATGTATGATACAAAATGGGACATGTAATATCATTGGCAACATTGCTTTTGTTATTGGTAATTATGTATTTAATATTGGCAACACTGCTTTTATTATTGGCAATACTGCTTTTAATTTTGGCAAAATTGCTTTTCATATTGGTAATGTTGTATTTATTTCTGGCAACACTGATTATTTTTTTTGCAACACTGCTTTTATCATTGGCAACACTGCATTTATTGTTGACAATTCTATATTTATTATTGGCAACACTGTTTGTTTTTATTGGCAACACTGCTTTTATTACTGGCAGTACTGCTTTTGTTATTGATTGTTATATTTATTATTGGCAATGCTGTTTTTATTATTGGCAACACTGTATTTGTTGTTGGCTAAATTGGCAACATTGTATTAGTTGTTGGCTGAATTTGCAACCATGTATTAGTTTTTGGCTGAATTGGTAACCCTGTATTAGTTTTTGGCTAAATTGGCAACAGTGTATTAGTTTTGGCTGAATTGGCAAACATGTATTAGTTGTTGGCTGAATTGGCAACTGTATTAGTTTTTGGCTGAATTGGCAGCACTGTATGCTGTCTTCTCATTGGTTAATTATGACATCATTAGACAATTTTATGTTGAAGTTGGGGGTGTATTTGGACAAACAGATCTGGTAACACTGCTCCCAGCTGTCTCACAGTGTTGCCAGATGCTGGGAAATTTCTCTGTTTAATGAAATATTGAAGTCCAAACAGGGAAATAATTAAATATAGTTCAAACTCCAAAAAAGTAAACAGGGAAATTGTTACCAGATAAAATACCTAAAAAAAAACTTCAATATTCATGAGTAAACGGGGAATTATTGAGGTAAAAAGGGAAAATATGATGTTGAAGTTGGGGGTGTATTTGGACAAGCAGATCTGGCAACACTGCTCCCATCTGACATAAACAAGTCAAAGCTGTTATTATTGTTATTGTTATTAAATAAACCCACGTTATTTCTCCACTGATAATTTACACACATACAGGGTAAGTTACAATAATACTTATAATATGGGTATAAGTTTATAAGCACGCCTCCAAATACATTTGAATGTCAATATGCAAATATAATAGTTAATTATATATACAATACCGTCATGAAGGTTTAAGTTGGTGCTCGGATTTCGTTTCGTCACAATATAAAATTTCATGTTAGGGTTAGGACCGAAGGTTGTTAGGGTTAGGACCGAAGGTTGTTAGGGTTAGGACCGAAGGTTGTTAGGGTTAGGATCGAAGGTTGTTAGGGTTAGGACCGAGGGTTGTCAGGGTTAGGACCGAAGGTTGTTAGGGTTAGGTCTAGGTTAGGTTAGGTCAGGTCAGGTTGGTTAGAGTGGCTGTAAAACATTACGCCAAAAAAAAATAATACTTGTAAATTTTTACCGGATTTAGTGTGACTACCGGGACCTAACCAGGGTAGACTACCGGGACCTAACTGGGGCAGACTACCGTGACCAAACTATAAGAGGTAACTACTGTTATGCCACATTTGCAGAATAAATGGTATATAGAAAAGTTGTTTGTAATAGTGAAATATAAACACTGGTAATAGTAACATTTTCGAAATGGAGTTGTGGCAACTTGTAAAAATATTCCCTGGGTTTTATGGTTAGACTTGAGCAGTGTTACCATATTAGGCTTGACCAGTGTTACCATATTAGGTTTGACCAGTGTTACCACATTAGGTTAGGTCCTGGAAATTTGCCCCAGTCACTTTATGATAGTTTACACTGGTTATACCCGGTAGTTTGCCCAGGTTAGATCCCGGTAGTCTGATGCGGTCTAGGTTAGGTTAGGTTAGGTCAGGCAAATTTTAAAATGCCCCATTTGAATAGCCCTATCTTGGAAATGGGACATTTTTGAAGGATATGCCATAGAATAAAATAGTCTTAGAATGGTCTAAATAAGTGGGTAATGAAGGTAGGAAATCTGTACGTGATAAACGGCGGTTCTTTCAATATTTACCAATAATAATTTCTACGGTACAGTTTAATTAACAAATATTCATCAAAATTTATTAGTTAGGGCTCCAAACTTGAAATAATACATATTCTCTACTGCTATAACTAGGCTATAAATTATCATGGAGGAGGCTCTGGCATAGGCTAGACCACTGAATTTTGGCACATTATTTTGTGATGACGAAATTTTACAGCGCTCGGGTCTAACACACCATAATATAAACTGAAGCCTCCCCTTAAATGCCAAGCTGGGCATTTAAGGGGGTGTGGGAGTAGGGGACAGGCTTGGGGGGGTGCAGGAATAGGGGGACTGCTTGGGGTGGGTAGAAAGCCTGTCCCCTATTCCCGCACCCCCTAATCCCCCGCAAGCCTGTCCCGCAACCCCCGCATCAGCCTAACCCCCCCCAAGATTGTCCCCCTATTCTCACACCCCCTTAAATACGCTCAATATTAATAACAAACAAATGCCTGGCACAGCTGATAAGTGCAGTTATGCAAACATGACAGAAACTCTAATTCAAATAGTTTTACCAAAATCGTATCTGAATGCCATACTTAAAAATAAAGAGAAATGCCACCCTAGTAAATATTTAAAATGTGGTCATGATAATTAAACACTATGATAATTCTTAACACTTAAATTGTACATTAAAAATAAAGAGAAATATCACCCTAGTATACCGTACGTCTATCTATCTATAGCTCTGACGTCTCGTTCCCTCCAAGGGGATGGCCACGGCAGAGAAGTCTCCAGTCTTCCCTGTTCCAACACTCCCTCTTTACTTGTTCAATCCCTCCCCTACTCCTCATATTTCTCTCCTTTACATACTCTTCCACTCTGTTCTGCCATCTAACTTGTGGTCTGCCTCTCACACCACATCCCTCAACTTCACTTCCATACACCTTCTTTACAAACTCTTCACCTTGCATTCTCTCTACATGTCCAAACCACCTCAAAGTATTACGTTTCACTCTCTCAACCACTCCACACTCAATACGGATTGCCTTCTCACTCATACCACATCTCTTATACACACTCTCATTACTTTCTCCATCCCACATTGTCAGTCCACATGCACCTCTCAGATAACTCATTTCCACAGCACCTATTCTTGACTGATGAGCCCTACTCCATGTCCAGGTCTCCGACGCATACGTCAGTGTTGGCAAGATTATACTATTTCGTAGTCCCCTTTTCACTTCCATACTCACACTTCTACCTTTCATTATCCTCCCCAGTGATCCTATGACCTGTCTACCCTTCATTGCTCTCTCCCTAATTTCTCCTTCCATACTCCCATGTTTACACATAACTGTCCCCAGGTACTTAAACTCTTTCACTTCCTCCATCCTCTCACCTCTCAGAGTTATCTCACACTTCGTCCCAGTTGGTACTTCCACTCTGTAGGGTGTAGCAAAGTCAATCACTTCAGTTTCTGCTCTCTCAAACACCATCACTTTACTTTTTGCAACATTCACCTTCAGTTTCCTTCGTTTACACCAAGGACCAATTTGCTTCATTCAGCCTCAATTTCACCCCTATACCATTCATTTTAGCCTCCATCTCTCTCATACATCCATCCATATATATATTGAACAGCCATGGTGACTTAACACATCCCTGTCTCAGTCCTACCTTAATATTAAAACTCTCACTCAGATCACCCTCTACCCGCACACACGCTGTTGCCTCTGCATAAAAAGTTTTATTTATGCATTTATTATTTATTATTATTCCTACTCCCTCACCTCACCTCACCTCTTCTCCTCTGTCCCCTGGAATGTGACCTATTCTACCTCCCTGGTGTGACCCTCAACCCGACCCACGTGTTGACCTGACCCCTCATCCTCCACTCCCTCGTCCTCCACTCCCTCGTCCTCCACTCCCTCATCCTCCACTCCCTCGTCCTCCACTCCCTCGTCCTCCAATACCTCCTGGGAGCGTCTTTTTACTTGCATTCTTTCATGCTAATCTCTACTTTATATTATTTCTTCCCGGTTTTATTTTATCATTATAAAAAAAAAAAATAATATGTTATTTCTTTCAGGTTTTATTTTATCATTATAAAAAAAAAATAATAATATGTTATTTCTTTCAGGTTTTATATTAACATTATAAAAAAATAAAAAAATGGTATGTTATTTCTTTCAGGTTTTATTTTATCATTATAAAAAATAACTAAAAAAATCGTATGTTTTTCTTTTGTGTCTTCCTATTTAACTACACACACAGTCCTGTATTTATTATCCCCTTAACGATAATAAATACAGGACTGTGTGTGTAGTTAAATAGAAAGACACAAAAGAAAAACATACTATTTTTTTAGTTATTTTTTATACTGTTAAAATAAAACCTGGAAGAAATAACATACCATTTTTATTTATTTTTTATTTTTGGAGATAATGATTCCTCCAAACTGTTCCCAGCAACAGAACACCATTATTTGTGTTGATCTGATCCTGTTTCCTGGCATACTTTGGAGGAATCAAGGCACTCCAATGTACCAAAAGTATACTCTCTCCTTATCCCACGATAATCCCACGAAAAAATGTCACACTAAAAACCCCATGACAGTTTCTTAAGCTGTACACAAATCACTATATAGTCTTAATTATGGGGAGAGTATACTTTTGGTACATTACAGTGCCTTGATTCCTCCAAAGTAGGCCAGAAAACACACCCATATAAAGAAATATAATGGTATCCTGTTGCCTGGAATAATTTGGAGGAATCATAATCTCCAAAAATATCAGAACTATACCCTCCCCTTAAGGGGGAAGTATTTTTTGTGCTGGTAAATCTGGAGCAACTAAATCCTGCACACAATTTCGCATCAAAATTGGACTTTGGAGGAATCAAGATGCTGAACTGTACAGAACACTTGCTTATACACCAAACTAATGTTAATTAATAATATCATTACAGCTGTTTGGTGAAGGTGTGGTGACAACGAGTGTAGAGTCCTCACACCAACACCACGTCCCATGCAGTGTACAACAGGTAAACATCACATTATTCACTGACACACAACAGCAGCAGCAGCAGCAGCAGTAGTAGTAGTGACTTCTTCTCGTAGTCTACAGCTGAGGAATCATGATTCCTCAGCTGTAGACTACGAGAAGAAGTCACTACTACTACTGCTGCTGCTGCTGCTGCTGTTGTGTGTCAGTGAATAATGTGATGTTTACCTGTTGTACACTGCATGGGACGTGGTGTTGGTGTGAGGACTCTACACTCGTCATACATCATTTCTGACCAGAGTGTGAGGAGCAGAAAGCTTCGAATCGCCTGGTATTGTTCATTTCCCCACCCAGTACACACATATAGAGACTGAGTACGAATGCAGGGTATGTGTGTGTATGTGTGTGTGTGTGTGTGTGTATGTGTGTGTGTGTGTGTGTGTGTGTGTGTGTGTGTGTGTGTGTGTGTGTGTGTGTGTGTGTGGTGCCTGCCGTTCGTCTCTGGTCAGGGATTACGTATTACAAGTGTAGTGTACAGTTGCCAAAAAAGGTATTGCGACAAATCTTGATAGAACTTTAACCCTAGTAATATCCACAACTATTTGTAGGGACTATAAACATGTATAACAGAAGGAAATATACATATCCTTCTGTAATTTATACTTATAATCCCTACAAACAACTATGGACATTAATATTATTTAATGTTGTATCACTAGTTGTCGCAATACCTTTTTTGGCAACTGTACATCACCCCAGTCTACAAATATGTAACACTAACCATCAGCTTCACAAGGTTAGTTGATGTTACTATTGGTCACAAGAACTGATACAGCCACAATCAATAAATCAGTATCATATCAAACTATAATCCTACAACAACAACACCTTACGTCAACTCAACCACCAACACTTTCCTTCCATCGTACCAATAAATCAGTATCATATCAAACTATAATCATACAACAACACCTTACGTCAACTCAACCACCAACACTTTCCTTCCATCGTGCCAATAAATCAGTATCATATCAAACTATAATCATACAACAACACCTTACGTCAACTCAACCCCCTCAATTATTATTATTATGAGGTGCTGCAAAATCATACACGTGTTGTTCTTTATTACCAAGATATTTACTACGATGGAAGGAAAGTGTCGGTGGATATTTGATTGTGGCTGTACTGTACCGATTGGATGTGTGTGTAAGAGAGATTTCATTTGTGTATGTATGTGTGAGTGACTGTGTGTGTGTAAGAGAGAGATAGAGAGACTGTGTGTGTGTGTGTGTAAGAGAAAGAGAGAGATTAATTTTGTGTGTGAGAGATTAATTTGTGTGTATGTGGGAGAGAGACTGTGTATGTGTGAAATAAATAAATAAATAAAGATATAAAAATGGATTTGTGTTTGTTATCCCTCCTTTCCTTATATTTCATATCTCTCTCTCTCTCTCTCTCTCTCTCTCTCTCTCTCTCTCTCTCTCTCTCCTTCCTTCGTGCTTGCTGTCCTATAATAATAATAATAAATAAATAAATAATAATGTGTTTCAATTTCCTTAGTAAAAATATAATTATAAAAATATTTATTACTTATCCCATGAAATAAATGGGTTTAATATTAGTCAATAATTAATTAAGGTGTAAAGAAATATACAATAATAAATAATTCAGGTGTTAAAAAGATTATCATAAAAATATCAAAGTAAAAAAACGAAAAAATAAATGAGTATTTTAAAATTATACCATTTTTTCTAATTAAGAAACCTTTGTAAATTGGTGGCAATATTGGAGCAACTTGATTCCTCCAAACTATGCCAGGCAACAGGGTAGATACCATTATATTTATTAATTAATCCTGTTTCCTGACATACTATGGAGGAATCATTGTACTACAAAGTACTACAAGGGACCTCAGATCTCTCTAGGGTAATTTTGTAGCAAACTGATTCCTCCAAACTGTATTATTCCTGCACTAAGTTGTGTTGTCTGAGATACCTTGGAGGACTCAAGCTGCTCCAATGTAACAATTAGTCAAGATTGGAAATTATAAATAGAAAATATTCGCTAATTTCGTTAATTAGTTACATAATTAAAGAAATTATTACATCAAAATGTAGGGAAAAATACAGGCAATTTAATCATATAATAATTAATTCAAAATAATTAATAATAAATAAATTATGAACCAAAACGTGAACTATATTCTCCACCAAATCAAGGGGGGATTTGGGGAGTGGGGTGGGGGTATGTTGTTAGGGGGGGTAGAGGCATGGGTGTGAGGGAGGGGGTATGGGTAGAGTGGATGGGGGGTAGAGTGGAGGGGTAGTCAACTCAGTAACCACCTTTATGGACTGCCATTCAAACATTAATTTTGAGCCAACATTCTCTCTATAAGTGATGGGGAATTTTCACTAGATATGTGGAATCAGAGGTACCAATAGGGATATTATAGAAACATTGTCAAGCAGACCAGCTGGCAACACTGCTCTCTATCTCTATCTCTCTCGACACACCAAACCCCTACCCTCCTACATTACCTCTCTCTCTCTCTCTCTCTCTCTCTCTCTCTCTCACTTTGTAATGATGTCATAATATGGTTTGGAGGAATCAATTTGCTCCAAACTTACCCTAGAATTATCTGAGGTCCCTTGTAGTAACTTTGGAGTACATTAATTCCTCCAAAATATGTCAGGCAACAGGATTAATTAATAAATATTATAATGGTATCTTTCTACCCTGTTGCCTGGAATAGTTTGGAGGAATCAAGTTGCTCCAATATTGCCAACAAACCCATTTATTTCATGGGATAATTAATTAATATTAATTAAACCCATTTACTTCATGGGATAATTAATATTAAACCCATTTATTTCATGGGATAATAATTAATATTAATTAAACCCATTTATTTCATGGGATAATTAATTAATATTAACCTCACTTATTTCATGGGATAATTAGTATTTAACCCATTTATTACATGGGATAATTAATTAATATTAAACCCATTTATTTCATGGGATAATTAATGTATATTTTTTAAATTCTTTTCTACTAAGGAAATTGAAACAAATTATTATTTATTTAAGCACGAGAGAGAGATAGATAGAGAGAGAGAGAGAGAGAGAGAGAGAGGAGGGACAAATAATAATCTATCTATATATATTTTTTATTTTTTTATTTTTTTATTCATTTACATATTGCTTTTAAAATATCATATATATATTTACACACACACACACACACACACAGTTTATCTTTTACACACACACACACACACAGTTTATCTTTTACACACACACACACACACAGTTTATCTTTTTCACACACACACACACAGTTTATCTTTTTCACACACACACACACAAACATAGTTTATCTTTTTCACACACACACACACAGTTTATCTTTTACACACACACACACACACACACACAGTTTATCTTTTTCACACACACACACACAGTTTATCTTTTACACACACACACACACACACACACAGTTTATCTTTTTCACACACACACACACAGTTTATCTTTTACACACACACACACACACACACAGTTTATCTTTTTCACACACACACACACAGTTTATCTTTTACACACACACACACAGACTTTATCTTTTCGTCTCTTAAACGTTCATTTGCTTTTTCACTTCATACTTGGTCCCTTGTGACACCAAAATCTTTATGGCCTAGCACCGACGCCTTTCTTCCCTATTCAATTATTCAGTGCTATTACAAATATTATCTTTATTTCCAATGGGTTCTGTATCCCAAAGACTAGTTTGTGGTCCCGTCATGAGGCAGAGTTTCTTAACTCAATGGATGCTAATTTGCTAAATGCTGTCCATACATAAATCTTTTTAATTGTAATATAAAGATAATATTAATTTCTCCTACTTATATCCAGTTTGCTGTCTTACCCAATGAAGTTCAAACAACACTCTGTAAACATGGCCAAAAAATGAATGAAAATTTGTTGCAGCGTCTCTGGAATCTCCCACTGGTGAAGAACTCTCGTCCACATCCACCACCAAGCAGCACCTAAAAGAAAAATGATGTCAGCTGGTTTGACCACTGAGACAAGCACAGTACTGACCTATTATATTATCAGTTATATCTTCATTGAGGAGGGATAAGCAACTCAAAAGGATGTAAAAGTAATGAATAGGACCATTACAAAATAATTTGAACACATTTTTATAGAGAGGCGTGCTACAATATATCATAGGGTGCCAATCACTGAGAATGTGTACTACTGTAAAAGTTTGACAGTTTCCCTCTGTTCTTTAGCCGAGAAACTTTCCAATATATAGGTTAAGTACCATCTTCTAATTTACTACAAGCAGCAGCTACCCACTATTTAAAGCAATAATATATGACCGTGATAACATTAGACAACAATTTGTTTGATACCCCAATGTGGATGATTATTATTAACCACGAATGTTCATGTAAATTCTACAGACCTGAACAATGCATATCACATCACTATAATATAACAAAACCGTTTTTACCAATCAACATAAAAGGGTGGTGTTGCTACTAGTACTCACCTTGCCACTTTTCTCAGTACTGTTAATTAAGGCTGGGTTGTCTTTGTGCTTTGGGCATCTGCACACAGCCGGCCCTTCTCGTATCTTTTTCTTCCTTGTGGTACTATTTATAATGAAGCTCAACTTCTCCATAAGTTGATGTCCTAGATAGTATCACAAGATACCCCAAACTGAATTATTGTACTGCTAAAAGTTAAATCTTACCCAATGCTTTATTGGATGTGAACTAGGCACTGTCATGACTGATGTGGGCAATTCTGTTAGGGTTTTGGCAGCCATTCTCCCTCCAGCTGTACAGTCACGATTCACGAGCACTAATAAGTATACAGCTTGGGTTGAAACTCTAAAGTTATAAACAGTCCAATTCACCAACAAAGTAATTCCAATGGAGACCTTATTTAGTGTTTTTATTTAATGTGTCTAGGTATTCAAAGCACACCTGGATACATGTTAGTGCTCGTGACTGTACCGCCTTTCCTTCTATTTCCTCTGTTTGTTGTCCCTTCACTCTAACTCCTCCTTTGTGAAGGACCTAGAACACACACTTTGTATTTCTGTTTTACATTACCATTTTAACAGAGTGGTGTTGCAGCAGTTACTAAATTTCCATGAAACCCTCCAGTCTATAGTAAGATGGCACAGCTAGTCCATTGTACCCTTCCATCTGCTCTGGCAGTGGCCTTGATCTTCTGCTCATGCTGCCTATAGCCTAAAGAGCTAATAAGAGCCTTTAAGTACCCATTAAGTACGGCCTACATCTCTAAGTAATTATAAAAAATAGGTGTGTGTGCTCTTGTCACACAGGTTGGTTACAATTCATTTACTAAGATCAAGATATAATAAAGTAGCTTGTGGGGATATATCCTAGAACATGGTATAGTACTACAAATAGGCCATCATTACAGTGGGAAGTCATAGGTCAGAGTGGCAAATTTTCTTCCTCCACTTCTATATTGTTCATAAATTTACAATAGTTATCACCAAGAAAACACAAACTAACCTGTAAAGTAAACATTAGGTATAAAGAGGACAGTTTATGACAGGCCTTTTTATAGTGTAACATTAAAAGGTAAAGTGGCAAAGGATTTAATATAATAAACTCTCTTCATTCTCGCATTTCAAAGTAATATAATCAAATAGCTCTTCATTATATATACATGCCTTATTTACAATAAGTTGTCCAAAGGAACACCTGTACAGTATTCCATTGTTAAAAGTAGTCAGTGGTGACCTCTACTGTGCATGAGCCTTAAAGGGGGTTGGTTATATTATGGTAATAGGTGGGAAAGTAATTCAACCGTGAATGGTCTCATCACCTTAATGATAACCTCCTCATTTTTTCCAGCCGTGGTAAATGTCCACTGCTGACCCCTGGGTAATGATAATAAACGAATCATAATAGGTCATCACAATATCAGCAGTCAGTATTTACTCTCGGCCAGAAAAATAAGACCGAGGTCCATATCCCTCAATTAAGGTTCAGACAACTCACTTAAGGGTAACAGTTTTCAATTATGGCCTCAATTATGGGTTATTTCCCTCAAGACCATTTAGTTTCCAGACAAAAATTCTTATTAGCATAATCAAGCCATATATACCGGTAACAGATCTTGTTAACTGTTAACATTTTCATTAAGATTGGTGCCATATAACCTTCCCAGGCTTGGTGCTAGTTCTTATTATTTTCACACTATGAGTTGAAACAAGCTATACATGAATATTTGAGCAGACTGTAAATATTTCAAATGTTGCTCACAACTCAATTAGGTTTGGGAATTAAACTCAACACAACAACACTGAGTAGTTGTTAAATAAAGTGGGGTCACTGTGTTACTAACATTTTTGACGGGAAACCATAAAAACCCAAGTAAATGTCTGCAGACTTAAAAGTTTAACAGCCAACTTCTTAAATGTCAAGATTAATAAGTGCAGAATTTATACCTATATAGGGCCTGAAGGTCTGTAGGATATATTTACTTACAATAAGTATCTTGCTTATGTGTTCATGTGAACAACTACAGTGTACATTCAGTAAAGTGTCAGTGTTGGTGACTCTATAGCAGAACAATATTCTACAGCACAAAGTTCTGCAACTAAGTTGTTCAACTTGCATAAATATAACATTTAATAATTAATCATCACATAACTAATGAGTACAAATGAAGTTTACATTATATTTAATTGTTGTCAGATTTGAAGGTGGTGTTTTAAGCAAATTTCCACCAATTTATTGAGTCATTTGAGAAATTTGATGTGGAAAAGGATAATCATATACAGTAGACCTACTGTATGCTTGGACTGAATTTCTTATTGTATTGATCAGTGTTTGTAGCTGTTCCTGTGTGGTATTTCTAGGTTGGGTGAGGGCACTGAATTACCTCAGAAGAGGGACAGAACATTCATTTATTTTCAGTGTTAATAAAAAAGTAATCAACCTTTATAAAATACCCTTTTTGGTCCATAATAACTGCAGTAATTGGTATATACAGTACCCTCACATCTCTCACAATGCTACTACAGAAAATATGTGTGTGTGTGTGTGTGTGTGTGTTTGTGTTTGTGACTTTAAAATAAGTACATCAACATTATTACAGTATTACTCTACTGAATGGAATGTGTATTACAATATATATATTTATCATGGACGGCTTGGTTCTTTACAAAATAGACAATATTACTGTACTTCATATTGTAAGTCTTCTAGATTCAAGCAATGCCTCTATCAGAAATGAAAGGCTAATACAGTATACATAGCATAGGAGTTTAAACTTGGGTAAAAGTTTGGGGTCCTTTTCTTTCTGGCTCAATAAAACTTGTGACCCGTGGAGAATAAAAACAGTCGCTAAATGATGAAAATATGATCCTTTATACTTGTGTAAAAATATAGCAATTTCCCCAATACTATTAGCAACCAATTTACTCCATACTCTGTATTAAATTAAAAAAAAAAAAAAAAAAACAGCTCTGGTTACCATCAAGCACTCTGTGTGCCTTGCAAATATTCAACTTTCACTTATTGCTACAACTTAATAAATGAGCACCAATTTTAATATTTTAATCAACTTTTTTTTTCAATTATTAAATCAGCTCTTATAAGTTGTCAAAGCTGAAGCTAAAGTACAGTACTATGATTGTACTTGTTTTCAGCTTTATAAAACAAATAACATAAAAATACCTTCCAGTCTTTCCAGGACATCCAAACTGTGGTAGATATCTGGTTTGTATGTGGGATGGTATTATCTAAGCATAAGTAGAGGGAGCATATAACTAGCCCAATAACATTTCCTGTTGAATCAACAAACACCACTGCCAGAGCTGGAAGTCAAAGCTACACTAGGTGGAATTAATCCCAGGTCTGTGAATGGTGTTCATTCATTTGGTCATAGTAGAAATCATACACACTAGACACTTGTAAAAATTATCTGCTTTGCTCTAAAAGCTTGTCATAAAAATTCATTTTCCTTTAAGCACATGTAAACCATTTCTGGTTTTCTTCAATACATGTAAAAACTTTTTTGTTGGCTATAAACACTTGTCATAAAAATTCTGGTTTGTGCAAAACACAGGTACAAAATTTCTTGGTTTGCTCTAAGAACTTGTAGTAAAGTCTTAGCACTCTGAATTATCATCCTCTACTACAAGTTTTTGTGTATTCTTCCCAGTGTCATTACTGGAGGGACTAAGTTCTTTTTTACAAAGCTGTATATTGGGAGAGTGTTTTTGCATCATAGCTGATGGAGAGAGAACAGCCTGTGTGGTACCATTACTGCTCTCTTGGTTCTCCACACCAAAGCCCTTTGTCTTGCTTGTGTCTAAAGGCACTTCATATAGATCTTTGGTGCAGTTGGTCTGGATACCATTGCATCGTACATTGGGTTGCTCAAGTTGTGGTTCTTGGGCTCAATATCACCCATGTTGACATCTCCTTCAAGTGGAACCTGTAGGGGACCAAAATTATATTACTGGTCTAGTAACAGGAGGGGAATTATATTTATGTCTCTGGAGGATGAAAAATACTTGTATGAAGGATAGAGATGAAAAGAAAGGCAAAGAGGGGAATGTTGTTGTTGTAGTTCCCAGGACTGTCTGGCCGAGCAGTCCCGTGAGGGGAATGTAGTAATTAAAAAAAAGAGATACTGTACAGTATTGAGAAGAGCAAAACTGGAGAAGTTATTTTGGGATGAGAATGGAAGGGAAGGAAGAAACATTTTAAAATGAATGGGAAGAATGGTGTAAAATATTTTAGAAATATCCTGCTCACCTTTTCAATCCAAATATGGACAATTGTGGGTAGATATGCTAGTGGCACACCAGGTTAGAATCACCTGACAACTGCAGGGTCAAATCCACCTAACCATAATGAAAACAGGAGCCAGTCACTAGTTGAATAGTACCAACCAAACATTTCCCTCCCATCATAATTCAAAGTTGTACTTTTCCATTTCTGAGCCAGTGCTCTTGCTTATTATTAATTTCCTTAATATTTCTCACAGAAGAAACAAGATACATTAATAAAATAGAGAGGTATTTGAAATGGGGAGGGAAGAAATGGACCTATTTGGTTTCTGTATACTGTACTGTATCATGATTTGGTCATGAAAAAAAAAAACCCACCATAAGGTATAATAGCCTTGTTACCCCGTTTGGTCCATCTACTGGTGCCATGAAAGAGGGAGGTCCAATCTCAATGTTAGTTCCTGGTCTAAACACTACACTAGAGCCTGGTAGGACTCTTCCTTTGAGGGTTCTGAAATGAATAAAGGACACTGATAGCTAACCTTCTGTCAACACTTTAGTGCTCAGTCTACAGTATATTCTATACATCTTTAGTTTAAGATGCAATAATGCCATTCATATTTCTATCCTTTCCTTGGTTAAGTTTACAAAAATGTGACAAAAACTAAATACAGCACTGTACTGTAATTAACTCAGTTAGTGATATTACAATGATAGTTTGAACTAACTTGGCACTAAATCACATTATTTAAAAAAATAAAAAGAACTGGATGTAAAGCTTGAAATGAACAGTTGGCCACACATGAAGCTGGTGGGGCTCGTTACTTGTGAGGTACTGTAGCTATAAAAGGAAGGAAAGTGAAAAAACTGGTAGTTTGTAGACAGGCAGACAGTAAAATATTATTACTGTCTGCTTGTCAACAAACTATACCTTTTGCTCACTTTCCTTCCTGTTGTAGCTACCTCACAAGAAGCGAGGCATACCAGATTCATGTGTGGGCAACTGTACCTACATAATGATAATAATGTAATTTTAACCACAGAACCAACAATAACAGTAAATCTAACATGTGTCTACAGTTCAGGATGTTCAATGATATGAAAAACACTGAAAAATGAATGTCTTACATGTGTCTACGGTTGAAGAAGATGTATAGCACTGGCAGAGCTCCTAGCACAAGTATGATGAACACAATGGCCGGTGACCAGGCCTCCAGGGAGATATAATGGCGTGACACACAACTCCCCAGAGTACCCATCACAGCAAGATGTTGGTGCCATTTGGTGTGCACATCCCACCATTCAGGCAGCCACACCCAAGGGGCTTCGGTTTTGGAGTTTCATGTGCTGATTGATGAGGTAATATGAGAGTTATTTAAACTCAATCCCATAAAAAAACGGATATAACATTTGATGCTTATGATTATTATATAAACAGTAATAAATATACACAATAGATACAATAGTGCAAAAGTTTGTTTGTTTGTCTGTATATCCATATATAATATCATATCTCAACACAGTTTTATCAAAATTGGCAAGCAGAATAAAGTATGTAAAAAAAAAAAAAAAAAAAAAAACAGGATCTGTGCTGTACTGTACTGTACAAATATAAATACAGTATGGGGACATACAAAACGCCACATTAAACTTTTTTTTCCCATATACAGTACTTGAAAAATTACCAGTATCTAGTCAAATTTGGTTAAAGCTGCTTTTCAGGGATCAATATGAATTTGTTTATGTTTAGTTGGACTGTTGCTACATATAGCCATGTAGCATGAATATGAAGATGCACTATTAATGGAAGAGAGGCCATCAAACAAGGAGCAATTTAAAAACTGAGCGAGTTCTGGCAAATCTGAGCAAAATAAGGTTATAATATAGAGTATAATAATACTGTAGTTTGTGATCCTGCAGCATGCTAAAAATGCATTACTGTACAGTGTTTATATATACTGTAAACATACATACACACACACACACACAAACTGACTCCTGAACAGGCAATCCAACAGGATGATATGTACTTACGAGCATCACAGGTAGAGTAACTTGTTGTCTGGGCATACACACTTGTATCCCCCAGGCACGATCAGACACAGGTGACTACAGGGAGTGTCACGCTGGCAGAGGCTCATACTGCTGGTGTTGTACCACTTGTCTGCATACAGTACACTGCAAAGAGGAAGGTGGTTAGTACAGTACTATACTGTCATTTTTAAGGGTGGCTTGGATTTTTGGGCAGCACTTTGCTTTGCACCTCCACACCTCAAGTTTAATTCTCAAGTAGGACACCTTGCTTATTGTTGGGTTTTATTATTTTTTTACTCTGGCCTGTGATCATTTTTCAAATGTGTGCATGGTTTTTACTGACTCCCACAACAAAAGAGTACATATTTTATAAACTGTAATAGAAATATGATGTTCCTGGTGACTCACTTATAGAAGTACATATAGTATTTGACATGTCAAATACTGTATTAGCAATGACATAATCACTGAGAATGAAAAAAACTGCACACAATACAAATAAAAACTTCCCGAAACAACATGTATTGAAATTTGTTATCCAATTCCTTAATAACTCTTATTCATTAACACACTATGACCTGATACTGCCCTCTACCATACTCTCTTACAATTTTGCTGGTAATTTGTCCCTTTTCATCCTCCCTAAACTCAAACATAAAAAGTACTAAAAATTATATCCTGCTAATCATTACTATCTATCTATCTATTGCTCTGATGCCTCGTTCCCTCTGGAAACTCCCCCCCCCCCCCAAGGGGATGGCCATGGCAGAAGTGACTCCATTTCTCCCTGTTCCAACATTGCCTCATTACTTGGTCAAGTCCTCTTCTGTCCCTCATGTTTCTCTCCTTTACATACTCTTCTACTCTGTTCTGCCATTTAACTGGTGGTCTGCCTCTCACACCAGGTGCCACAACTTCACTACACCTTCTTTATAAACTCCTCACCTTACATTCTCTCCACATATCCAAATCATCCACTCCCTTTCACACCCTCCTTGACACCAACAATGCACACACTTCCCCTCCTCTCCCTTTACACTTTTCGTCCATACCAGCCCATATCACGCCTCCTTCCATTCTATCCCACAACACACTCTTCCCTCCATCCCACACTCTTCCACCCCCAATCCTTTCACATGAGTTTCAGACACCCCACACAGATCTATTTTATTCCTTTTAAAACACTCCACAATCACCTCATTCACCATTCCATTCACATTAATCGCTACCACTCTCACGCATTCTTCCCTTTCCTGCCTCTCACAGGGCAGACTGGAGACCCCTCCCCACCACTAGCTGCAGCCCTCACTCCCCCCATTGGGGAGCCACTGGTGGCTGGCAAAGCCAATTCAGTGCTAATTCCTGGAGGGACACGGGCCATCAAAATTGTCAAGTTTTTAAAAGTCACCAAATAATAATAAAAAATATTACACATCTAACACTTTAAAAAATAATTGAGTCACTAAAAAAAAAAAGAAATGCATTAAAAGGAAATTAAAACCTATATGTAAGGGAACCTACTGTGTCCCCACAGTGCCTCCTCCTTTGTCTACACCTCCGGCCTCAATAAAGGAAAAGTTAAAAACAGGAAGGTGTCCCCCAAGGTCACCACGTGGAGGCAGAGTGAGACTTACCTACCCTTCCTGGGGAGGGGAGGTCACCGAGGTGCTTTTCATAAAACTTCCCAATCTCGATGGTAGCCACTGCACAATGGCCGCACCTCTTAACTTCATTGGTTATGATACTGGCACTGTGCAAAGCTTACATTACTTAATGTAAGATTAAAACAAAGTACAGTAAACAAGAGTTAACTAGTTCTGATTATGACGCACCTTTAATACTGGATGGATTGGCAAATTCTCCAGGCAGCTTCACAGGAACTCCTCTTCCAAACTTGTCCATACTGTAGATCACCCCTGAGTCTCGTGTCACCCAATATATACTTGACTCAAAAACATCAAGGGACAGAGAATGCTTCAGATAATTTCCATATGCCACAAGAGTTCTTCTGGTGCCATCTTCCCTCATCATTTCAATCTTGTTGAGCTTAACATCTACCCAGTATATAGTATGTTCCATATCAAAGTCAATTGAAAGACCTGTGGGCTGGCTGATAGCATCAGACACAAGGATTCTCCTTTTACTGCCATCCATCCAAGAGGTCTCAATCTTAGGAATAGAGCCAATATCAATCCAGAACATGTAGCCATGATCAGGGTCAACAACAACTGAAGTAGGTACCACCAAGCCTGTTGCAATAATAGAGTGACGATAGCGACCATCAAGAGTAGATACTAAGATGGATCCTCTAGGTTTGTTGCCTGTACGGTCAGTCTCACTCCAGTAGAGATTCAAACCTGCCCAGTCCACGGCCATTCCAGTAGGTTTGGCACGACTTTCTATGTCCAAATTCTGAGCATAACCCATGGTAACATTGGCTCTTTCTGGAGATCCTGGTAGATATGACCGTTTGATGGTTTTCCCATAGGAATCAGTCCAGTATACTATGCCAGAAACTGGCTCATAGTCTAGTGATTCAATGTTGTCTCCCTTGATGACATACTTTGCTGTGTGAGAAGTCAAGTTAAATGCTCGAATTTCTGGACTGTCTGAGTAAATCAAGGTAATGGCTCCCTGCTCAAGACGACACACACCATTTATTTCTGCCACAAAGCCTTCACGGCAAGAACAAGCATGAGTTCCATTCAAATTTGTGCACAGCTGTGAGCAATTGTGTGTGAATTCTGCACACTCATCAATGTCATTACATATTTTGGGGTTATTGGGAGAGATTCTGAACCCTCGAATGCAATGGCAAACATAACCTCCATCTTTGAGATCGGTGCACGTTTGTTCACAGCCACCAACTGTGCAGTTTGAAGCCGTATCTGAAATAATTCCAATTTTGAGACATCTAGTACAAAACTGAATCATAGTAAATCCCTAAACTTTTAAAGCAGAGTTCATTTAAAGAGTGTGGCCAGCTCTTACGTTGTAAGCTTTTCAGTATCTTAATTTTTTTTTTTTTTAAAGCTTAAAGTCCCCATACTCCCATTTCCCATGGATATTTGCAATAGAAAATTATGGTAATAATGTCATATAAAAATAATCATTTCAGTATACTGTACAGGTAACACAAACTTTTGTGGAAGGTCTCAAGGTTTGGTGCACCACAAGTATGATAGGACTATATGGGGCTTCAGTTTTAAGTACTGTAATTCATATGTTAAGTTCTAATCATATAGTATTTCAAAACTAATGCATACTGGAATACTTTATATGGCTTACAATAAGTATTGTACTGTTTACAATAAGTGTTTTGATCCTACTTATAGATCAATAATCAATACAATATGTATATTTTGTAAAATTTAGAGTTGATACACATACTGTATTCTGATTCTACTTACGGCAACCAAGTTCATCCGATGAGTCGCCACAGTCATCAGCATGATCACATATTTTATTGGAACCGATACATTTCTGATTGGCACAGCGGAACTCATTGAAAATGCAAGGTCGAGGGCGGTGGGAGCAGATGGTCATGTTGTTTTCATCTGACCCATCACCACAATTGTCAATTCCATCACATTTCTGATATAGGGGAATGCACTTGTGGTTGTTGCACTGGAAGCGTCGTAGTGTGTTGCACGTGTAGTTGCCTGGAAAGTTTGGTTCAGTAGGATATAATAAGTACAGTGTACCTGTATATTTAGGCGTACTGTAGTCGTCCTAAAAAAAAAAAGTTAGAAAGAGCAATTTGCTTACAATTTACTGGGCCCAACCAGTGCTACTTAAAAACATAAGATGTAGTAGTAACCATTATCAAACTGTTCAATCAAAAGGCTGGAATATCTATATTACTTAAATTCACAGTCACTGGATACATAAATGGGATGTGCAGATATTTTCTGCTAGTATTGTACTGTACTATACAATTCAAAATGACAATAAAAATGAGCTGCTTGTTCAAATAAGAGACAGCTAGTATAAATTCATCAATAAAGGGTTCTAAAAGGGTGTTCTGTGAAGGCCAAGCAAAATCTTGGAAAACATTTCAAAAGGAAGAAATATTCATCAATGAAATTTGAAATACAGTACAAAAAGATACTCACTACACAGACTTTCTCGTTCATCAGAGTTGTCATAACAGTCATTACTGCCATCACAGAGGTCCCTCATTTCAACACACAGATGGTTATCACACTGGAACTTTTCCTCACAACAGTAGCGATCACCTGGATAACGAGGTGGACAGTCCAGCTCATCACTAAGGTCGTGGCAGTTTCTCTCACCATCACATCGGAAGTGTTCCTGAATACAGTGACCTGACGAGCACTGGAACTGACCATCCTGACAGGGATGAAAGCAGGGGTTATGTGAAGGTTACAGGTGAGGTGATAAAACAAAAGGCAGACAGAAGAACTGGATTCTCAGTGAATGTCTTTGCCATGTTGTGAACAAGTAAATGGACTTACTCAACAAGTCTGACCAGGAATGCAAAGGAAATGCTTTAATGTATTAATTAAGCAAACAGGGAATATCAAGAAAATTAATCAATAAAGAGCCTAACTAAGACCTGTTTTCACTAAAGTACACAAAGATAACTAAAGATGGCTCTCTTTAACAAGTGTTTCTCCGAGTACAAGGGGAAAATAAGAAATCAGCTTACTCGACAAGTACAGTTAAACCTCGTTATTTCGGACTAATAGGGGGAAGAGGGTGTCCGTTTTTGCGGTTTGACCGTTATAGCGACGAATTTTTACGAGGGGTAAAAAAAAAAAAAAAAAGTGTATGTACAAAAATTACCACAAAATATAGATACAGTTGACTCTCGAATAACGCAATTTTGAGTAATGACTTAAATGAGTGTGGGACATCCGTGGTGGTGGAGGTGGTAGGGGGGAGAGTAGGGGGAAGAGGGGAGATAGTGTGTGTGGTGGTGGAGGTGGTAGTGGGGAGAGTAGGGGGAAGAGGGGAGATAGTGTGTGTGGTGGTGGTGGAGGTGGTAGGGGGGAGAGTAGGGGGAAGAGGGGAGATAGTGTGTGTGGTGGTGGAGGTGGTAGGGGGGAGAGTAGGGGGAAGAGGGGAGATAGTGTGTGTGGTAGTGGTGGAGGTGGTAGGGGGGAGAGTAGGGGGAAGAGGGGAGATAGTGTTTGTGGTAGTGGTGGAGGTGGTAGGGGGGAGAGTAGGGGGAAGAGGGGAGATAGTGTGTGGTAGTGGTGGAGGTGGTAGGGGGGAGAGTAGGGGGAAGAGGGGAGATAGTGTGTGTGGTGGTGGAGGTGGTAGGGGGGAGAGTAGGGGGGAAGAGGGGAGATAGTGTGTGATATCGTTTGTTTACTTTTATCAACCACACACTCTGGTGTTTCCTTCTCCTTTCTCTGTTCGAGAAAACCCTTCCTTTTTGATATGGAAGGATATGACCTTCCGTTTTGTAAATGCACCACCTGATATGAAGCTGGTGGTTAACTCGTAAATTATTAAAAACGAGCGAGTCAAACACAAGGTGACAACGCATGTTAGGCCTATATTCCCTTGACATTGGGCTGGGGTGAATGGAGATTGAGGATAAGGGGGGGAAGGAGCGAGGGAGAAGTGGTGGCAACACATACACACACACACACACGCTTCGCAGACGACAGTGATATCATTACGTGACATGTTAATATACATAAATAGGTATGTAATGATGTGTAAATAATATACCTACTGTATAATGTAAAAAATATAATAGAAAAAAATAGAGAAACCAAAATTCAGACAAAAAACAAATCCAGCTGATTGTGTCCGTTATAACCAAAATCCGTTTTAACGGGGTCCGATATAACGAGGTTAGTATTTTGGACCATTCTAACACACTTTTCAGCTATGGTGTTTCTCTCAGTGTAAACTTATATAAAAAGTGACTGGGGCCAATTCCCTGGACCTAGCACTACGCGGCTCTAGGCAAAAACCACGATCACTTTACGATAGTTTACATCGGTCATATCCCGGCAGTTTGCCTAGGTTAGGTCCTGGTAGTCTGATGCAGTCTAAGTTAGGTCAGGTATGGTCAGGCTAATTTCAAATTGCCCCATATGAATATGACCTATTTTGGAAACGGGGCATTTGTGGAAGAAATGCTGGTAAATTTTTACAAGTTGCCACAACAGGATTTCACTGGATTTTTGTTTATTTCCTAGAAGGATTTAGTGTGATTACCGGGACCTAACCAGGGCAGACTACCGGGACCTAACCAGGGCAGACTACTGGGACCTAACCAGGGCAGACTACCGGGACCTAACCTGGGCAGACTACCGGGACCTAACCAGGGCAGACTACCGGGACCTAACCAGGGCAGACTACCGGGACCTAACCTGGGCAGACTACCGGGACCTAACCAGGGCAGACTACTGGGACCTAACCAGGGCAGACTACCGGGACCTAACCTGGGCAGACTACCGGGTCCTAACCTGGGCAGACTACCGGGACCTAAACAGAAAAAAATATACAGTAGAAATTAGTCAGACCTCACCTGACCTGACCTAACCTAATCTGGACTGGGCCACACTACCGGGACCTAACCTAACCTAATCTGGACTGGGCCACACTACCGGGACCTAACCTAACCTAATCTGGACTGGAACAAACTACTAGGACCTAACCTAACCTAATCTGGACTGGGACACACTACCGGGACCTAACCTAACCTAATCTGGACTGGAACACACTACTAGGACCTAACCTAACCTAATCTGGACTGGGACACACTACCGGGACCTAACTATAAGAGGTAACTACTGTTATGCAGCATTTGCAGAAGAAATGGTATATAGAAAAGTGGTTTGTTATAGTGAAATATAAACACTGGTAATAGTAAAATTCTAGAAATGGAGTTGTGGTAACTTGTAAAAATATTCCAATAATAATAATACCATACACAATAATAATAATTATAAATACCATCTTGGTGTTGTTGTTGTTGTTTACACTCTTGTTGTTTCTGCCATGTACACACAGCCTGGAAAATTTGTATACATAAGTAACGCACACAATATGTATGTATGTATGTGTGTATGTGTAGCCTACAATTATTATTATTATTAAGAGGGTGTGTGAGTAGGGGACAAGCTTAGGGGGGGTGTTTGGGGGGTGCATGAATAGGGGGATAGACCAGGGATGGGTAGAAAGCCTTTCCCCTAGAGCCTGTCCCCCTACTCCCACACCTCCCACAACTCACCCAAGCCTATCCCCTTATTCCCGCACCACCCTAAACTCCCCCCAAGCCTGTCCCCTATTCCCGCACCCTTTTAATATTATTAAGAGAAAAAAACTGGTATTTCTGCATAAGAGATCCACGTTGTTGTTTTTTCCTGCCTATTTTTACTTGTTGTATTCATTAGTGACCATAATATTGATTGGAAAATACTTGGTTTATACATATTCCCTAACTCCTTCCATCATGGGGGAGAGCACTGGGAATCCGGGGTTTTGGGTGGGGGAAAACAAGTAAATTAGCTTATTTTGGTTTTATAGTAGTTTGTTAACATGCATAAATATCGAAAAATTGAAAACCGGAGCCAACTTTTGCCGAAAGTTGGCTCAGGTTTTGCAATTTTCAAGAGGGCTAAATGTCGAAAAATAGAAAATCTGAGCCAAGTTTTGGCACTACAAAAATATCACAAAATCTATGGAATTCCTACTAAGATATTTTTAATTAAAGACAGTCGAACCAACCTGACCTTACCTAGACCTAACCCTGGCATCCTCTGGTCCTAACCTAGCATCCTCCGGTCCTAACCTAGCATCCTCCTGTCCTAACCTCACATCCTCCGGTCCTAACCTAGCATCCTCCGGTCCTAACCTCACATCCTCCGGTCCTAACCTCACATTCTCCAGTCCTAACCTAGCATCCTCCAGTCCTAACCTCACATCCTCCAGTCCTAACCTCACATCCTCCGGTCCTAACCTAGCATCCTCCGGTCCTAACCCTTGCATTCTCCAATCCTTCAGTTCTAAGTTATTGTCTAGGGATTGTTTCCAAAATCTTGAGATCTTGGGTTTTTCAGTTTGGCTTAAGTATTTATATTAAGAGGTGATTGTTCACGTTAACAAAGAAGAAATACGTTAATACACTCTTAACCAACATTATTAATAAACACTAATCTTAACAATAACAATTACATAGCGACATGGATGTACAATTAGGCTATGTAGATAATGTGGAAGACACTATAGTAGATGGACTCCTGGAGCAACGTGTATCTTGGTGGAAGGTACAGTGTAGACTGATATCACAATGTAAATATACCCTTACCCGCCACATAAATATATAAAAAAGTGACAATGGAAATACAAAATTGTGAAAAATTGAAAATAACATCGATATAAGACAACTAGACATTAAGAATAATAAATATAGTTAAAATGCATGTAATGTTGACATGTAACCACAGATTGAGTTGCAAGTATATGTAATTCTGTGTAGTTATTTCGGAACTACTTCGTCACGAGAATGTAGATAATGCAATGAGGCTAGTGCTGAGTAGTGCATTAGGATATAGACACCGTAGACTTATACTGCTACGCTGGACTTGGTCTGAATCGCCGCGCTGGACTTACGCTCGCAATATTTTGAAAGGCTATTTGGCTAAAGTAAGTGCAACCGCCAATTATATTCATTACACACGAACATATAACATTATTCCATACTGAAATACACATAAATAGTACATATTTGCCGTGTGGGACTTATGTACATATTTTCCTAACAAACTACTATAAAACCCAAGATAAACTAATTTACGTGTTTTCCCACAACCCAAACCCCGGATTCCCAGTGCTCTCCCCCAAGATGGAAGGGGTTAGGGAATATGTATAAACCAAGTGGTTTCCAATCAATATTATGGTCACTAATGAATACAACAAGTAAAAATAGGCAGGAACAACTTAAAAACAACAAAAACATGTGGAACTTTTATGCAGAATTACCTAAATTAGTTCAAAACACACTATAAAACATTGCAATCTGAAAACCTTGAGTCGAAAGCAGATTATGGACAAACGCTTGACTATTACCGAAAATAGTCATAGAATGGTCTACATAAGTGAATAATAAAGGTAGCAAATGGTCTTAGAATGGTCTAAATAAGTGAATAATGAAGGTAGAAAATAGTCATAGAATGGTCTACATAAGTGAATAATAAAGGTAGCAAATGGTCTTAGAATGGTCTAAATAAGTGAATAATGAAGGTAGAAAAACTGTACACAATAACGGTAATTCATTCAATATATACCAAATTATTTTTATTATTTGTATACCAAATTATTATTTTTCATTATATAATACATGTCCATTTTATCTATAGAAGGCACATGGCCACAGAGAAACAGATAAGAAAAATACATCTCAATAGGCCATATTCAAGAACATCCGTGGTGTATACGATGGTGTGGTACTGTACGACGGCTCTCTGGTTTGTATGTGGAGTCATCGTATCGGTACTATGCCATCGTATGCACCACGAATGTTTTTTAATATGAACCATGAGGTGTTGAGTACTTACAGTTGTTGTTGTCAGAATGTCAGTGTTGCCAGTGCCAGGAGAGGTTGTTGTCAGTGTTGCCAGAAGTTACAGTTATCAGTGATGCTGGCAATATATTATAGATTAAATATAGCGTTATATAACTTCTATAAATCAAAAGAAAATAAAGTAAAAATAAGATTAATTAATTAAAAAAGGAGACATGGAACAACAGCAAAGGATAAAACAAATAAGATATGTGCCGTTGAAAAGGCTACACACCCTTGCTCTTGTTCTTTGCTGTTACAGGAACCCCGGGTGTTTATTCCAGGGTTGGCCTTTGTATCAGCAGCTCCTGTAAATAGAAATAGAAAAAACACAAAAAAACAAAAATACCACGCATATCTATTCACTTTCTACATCTTGCATACCACATTTTCTCCAAGAATTCTTTCCCAGCACCAATATATCATCTGTGCTCTGCTCACACAAACCTAACAGTAACATCATTTTGGGTAAATCAGCCTCTAGTAAGAAACATCGTGCCATTTCACACATGATTCTCCAAAAACGTTCTGCTGTACCGTTTTGATGCGGGGAATGAGGTGCTGAGTACTCCTGCTTAATCTTGTGTTTCACCATGAGGGATTTAAATTCCTTGGATATATATTCACCACCATTGTCAGTCCGCAAACGTTTTACAGATCCATAAGGTGCACTGTCAGCTAGAAATTTCTCTGTGGCTGATATTGTATCACTCTTTTCTTTCATCAGGTAAACCATGAAGGCTCCTGAATGATCATCCACAAATGTAATTGCATATTTAAATCCTCCCTTATCCACTACATTCATTGGGCCAGCTAAGTCACTGTGTACTAAATCTAAATTCCTAGTTGCTCTTTTATCTGGTTTCCTGTTTGTAGATTTACTCATTTTTCCTAAGATACCTACAGGCTTCACAATGAACTTTTTCCTTTTCAACAGAAATATGCATACCTTCCACTGCCTTCTCATGTTATATAATGTCCTTAAAATTACAATGGCCTAGGATTTTATGCCACTCCTCAACGTTCACTTGCACATTTTCAACATTATTACTGAAGTATAAGTTACCCTCTCTTTTCACGTTGAATACAGAGCCATCTGGTGTAACTGGTTCTGCAAGGTTAGGTTCAAAGTTTACACATACACCTTTTCTTGTTGCAGCTGGAACCGAAAATATGTTAAACTTATATGAGGGAATGTATAAAGCATTTTTCATCACCATTTCCCTTGGTTTACCATTTATATCATACAACATCACACTAACATCACCTCTGCCTAATACATCTCCAGTTTGTCTACTTCCGTCTGCTAGTTGCATCACTTGTTTATCTGGTTCAAAGTCTCTGTCCAATCTAATAAACTTGGTCTTGTCTGTTACAATATGCACTGATGCACCACTGTCCACCAACAATGTACTGGTACCTGCCTTATTATCCTTGAGAGATTGTGTGCTGGCCTGGAATGCAAAGTTGTGGAAGTTGTCACCCTCGTCACTGTCCTCTCCTCTTGGTGCTTGGTTTCCCTCACTGCTTAATGTGTTTGCTGTGGTGGCATTCTTCTTCCTGCACTGGTGTGTGTTGTGGTTATTGGATTTACACTTGTTACACCACCTATGGTTCTGCTGGGCTCGCTGGGGACACTGGAAGGACTTGTGACCTGGCTGGTGGCACTCATAACATTTCAGTGGGAATCTGCTTGTATTCATCACACTTTCTTCCTCACGGGAGCTTCTTAACTTTCCTGATTCTTCATAGTTCATCAGGGCCTTCTTGAACTCCTGGAACGTCATTTCCTTCTCCCGTTGTTCCACCACTGTGCTGAAGGTGTCGTATGCTTGAGGGAGTCCACTCAGCACCATCGCCATAGTCATACTATCACTTACTGCTTCGCCTGCTTTCTTTAGTGCTGCTGTCACTGCTTCTGTTCTTATTATATAGTCTACCAACTGTTCGTCTCCGCCCAGCCTGAGTGTTGACAGTTTCTTGTACAGTGAAATCACCCTAGGTTTGCTTGCACCCAGGTAATAGTTCCTTAGGATCTGCAATGCTTCCTTGCCTTTATCTGCTGCATCGAGAAGAATCAAGGCAATGCTTCTGTCATCTAGTAGCTGAATCAACTCTGCATATACTTGTTTGTTCTTACTTTCTTCCGGCGTCCTTCCCTCCAGTAAAACTTCATCAAGCTCCTTGGTCATCAAATTACCTCGAAACTTGGCTTCCCACACTTCAAATTTTTCTCCATCTCCATCAAACACTAGTCTGTGTCTGGGCCCATAACCTGTTAGAGTTGATGACATCTTGTAGGAGACTGGAGGGTGTGAGGATCACAGAAACAACGAGTTGCCGGGATCTATATATTCTATGTAAACAGCTGGGAGTCTCAGTCTCCCATCATACAGCATAAACAACAATGCAGCAGCGCCATGCGCATCCCACACATACAATACTGTACATCATTAATAATACAATAATATACTCCTTAGTGACATAAGTTTATTTTTGTTTTAACAAAATCCAACTAAAATTAGGCTGGGGTATGTTGTTCACTGTTCCAAAGTACCAAACCTATTAAACAATTACCTCGGCTGAAAATCGCGAAAAACTGTGATTTGCGAGGCCTGAAATGCATAGTAGTGTGTGTGTGTGTGTGTGTGTGTGTGTGTGTGTAACTCCTCTTGTCTCCTGTATAGTGACGTATATAAATAAGGTGTCGTCATCTAGTGGGACAGAAGAGAAGCTACGGTACCAACATCACCACGAAGCTCCACTACTGTTTCATCTGGTGCGACACCCAGTAATCTCGGGGCCTCACAACAGTCACGGGCTACTGACAGCCTACAGCCCCGAGGTTGAGGTATAGAAAAAAAAAAATGGTGTAACCCTTTTAATTTGAAGTTCATATTCTCGTCCTGTCCTTTCACTATCCCTCCCTTCTTTACCTTTCTCTGTTTTATCATCTGATGTACAGTCGGTGGCAAAAGTCCTGTCGGCTCACTTGCTTCACCGAGGCACGCGATCTTCATAGACTCTATATTATTAGGTGTAGAAAACGTGCATATTTCTCGAGTCCATGAACACTGCTTGTCTCGGCGAAGCAGGTGAGGCGAGTAAGAGTAAGGGTTGATGGCAGGTGTTTCAGATGTGAGAGACGGAACTGGTAGCTCACACAATGCCTGGTGTATACGATGGTAACGCTGAACTGGTGAAAGCGGGAGTGGAGGAGACTGTACAGTCATCTCATGTACAGTCACGAGCACTAATAAATATTCAGGTGTGTTTCAATACCTAGAGACAGTAAATAAATGCACAATAAAATCTCCATTGGAATTACTTCGTTGGTGAATTTGTCCTGTTCAAAGCTTCAACCAGAGCTGTAAACTTATTAGTGCTCGTTACTGTTTCTCTCTGCCTGGAATTTCTCACAACTATGTCTAGCCAAATTCATTTTCGTCACCTACACTTTTATTACGTTTTATTTCTTACTTATTTTAAATGACCCCATGTTGTAGTTAGAAAATAGGAGGTTAGTGAGTCCTTCAAACATTGCTATGAAACACACACACACACACACCTATATGGAAGGAGCTTGTTTCGTGGCATAGTCAGGAGGAATCAGAAGCCACCAAGTCTCATACACGATCACAGGGTCCTTAAAGGGGTGTGGGAATAGGGGGACAGGCTTGGGGAGTTTTGGGGGGGTGCAGGAGTAGGGGGACAGGCTTGGGGGGGACTGAGGGGGTGCAGGAATAGGGGGACAAGTTTGGAGTGGGTAGAAACCCTGTCCTCCTATTCCCGCACCCCCCAAGCCTGTCCCCCTACTCCCACACCCCCTTAACTATCGCCTTTCCTATATAAAAACTTTTGGAGACAGGATTTCCTCACTCACTCACCCTTATATTAAACTTTACCAGGTGACCAAAGTTGAGAATGTAGCCGGGCTCCACTTGTTGTCTTCAAAATATCCCGAAGCTCAGAGACGCCTTACCTAAACACATCCGTTCACTACCACTGTCAGCCACTACTACTTTATGTATGTGTATGTGTGTGTATAAGAGAGAGAGAACGTGTGTATGTGCGTGTGTTTGTGTAAGAGAGAGAGAGAATGAGTGTGTATGTGTGTGTAAGAGAGAGATAGTGTATGTGTGTATGTGTGTGTAAGAGAGAGAGAACGTGTGTGCGTGTGTTTGTGTAAGAGAGAGAGATAGTGTGTGCGTGTGTTTGTGTAAGAGAGAGATAGTGTGTGCGTGTGTTTGTGTAAGAGAGAGATAGTGTGTGCGTGTGTTTGTGTAATAGAGAGAGAACGTGTGTGTGTGTGTGTGTGTGTGTTCTCCGGTAACAGCCAAGTAATATGTCCTTTATCATCTTGGTCAATACTCATGTTTCATAATCATAACCATTAATAATACCAACGTTTTATTACAGTAAGTCTCAACTTACATATTCTACAAATACTCTTTCTGTGTCTGTGTGTGTGTTTATATTTTCTTTTCTTTTTTATAGAGTAATGTTGTTTATCATCAGTTCTTTATTATTTCTATGTATGTATGTATGTATCACTTCACTTTTATTGTCCATCACAGATAAAAAGACTTTAATTAATAAACAAAGGAGGACTGATAATAAAACATTGATTTGCAACAAATGCAAACTTTTTGTGTTTATTAAATCACAGGTTACAGTCAAAGCAAATAATTCCAACAAACTATTCCCAGCAATATCAGGTACAATTATTTTTACTCATCTGGAATTATTTCCTGGCATACTTTGGGTGAATCAAGGTATTCCAATGTACACTCGAGCTCGTAAATTCGCGACCACATCCTCAAAATGTTTATGTCATCTGAGCTGGTAACACTGTGTGGAGAAGGTGTCGTTGTAAGTGAAAGATTGTATCATATCCATCTACTATGTTCCACCAACTTTTATTCCTCCCCAAATAAATGTTACCAGCTCAAATGACATAAACATCGAAGTACGTGGTCCCAAATAAATGTTACCAGCTCAAATGACATAAACATAATAATTACGTGGTCCCAAATAAATGTTACCAGCCCAAATGACATAAACATCGAAGTACGTGGTCCCAAATAAATGTTACCAGCTCAAATGACATAAACATATAAGTACGTGGTCGCGAATTTACGAGCTCAGGTGTACAGCCACAATCAAATATCCACCGACACTCTCCTTCCATCGTAGTAAATATTATCTTGGTAATAAAGAACAACACTTGTATGATTTTGCAGCACCTCATAATAACAATTGATGGAGGTTGAGTTGACATAAGTTGTTCTATGATTATATTGTGAAAAGATACTGATTAATTTGTATGTACAGTCGGCAGCATAAGTTCGCTTCATTTCCACCTATGTATGTATGAGCTATAATGATGATATTACACAATGTAAATGCAGAGATGACAGATATAGTTCACATGTGGTAAATTACATATGTTGTTGGTATAAAAACTATTTGAGAATGCAACTATCTGGTCATATTAACATTATTAAAGCCATGAGACAGACACAAATTTATGCTGCCGGCTGTACGATGGAAGGAAAGTGTCGTTGGTTATTTGATTGTGGCTGTACCAAAAGAATAGACTACTATCTCATTAAAATACAGTTTATATTCAAAGTAAATATCTGTACAAAAAACAGTAAAGGTCTGTGTGTGTGTGTCAGTGCAACAACAGTGTGAGAATCACTAATTCATTTTATTCTAGGTATAGAACACACACATACATTTTCTCTTTCTCCCTCTCTCTCACACACAAGAAACAAAACACACATACTCTCTCTGTGTGTCTCTTTCTCTATCCCTCTCACAATAAACCAAAACTAAAATACACACACACATATATTATAACTCCTTATAGTGGGTACAGCCATGACTGATAATGATGCACCAGCGTCCAAGATGTGTTGGAGAGAAAAACAACAGAGTTCGAAAAATTAAGTCTTCTAAACCTCTCTCAATTTTTAGAATGGTTTGGAAAATAATTTGTTGGAACTCTGTTTAGTTGCTCTCCAACACTCCTTGGACCGTGGTCCAGCACTATCAGCCATGACTGTACATAGAAATAATACAAGTTGTTGATATCATGTTATAACTCCTTATAGTAAGTACATAGAAATAATACAAGTTGTTGATATCATGTTATAACTCCTTATAGTAAGTACATAGAAATAATACAAGTTGTTGATATCATGTTATAACTCCTTATAGTAAGTACATAGAAATAATACAAGTTGTTGATATTATGTTATAACTCCTTATAGTAAGTACATAGAAATAATACAAGTTGTTGATATTATGTTATAACTCCTTATAGTAAGTACATAGAAATAATACAAGTTGTTGATATTATGTTATAACTCCTTATAGTAAGTACATAGAAATAATACAAGTTGTTGATATTATGTTATAACTCCTTATAGTAAGTACATAGAAATAATACAAGTTGTTGATATTATGTTATAACTCCTTATAGTAAGTACATAGAAGAAATAATACAAGTTGTTGATATTATGTTATAACTCCTTATAGTAAGTACATAGAAGAAATAATACAAGTTGTTGATATTATGTTATAAATCCTTATAGTAAGTACATAGAAGAAATAATACAAGTTGTTGATATTATGTTATAACTCCTTATAGTAAGTACATAGAAATAATACAAGTTGTTGATATCATGTTATAACTCCTTATAGTAAGTACATAGAAATAATACAAGTTGTTGATATTATGTTATAACTCCTTATAGTAAGTACATAGAAATAATACAAGTTGTTGATATTATGTTATAACTCCTTATAGTAAGTACATAGAAATAATACAAGTTGTTGATATTATGTTATAACTCCTTATAGTAAGTACATAGAAATAATACATGTTGTTGATATTATGTTATAACTCCTTATAGTGGAGTATAACAATATAACAGCAGGTCTTTTATATAAAACATATCAACTTAATTAATAGAATATGCAGTTTATTTTGTCATATAATAAAACATTGAAATTATTAGTAAAAAGATGGTATTAAAACTTTTTACTGAAAACATGAAATTAGATAATAATTACAATAAATATAAAATTGGTTATACTGTTTATCAAGAGTAAACAAAGTTCATAATGTGATGTGTGCTTCATTGTTACTGGTTTGTTGGCATTTGTGTGTGTATGTGTGTGTTTGTGTGTGTGTTTCCTTGTTGCTGGTTGTCTGGTACTTGTGTCTGTATGTGTGTGTGTTTCCTTGTTACTGGTTGTCTGGTACTTGTGTCTGTATGTGTGTGTGTTTCCTTGTTACTGGTTGTCTGGTACTTGTGTCTGTATGTGTGTGTGTTTCCTTGTTACTGGTTGTCTGGTACTTGTGTCTGTATGTGTGTGTGTTTCCTTGTTACTGGTTGTCTGGTACTTGTGTCTGTATGTGTGTGTGTTTCCTTGTTACTGGTTGTCTGGTACTTGTGTCTGTATGTGTGTGTGTTTCCTTGTTACTGGTTGTCTGGTACTTGTGTCTGTATGTGTGTGTGTTTCCTTGTTACTGGTTGTCTGGTACTTGTGTCTGTATGTGTGTGTGTTTCCTTGTTACTGATTGTCTGGTACTTGTGTCTGTATGTGTGTGTGTTTCCTTGTTACTGGTTGTCTGGTACTTGTGTCTGTATGTGTGTGTGTTTCCTTGTTACTGGTTCTCTGGTACTTGTGTCTGTATGTGTGTGTGTTTCCTTGTTACTGGTTCTCTGGTACTTGTGTCTGTATGTGTGTGTGTTTCCTTGTTACTGGTTGTCTGGTACTTGTGTCTGTATGTGTGTGTGTTTCCTTGTTACTGGTTGTCTGGTACTTGTGTCTGTATGTGTGTGTGTTTCCTTGTTACTGGTTCTCTAGTACTTGTGTCTGTATGTGTGTGTGTTTCCTTGTTACTGGTTCTCTGGTACTTGTGTCTGTATGTGTGTGTGTTTCCTTGTTACTGGTTGTCTGGTACTTGTGTCTGTATGTGTGTGTGTTTCCTTGTTACTGGTTGTCTGGTACTTGTGTTCGTTTATAAAGAAAGAGAGCCAGCCTACGATACATTGGGGCAAGGTACAGCATAATGTTAATGTCCACAAACCTAATCCAAGAGAAGTATATAAATGCAGATATTATTGTGGCTAAGGCCAAGGTCACAATTTCCAGCCTCGGCAAATACAATGCCAAGCTCCGGATTTCTGCTTTCCACACCTGGTCACACAACGTTATCTTCTGTGTTGAGTTTGTATCTTGTTCAGAGTCAGTAGTGTTGGGTTCAAGGTCAGTCATTTCTTTTTTAATTTCCGTGATATCTTTCTCAATGTCCGTAACATCTTGCATAATGTCTGAAATATTAACACACATAGTGAGTATAAGAGAAAAAAACAAAAATATTAACACCAATGTTAATCATGAGAGAGAGAGAGAGAGAGAGAGAGAGAGAGAGAGAGAGAGAGAGAGAGAGAGAGAGAGAGAGAGAGTCATAATAATGATCTCATTATCTTATCATTATAATTATATTGACTTATACTGTGAACAAGGTATTATTTCTTAACACTATAAATACTCATTATATATATATGTGTGTGTGTGTGTGTGTGTGTGTGTGTGTGTGTGTAATCCAATGAGTTGTCTGTTGGTTGATGTGTGTGTGTAGGTATGTGTGTGTAAGCCACTGAGTTATTTGTTGGTTGGTGTTTCCCCTTGTGTGTGTGTGTGTGTGTGTGTGTGTGTGTGAACCATTGAGTTTCCCCTGTGTGTGTGTGTGTGTGTGTGTGTGTGTAAACCGTTGAGTTTTCCTCTGTGTGTGTGTGTGTGTAAACCGTTGAGTGTCACCTCTGTGTGTGTATAAACCACTGAATTATTTGTTGGTTGGCTTTTCCCATTGAGTGTGTGTGTGTGTGTGTGTGTGTAAACCATTGAGTGTCCCCTGTGTGTGTGTGTTGATAGGTCAGGTTGTATGTTATATGTTGTGTTTAAGATAAGTTTGGTTACACTCACCAGTGGGACAGGGTTGATTCACTGTACCACACTCATTAGGTTTCACGTAAAAAGAATAAGTACCACAATAAAGAGTAATAGTAAGGTTGGGATGGTGAGACAATGGCCGGCTACAGTTGTGTTGTTGTATAGTCTGGTTGTGTCCTGGTGTGGTCTCAGTCACCCTCATCCAGTCTATACCCACCTGTAATGTTAAAATATGATAATTACACATTCATAAACACACCTATATATTATCATTATTATTGTTATTGTTATTATTATTATTATTATTATTATTACTATTATTATTATTATTATTATTATTATTATTATTATTATTGTTATTATTATTATTATTATTATTACTATTATTATTATTACTATTATTATTATTATTATTATTATTATTATTATTATTATTATTATTATTATTACTATTATTATTATTATTATTATTGTCATTATTATTACTGTCATTATTATTATTGTCATTATTATTATTGTCATTATTATTATCATCATTATTATTATTGTCATTATTATTATTATCATTATTATTATTGTCATTATTATTATTGTCATTATTATTATTATTGTCATTATTATTATTGTCATTATTATTATTGTCATTATTATTATTGTCATTATTATTATTGTCATTATTATTATTGTTATTATTATTATTATTATTATTATTATTATTATTATTATTATTATTATTATTATTATTATTATTATTATTATTATTATTATTATTATTATTATCAACACCGTTAACTATTAATCAATAACAACAACAACAACAACAACAACAACAACAGCAGCAAAGAAGAAGAAGAAGAAGAAGAAGAAGAAGAAGAAGAAGAAGACAACTGACCTGAACCAAGTAGTATCGTGGAGGTGATGTGTTTGAAGGTGTGTCATTGTACACCTGAACACGGGTGGAGTCAGTAGGGAACCAACCATTACACATCACCTCCAGCCATACATGTTGAGTCATGATGTTATTTGGTGTGTGAGACATTGTTACCCTGGCACCATCATAACCAGAGTACCACAACCCAATACTCCAGTGTTGGTTTGGTAGGTCCTTGAAGGTAAGTCTGGTCACCTGTTCCTCCCCTTCCATCACATCTATGTCCATTCCCGGCCATGTTGTCGATACATTGGTGTACTCTGAAGGTGAGACAATGACATGATAGTGTTGTGTTCACCTTCATAACCTCCTTCTCTATCCTTCCTTATCAATACAGAGAGAGAGAGAGAGAGAGACAGAGAGAGAGAGAGAGAGAGAGAGAGAGAGAGAGAGAGGCCTTGTAGGAATTGGTAAATGGTGATAGAGAGGTGGGATAGTAAGAACAAAGGAAATAGAAAGAAAAAAAAGAGGGATAAATAGCAATAACAAAATATAAAATAATAGTTAGTGCTTCATTCGTTTTCTGTGGTGACTTTGTTTTATAGAAAATGATTAATCAGCAGAATTTATAGGGTAACTATGATAAAATAATTATATATAATTTACACTTACTTTAGTAATTTCCCTTCTTGTAACCCCTTTCTCTTTCTCTTTCTCTCTCTATCTGTATCTTTCTTTCTCTCTCTCCCATGCCTCTTTCACCTACTCTATCTCTTTTTTTCTCTCCCTTCCTTCCTTTCTTCTTTCTCCATCTTTCAATATATTTTCATTCTCTCTCTCTCTCTCTCTCTCTCTCTCTCTCTCTCTCTCTCTCTCTCTCTCTCTCTCTCTCTCTCTCTCTCTCTCTCTCTCTCTCTCTCTCTCTCATGCCTTCTTTCCCACCTTCCCTCTATTAATGGTTCTCTCTCATTCTCTCTCTCATTCCTTCTTTCCCCCTTCTATCTATCTCTCTATCTCTCATGCCTTCTTTTTCTACCTTCCCTATTTCTTTCTTTCTCTATATCTCTCATGCCTTATTCTCCACCTTCCCTCTATTTATTTCTCTCTCTCTCTCACTCATGCCTTATTTTCCACCTCTCTCTCTCTCTCTCTCTCTCTCTCTCTCTCTCTCTCTCTCTGTGTGTGTGTGTGTGTAAAGAGATAGATATATACTGATAGATATATATTGGTGTTACTGACCTGTTATGGTGGGAGGTGATAACACTTGACCACAGTAATCACCGTCATAACACCACACCTTCAGCTTGTTGTGAGGGAAGAGACCCACACCTCTGGGACACTGTTGGTCAGCTACAAGACTTTGTTGGTTCCCTTCCTGTTCTTGATACACCTTTATCCACCACTTTGTAATCTGTAGCACCATCAACACCATTAGTTTCATACACACACACACACACACACATTATACTTTCGTCCATCATTTTGTAATCAGTAACACACACACATACACACATTATACAGTACCTTGAGCCACCATTTTGTAATCTGTAATACACACACACACACACACACACACACATTATACTTTCGTCCATCATTTTGTAATCTGTAATACACACACACACACACACACACACACACATACACATTATACAGTACGTTCAGCAACCATTTTATAATCTGTAACACACACACACACACACACACTATTATATAATGATACGGAATAGTATTAAGTTTTCATTAAAAAATAAACATTTGAGTTAGTATATAGAAATCATATAGTTTACTTAATTAAAGAGAGTTTATGATCGCAAAAATGTTGAATTAAAAGAAATATTAAGTATATAATTATAATAGATAATAAAGGCAAAATTATAATTGTAATGTGATATATTATGTTGTTTATGTAAGCTTAATTAAGGGGGTGTGGGAGTAGGGGACAGGCTTGGGGGGGGGGTTGTAGGAGTAGGGGACAGGCTTGGGGGGGGGTTGGTGGGTGTGGGAGTAGGGGACAGGCTTGGGGGGATGCGGGATTAGGGGACAGGCTTGGGGGAGGTTGGGGGGTGCGGGAATAGGGAACAGGCTTGAGGGGTGTTTGGGGGGTACAGAAGAAGGGGACAGGCTTAGGGGGGGGTTGGGTGTGTGTGGAAGTAGGGGACAGGCTTGAGGGCGTGTTTGGGGAGTGTGGGAGTAGGGGACAGGCTTGGGGGGGAGTAGGGGACAGGCCTGGGGGAGTTTGGGGTGTGTGGGAGTAGGGGACAGGCTTAGAGGGGTACGGGAATAGGGGACAGGCTTGGGGGGGAGTTTAGGGTGTGTGGGAGTAGGGGACAGGTTTGGGGGGATTTTGGGGGGTGAGGGAGAAAGGGAC